>NC_069403.1:104256835-104276775 GCF_026875155.1 Cherax quadricarinatus | reverse complement strand
ATTGGAAGATAATTTGCGAGAAGACTATGTTACTCGTCACTCCTTGAAAGAAATGCTACAGTACATACTGCCAGGCACATCATCTAAAGGGGACAAGAAGACAGAGACTAGCCAGACTATGGGAAACAAAAGAGGGGAGCCATAACCTCTCCAGAGAAAGAGTTTTTTTTAGTGCCTGGAAGGAAAAAAGACTGGCAAGAAATGACAGAAATACTACACCACCTGAAAACACTTCTGGAGCAGAGGCACAGTCATTGGCCTCCACTCCGGAACAACAGATATTTGAATCAGTAAATAAAACCCCCCAAATTCCATCAGTATAACAACATTTGTCTATGCAAACATACAGGATCTAAAACCATGAAAAAACAACAAAATTCCATGCATCAAGGGACTGCTCATGGAGTCAAATGCAATGCTTGAAGCATTCACGGAGACTCACATAAAGGATCATTTTTGACAACTGAATATGGATCCCAGGTTATAACCTATTCTGATGTGACAGACTAAACAGGCAACAACAGGGGTGTTGGCTTGTATATCACAAGAGTTACTAATTTGCTCAGAATTACTAGACACCTCAAATGATGTAGTTGAAGTTTTGGTGGTAAAGATTGAAAGGCAAAACCATGTCATTGTGATTGAATACAACCCTCCAGATGCAACTTCTCAGCAATTCCGGGAGCAGTTGAAAATTGACCACTGTCTGGATAATCTCCAAACTTCTGCCTAATACATCTTGCTACTGGGAGATTTCGACTTGAGACACCTAAAATAGAGGAGTGTAGCAAATAATATTTATGAAGAGATCACCCCAGGAGGCAGCGCAGATGAAAATTCACACACATACGAGCTATTAAATCTCTGCACCAAATTTACTTTAAACCAGTAAATATTAGAGCCTACATGACTAGAAAATACACAGGACCTCATCTTCACTAACAACGACGATCTGATACTATAACCTTATCAAAGACAATACACTCAGATCACAATGGGAGCAACTCAACCATGACCTAAATGAAACAAGCTGGGATGATATCCTAAACAACAGAGATCCGAGCCTTTGCCTAGAAAAAATAAACTCTGTGGTTCTTGAGATCTGCTCAAGACACATTCCATTAAGAAAAAGAAAGAGAGGAAGTAAACTGGAAAGGGAGAGACCCTCCCAATACAGACGAAGGTGAAGAGTCACAGAGCTGCTAAGTGGGGCCAATATATCTGACATATGAAGGGAGGCGCTGGTCAATGAAATTGCAAATATTGAACTTAAGCTGAAGAAATCTTACAGGAGACAAGAATCGCAGGAACAACTAAAAGCTGTAATGGAAATTGAAAAGCAAAACGAAATACTTCTACTCTTATGCCAAATCTAAGGGAAAAACAATATCCAGTATTATGCCTGTGCTTAGGTGAGATGGGACATACACAGATGACAGCCAAGAAATGAGTTAGATACTAAAGCTCCAGTACAACAAGTGTTCAGCGAGCTGCTACTCAGACTAAGGGTGGACAATCGGAATGAATTCTTAATGAAGAAGTCCTAAAATACCGTCATCTCAAAAATCTCGGATATTAAGAAGTAAGATCGCCAACCACCTAGATACCCATCAATTACACAACCCAGGGCAACACGAGTTTACAGCAGGTCGCTCCTGCTTGTCCCAGCTATTGGACCACTATGACAAGGTCCTGGATGCTGTAGAGGATAAACAAGATACATATGTAGTATATGCAGAGTTTGTAAAAGCTTTTGACAAGTTTGACCATTGTGTAATATTGCTCAAAATGAGTGATAAAGGAATAACAGGGAAAGTTGGTAATGGATCTAGAACTTCCTGACAAATACAACACAAAGAGTAATAGTATACAGAATAAAGTCTGAGGCAGCTACAGTGAAAAGCTCTTTTCCACATGGCCCAGTACTCACTCCCATTGTATTCCTCATCCTCATATCTGACATAGACAGAGATGTTAGCCGTAGCTCCGTGTCTTCCTTTGCAGATGACACCCAATTTGCCATTGCAGTGACGTTCGTTGAAGACACTGCAAGACTTCAAGTGGACATCAACAAAATCTTCAAATGGGCCATTCAAAACAATATGAAGTTTAATGAAGAGAAATTTATACTTCTCAGATATGGAAAACTTGAGAAAATTAAAACTGTATCAGGGTATACAGCAAATTCTAACCATACAATAGAGCAAAAAAGTAATGGGAAGGACCTAGGAGAGATAATGTCAGAGGATCTCGTCACAACAATGTACATATCTCTGAACTTAAATTGTATATAATAAACTCGACAGGTTTAGGTAAGACACATATGCAACAGTTAGGTATCTTTATTATGAAACGTTTCGCCTACACAGTAGGCTTCTTCCAGTCAAGTACAGGAAAAGTTGAAGAACCCAGAAAGATACTTGAAGGACGAGTAATCAGTCCCAAACCCTTAAAGTTTTGAGGTGGTCGTCCCTAGCCCTGGAGAGAGCATTTCCATACTTATGGAACAATGCTTTCTCCAGACTGAGGGACTGCCCAAACCTCAAAACTTTAAGGTGAGGACTGATTACATCGCTTCAATGTATCTTCTGCTCTATCAACTTTTCTGTACTTGACTGAAGAAGCCTACTGTGTAGGCCAAACGTTTCATAATAAAGATACCTAACTGTTGCATATGTGTCTTACCTAACAATGTACATATCTACTGCATCTGCTAGGCAAATGGTGGGATGGATAATGAGAACCTTCAGAACAAGGGACGCCAAGCCCATGATGATTCTCTTCAAAATCACTTCTTCTCTATAAGCAGGAATACTGTTGTTCACTAACTGCTTCCTTCAAGGTAGACGAAATTGCTGACCTGGAGAGTGTACAAAAACTTTCATAGCACACATAAATACGAAAAGACACCTAAATTACTGGGAGCAGTTGAAGTCCCTTGATTTGAATTCCCTGAAATGCAGGCGAGATAAATTCAGGGAAAAAATTTTTTAGTGGGATTAGTACCAAACTGCACATGAAGATCACTCCCTATAAAAAGCGAAAAACTCAACAGGAATGAAATATTCCCCCAGTGAAGAGCAGAGGCGCCTCAAGTACACTTAGAGACAACACAGTAAGTGTCTGGGGCCCAAGATGTTCAACTGCCTCCCAGCATACATAAGGGTGTTTTACCAATAGACCCCTGGCTCTCTTCAAGAAGGCACTGGACAAGCACCTTGGGTCAGTACCTGACCAGCCAGGCTGTGGTTTGTACGTCCAGTTTGGTTGCATCCAGTATTTTAAAACACTGGTTAATCAGCCCCCGATACACCACTAGGCCTGGTATCAGAACTGAAGCGCAGGGGAATTTACCCTAGAAGCCTTCTCCAGGTATACTCCAGGTTATTCCTCATTGAGGGAACACTTCTATGGAGCTGGTGTTTCTGACAATCATAAAAGTCTTATAAGACCTGAGGGCCCAAAGTGATTTTTGACAATGATGGTCCAAGGCCCTCAAGGGCCTCTTGAAAAAATAGTGACCATACACCCTGATACAAATGGATTCACAGGACAGTTGAAGCTTTGAGCAAAGGTGTAGTGAATAAGTAGACAATAGATAACTTATGCCCTTAGAATTACACAGTTCTTGTAAACAAACTTAGTGATTCTCCAGAAACCCCACATACGCGGCAGCCCTTGTATAAGCACTGGGGAAACTGCAGCAACCCGTTTTTTCGCTAAATAATATCGAAAAACATTCAATATAATGAGTCTTTTTCATTTAATTATTTCTTTATATTGTACATTATATAATCCTTAAGCTTAAATGTGTCATGGGGTACGGGGGTTATTTCTTGGGTGGCTTTAGGTAGAGATCGTTTTGATAAGGACCTGCCTAGTATGGGCTAGTAGGCCTTCTGCAGTGTTCCTTACATTCTTATGTTCTTATGTTAACTCATTGCGGGCAGATTCTGAGTGAAACGCAGGAAGAAGCCTATTATTACAACCACGTTTGGTTTTGGTGTCGTGGTGAGAGTAGAAGTGGAGAAGATCGTTTTGGATGACTTTAAAACGAAGTTTTGTGGTCAGCTTTGCAGGCAAGGGAAAATCAAGGAAATGAAGAGTTGTCGACTTCTTCAAGTGTGAACTGGATTGAAGGCTCGACCGGTTGAGCTTGTCTGGGAGAGCTTGAACGTTGAAGCGTTTAGGAGTTTATGAGGAGAATGTCGTCAACATAATGGAGCCAAGTGACAGACGAAGGAATAATGGTGGAGAAACGTTCGGCTTCTAGATGTTCCATGTGGTGACGTTTTACTTAGCTCTGTAAAGATTGTTTGTGTGCTCTCTGTGAATCTGAACCAGGATGCCCTCCTTGAGCAACTTTACCAGACTGAGAGAAGAGCTCAGAGTTGCTAAGAATGGAGATACGGCGATTAACGGAGGGAACAAGAGGATTCGTAGTAATCCCCCTGTTGTGAGTCCCCAGGTTAAAGAGGGGAGCTTGGTCAGTGGCCGGGCAACATGGAACCAAGCTGAAGATCAAGAAAACGGTTGGAGAGGCAGAAACAACGAGAAACCAGAAGACTACCGTGGAAACTTCCAACCCATTCTCGGTGCTAACCGGGGAATGTGAGTGTTCTACTGGGAATGCCACAAAGAGGGACCAAAGAAGCATTGGCGACGTGAGTGAGACATCCTAGAAACCCCAACGAAGACCATCGAGAACGTCTTGACGAATTCTACAAGTGGTGTAATGCTACCTGGCGAATGTGAGTCGACTATCGGGCATCACGACGGACGACGCCAAGGAAAGTATTGGTTTGGAAATAGGGTAGTTGATGAGTGGAACAGTCTACCTAGTTGGGTTATTGAGGCTAGGACTTTGGGTAGTTTCAAATTTAGGTTGGAATAAGTACATGAGTGGGAGGGGTTGGATTTGAGAGGGACTTGCACATCGGGGGCTTGTTTCTTGGGGGGCATTGAAAATTGGGTTGGTCAAATGTTTGTTAGTGGGATGAATTTTTAAAGGACCTGCCTAGTATGGGCCAACAGGCCTGCTGCAGTGTTCCTCCTTTTTATTTTCTTATGTTAAAGTCAGTATCTATTCCATAGTACATGAAAAAAAATCACAAAAATCCTTTTATGGAACTGTGTGCTTGGACAGTTCCAGCGACTCGGGAGTTTGGCTGTTTTGCACATGCACGCATGTCCGAGATTTTAAAACGCTGCACGCTGGTAGGAAAGAGCACTGTCGATTGAAGCAGTTTCCGATCCTGTTGTGCAAAGTAAAGTAGTGTTTCTTTTTGACTCATCGATGTGTGATGTGCTTAAAAACCTGTACATTTTTCTTGAATGTGATAAGGTGAAGAATTTAAATGGGTTATCATTGATTCCACCTATTTTATGTAATTCATAGTTTTTTTTTTTTTTGGTTCTTTTATTTAACAGAAAATTTTAAATAATTTAATCATTTCCTCCTTTTCATTTCCCCAAGAAATAAGCTCTGTGACTGTAGTAAACTTCAACAAGTTAAGGTTTTCTCATTTGTCTCTCCTTGAGAAAAATTACAGTTTTTGAAAAGAGGCCTCAGTGGTAAGTACTACTGACCACTGAAGCATATCCCATGAATTAACCTGTTGGCCTAAAAGCTCTCACTTAACATGGTAAGGGGTCTGCGTTTCGATTCCAGCAGGGTTTGAAACATCGAACGTGCTTTCTTTACCCCTGTTGTCTATGTTCTCCATCAGTAAAATGACACAGGACACCAGTTATGAGTAAAAGCAATTTTTTTCCCCTTTTCATTTGCCCCAAAACACGCAGTGTTCAGGTATGTATAAGTAGCATATTGCCTCTCCCCTTAGGGACTGTTATAGCAATACCATCTACAAAAACCCAGTGAGTACCACTACATATTCCAGATTAACAGTCAAATGCTGGATATATGCTCATTTGGGACAAATTGTATGGGCTAATCAGTTGTTAATCAACAGCCTCCATGGACACTGGACAGCATCCCAAAGGAATTTCCAGGAAGCAACTGCTGGAAATCGTGCTGTTAAAAGATTACTAATGCTTGTCTTATTTTTTGTTTCATGCAGGAAGTGAACTTATCTAAAAGGTTTCTTCAATCCTTTTGTTTTGTTTTATTACTCCTCCTTAATGTTACTATCAGGTACCTAAATCTCTGCCTTTGTAATTCCATGGGGTCATTATCAATACACAGTGACCCTATTCAGAATGCAGAATTTGCCGTGCTTACATTCTAGAGGCTGATCCATCAGGCTATTAAAAGACTTGAAGGCATGACAGCATATCTGAACGATATAGAAATAGTTTCTGATTACGGGGGAAACCAATATGTTGTCCGACATAAGGCTCTCTTGAGATGTTTGGGGACTGTCAGTTAACTGTAACCTATGTAAATCATCCTTTGCCGGTATACTATTATTTTTTTGGGCCGTGAGGTGGGTTTATGTTAAAGTGGTCCCTAAATTAACTAAAATTCTTTCCATTAAAAATTACCCAGTACTTCATGATACCAAATCCTTCCAGCAATTCCTAGATATGGTAGGTTTCTACTGACGCTTCTGCAAGAACTTTGCAGATGTTGTGGCCCCCCTCCCTAACTTCACTTACCAGCTGTAAAATAAACTTTCTTTCGCCACAGATTACAAAAAGAAATTTAATAGACGCAAAATGCATATTATATACTGACACCCATTCTCCTGTCTCCCATATATGGTTAGCAAGCTCTTTTCTCCCCCTTTTCTAAACATGTTTTTTTTTTTTTTTTTTTTTAGTGAGAAGACATTTTGCTGCCGTCCACTGGTGTCTTGTACTGTCTGCTGTCTCTCTCTAGGGTAGGGGTGGACTGAGGCTCTTGCAATTGAACCTTATCTAATGAGCTGGATGGTTGAGAGGAAAGTCAGTTTCCATTACTGTTCAGTGTCATGGTGGCATGGGTATTTATGGAGGTGAAGCCTAGTCCCCTGTTACAATTTATTCAACATTTGTCACACTCCTATATAGGTAGCTTCCCAACCAGCGAACCAGGTGCTGAGGGTTTAACGATCAATAGGATACCCCTCGTTAAATCGTTACCTCGTTTCACTAGCCAATCACAACAAGCCCGCCCAAAGCTGAAGCAATGTGGTTGCTTTTGCTAAGCAAACTGGGCAGATTGCCTGGGCTGCTGGTTGAACACAGTGCATTCTCTGGCTTCTGCTTTGCCATCTTTTGTCACCATGTAGTACACTTACTATTCCACCTCTGTAAATAGTGTACATTAAGTGTACATAGTTGCAAAACATTTGGTGATTGTGTGTGTGGTGTGTGTGTGTGCATGCGTGCTTGTGTGTATGCATTTTTATTTGTATGCTCGTGTGCATATGTCTGTGTTGCGCCCCCCGTGTGTGCATGTGTGCGCGTACGCGGGTAGTGTGGGTGTATGACCCACTTAATATTTGTATTTTTTAACTCATTACAATTGTGACCAGGTGTGGACGTATCAGTGGTTCATTACTTTGTAATTTGTTCATAACTGTAACCATGTATAGGAGTGAGGCTGATTCATTACCTTTGTTAACTTGCCATGATTGTGACCAGATCTACCTGGAGTTCATTACCTTTTAAGTAGTTCAGCTATCATAACTTTGGGGTCCCAGTCCCTGGACCCATTGTACCTTTGTAATCTTTTGACTACCGCCCAAAGGTGGGTATGGGGTGCATAATAAAGATATTAAACTAAACCATTGCAGACACTGCAAGGCTCCAGACCTTGCAGTGTCTGCAGGGCCCCGCAGAAAACAATTTTGAAGTTCAACGATGGAAATTTCAATTACTCCGATATGGTAAACACCAGGAAAAAATTAAAACTTCATCAGAGTACAAAACAGATTCCAGCCACAAAGTAGATCGAAAAACCAACGTCAAAGACCTGAGAGTGATCATGTCTGAGGATCTCACCTTTAAAGAATTAAAATTATATCAATCCTAGATGCTAGAAAATGACAGGATGGATAATGAGAACCTTCAAAACTAGGAATGCCAGCCCATGATGCCCACTCTTCAGGTCGATTGGTCTATCTAGGCTGAAATATTTCTGCACACTAACAGCACCTTTCAAGGCAGGTAAAAATTGCTGACCTAGAAAATATACAAGGGGAACCTTCACGGGGGCACATAACAGAGATAAAAACCTCAATTACTGGGGCACTTGAAAGTTTCCCGAACCTGTATTCCCTGGGAAAGCAGGCGGGAGAGATACATGATTATATACACCTGGAAAATCCTAGAGGGACTAGTACTGAACTTGCACACGAAAATCACTCAAAACAAAAGCAAAAGACTTGGCAGACGATGCAACATCCCCACAATGAAAAGCAGGGGTGTCACTAGCATGTTAAGAGACAATACAGTAAGTGTCAGGGGCCCGAGACTGTTCAACTGCCTCCCAGCATACATAAGGGAGATTACCAATAGACCCCTGGCAGTCTTCAAGCTGGCACTGGGCAAGCACCTAAAGTCGGTACCTGACCAGTTGGGCTGTGGCTCATACGTTGAATTGCATGCAGCCACCAGTAACAGCCTAGTTGATCAGTCTCTGATCCACCAGGAGGCCTGGTCACAGACCAGGCCGTGGGGGCGTTGACCCCCGGAACTCTCTCCAGGTAAACTCCAAGTAAACTCCAGGTAAACTCCAGGTAAACTCCAGGAAGTGACTACACTGGCTTGTAAACATTGGCACACTAACTGAAGGCAGGGCAGCTGAGGCGCGCTCAGGCCAGAGGGACGCGTGGACGGGTTACAGATGAATGATGTAAGTTGAGTTTTTGTTCGTAGGCTGGGGGAAATTTTTTATGCTGAAATGCTTTGTAAGTCAATTTTATCATTAGATGAGGCCTTCGTAAGTCAAGGGTCCACTGTATTATGTGCAGCATATAATCATTGCAAACATCACCTGCCCAGAAGATGACCTACACCTGGCAACTAGTCTCACATAAGAGAACTCACACATTCCTTCATGAAGCATCACCTGCCCAGAAGATGACCTACACCTGGCAACTAACCTCACATAAGAGAACCCACACGTTCCTTCATGAAGCATCACCTGCCCAGAAGATGACCTACACCTGGCAACTAACCTCACATAAGAGAACCCACACATTCCTTCATTGAAGCATCACCTCCCCAAAGATGACTACACCTGGCAACTAGTCTCACATAAGAGAACCCACACATTCCTTCATCAAGGTAGAGGACAACTTTTTCTGCCTGATATACTTGGCATAACTTCGGACTTTACTTATGCCAAAAGTAGATCTTCGTTTACTTGCATGGCGCTCCGAATATTTTGAATTTTTTTTTTTTTTTTTTAAAGGAAGAGCACTTTTTCCTACATGTTATATGATTAAAAAAAAATTTAGGGTCAGTACATACCGAGGCATAAGACAGTGAAGTTGTCTCTGGATGCTCACCTGATGGCAACATCGGCTCCTGCCGCTTGCAGAAGTGTTGCCGATATACCATTTTTTCTAGTTTTTATTTTAATTTATATATTTTTTATGTTCTGATAATTACAATTTATAATAGTTCTTGTAATTTCACAGCCAATCTTTGTTCTGACACTAATATTAGGTACTGAAACAGTGCTCAGATAGTCAAAATCACATTGACAGGTGAACATTTACACCTGCTTGGGTTATTTACTATTGTCTAGAATTATATACAAAGTATTTATAGGTCCCAGCAATGTTTTAGATACTCTGGTTATACCTTGAAGCATGTTGTTATGAAAGGCATCGCTTTACTGTTGACAACCTAGTGACTTTTGATAAATGCCCACAAGAAATCAGCTGGATTCTCCTCACCAGGTATATGATTAAATGTTAACATATGCTGACCCAAACTATTATACTTCTCTTGCTTCTGATTAATATCAGTGACTCTGTTTTGTACGTGCACAATTTTACTGTTTCCATTATGAATCCATTGTAAGGATACCTCATTATCAGACCAAATTACAGTGTCACTAATATTTATCTCCTGTAACTTATTTGTTATATAATTAGCTAATTTGACACCTACATAAATGGCTGCTAATTCCAACTGAGGTAAGGTACGTGATTTAATTGGAGACACTTTAGTCTTAGACATAACAAAAGAAATGACACTATGACATTTAAGGTAAACGACTGCTCCATACGCCAATTATGAAGCATTGCAAAAAATGTGGAATATATTTTTCCCATCTGGATTGGCCACCTGGCATGGGAACCCAACACTGAAAATTTTTCATAATCACCAGTTAATTCTTCCCACCTGTTAATGAATTCCTCAGGTAAAATTTCGTCCCAAGCACATTTAAACTTCCAGGCAGGTTGGATTAACAATTTCCCTCTTATAGTAAGGGGTGACACTAAGCCTAGTGGATCAAAAAATTTGGAAACTTCAGCGAGCAAGACTCTCTTAGTTAATATATTGGGCATATTGTAATTATTAGGTTTTAACATTAACATATCTCTCTCAGTATCCCAAGCTAATCCCAATACATTACTACATTTTGGTACTTCATCTCCAGGGTAATCTTCACTTATTTTGTCCTAACAGTTTCTCTTCAGTTGATGTCACACCCAGGAAATTGTCCACATAAAATTGTTTGCTCATTACTTTACTCAATGGACTTCCCGTACGCTTAAGGTGTGCATTTATCGTCGCTTGAAGTAGGAACGGACTGGATGTAGCACCAAATAATGTGCTCCTAAAGCGAAAGGTTTTCAGAGGGCTAAGTGGGTCAATAGAATTCTCAGGCCATAAGAAGCGGGCACAATCCCGGTCAGCCTCTTGTAAACCCACTCTTAGGAAAGCTTTACTTATGTTAGCCATAATGGCATAATTCTTCACCCGGAAATTTAATAAGATATCTCCTAATTTTTCCATCAACGACGGACCTGCCGTCAAACAGTCATTTAAACTGGGTACATTTTTGTTACTCCTGGCACTACAATTAAACACAATCCTCAGAGGAGTGGTCTTAGAATTCTTCTTCACTCCGTGATGTGGCAAATAGTGACCATAAATTTTAGCTTACTCAGGAGGTGCCTCTTCTATAAATTTATTAATTAATTGTTCAGTAATTATATCATTATAGGCAGTCAACAATTCTGGTATCTTACTCAGTTGCAGTGGGCAATTCTGGATGGTCCAGTCTCCACGGACGACGTACCCAGTATTGTCCAGATTCAAATTTTACATCTCTCAAGTACAGTTCCTGAGTAAAAGAATCATCTGGACTTTCTTCATTTACATTTATTCCAATGCTGTCTAATTCCCACAATTTAAGCACTGGCTCAACACCTTCCACTATGGAAGAATTATATTGGGGCACGATTTCATGAGTAAGACACACAGTGAGAACATAAGAACATAAGAAAGGAGGAACACTGCAGGAGGCCTGCTGGCCCATACTAGGCAGGTCCTTTACAATTCATCCCACTAACAAAACATTTGCCCAACCCAGATTTTCAATGCCACCCAAGAAATAAGCTCTGATGTGAAAGTCCCACTCAAATCCAACCCCTCCCACTCATGTACTTATCCAACCTAGATTTGAAACTACCCAAAGTCCCAGCCTCAATAACCCAACTAGGTAGACTGTTCCACTCATCAACTACCCTATTTCCAAACCAATACTTTCCTATGTCCTTTCTAAAACTAAACTTATCTAATTTAAATCCTTACTGCGGGTTCTCTCTTGGAGAGACATCCTCAAGACTTATTAATATCCCCTTTATTAATACCTATCTTCCACTTATTCACTTCGATCAGGTCTCCCCTCATTCTTCGTCTAACAAGTGAATTAACTTAAGAGTCTTCAATCTTTTTTTCATAAGGGAAAATTTCTAATGCTATGTATTAATTAGTCATCCTACGCTGAATGTTTTCTAACGAATTTATGTCCATTTTGTAATAACGGAGTCAAGAACTGAGCTGCATAATCTAGGTGAGGCCTTACTAAATGATGTATAAAGCTGCAGTATGACCTCTGGACTTCTGTTGCTTTCAAATTCTTGATATAATTTCCCAGTAATTTATTTGCCTTTTTTACGTACGCTTAGGCATTGCTGTCTTGGTTTAAGGTTGCTGCTCACCATAACCCCCAAGTCCTTTTCGCAATCTGTATGGCTAAGTTCTACATCATTTAACTTTTAAGTACTAGGGTTATGGGCACTCCAAGCTTCAAACCTTGCATTTATCTACATTGAACTGCATCTGCCACTTTTCTGACCAAGAATAGAGTTTGTTTAAATCCTCCTGAAGTTCCATAACATCTACGTTTGAATCAATTACCTACCTATCTTTGTGTCATCGCAAATTTTGTCATACACTGTAATTCCCCCATCAAAATCATTGTATATTTTAAAAACAAAAAGGGCCCCCAAGACTGATCCCTTGGAACGCCACTTGTTACAGATCCCCACTGGGATTTAACCCATTTATGGACACTCTCTGCTTCCTGTCAGTCGTGACTCGATCCCGAGAGCACTTTTCCCCAAATGCCATGAGCCCCACTTTCTTTAACGTCAAAGGTGCGGAACCTTAAAAACCCTTACTAAAATCAAAGTAAATAATATAAATTCTTTTTGTGGTCAACAGCCAAAAGTTTTACTGAAGAAATTTAATAAATTAGTAAGAAAAGGGGAACGGCCCTTGTAAACCCAGCTGAGTATCTTATTAAGCTAGCTTACCCAATGGTTTTTTTCCAGCTATAATTGCCCTTAGAAATTTGCCTACTTTTGAGGTCGGCTATTGGGCGGTAATTTGCGGTAACGATTTGCCCCCTTTTTTTTAAAAAATAGGGTTCCCTACCCTTTTCTTACTACAGACATACACCTGTTTGAAGAGATAATTAAAATTTAGTTAATGGTTCACAGTTTTTCATTTTGCTTTTCCTTAAAACCCCTTGAAAAAACCTATCGGCCCCGGCGCTTTTTTTGCTTCGTCTGTCTATCGCTTCAAAACCATCTCACTAGTACTGTGATTTTAATAATTTTTCTTTTTCTAGCCCCTAAAAAAAATTTAAATTACTGGAATATTGTTAGTGTCTACCCTAAACAATGCAAAATCTATCAGACTTAACTCAAATCGGGTCCTTAAGAAAAACACTATGATGACCCTGCACTTTTTGAATCACTAAAGCCCCCTTCTCCGCATTATTCTTACAAAACCTGGTTAAGCGGCACATAGATTCTACCCTCTACCGGGATACACAGAAAATTCAAAACGCAGAACAAACCAATTGGGGGGGGTATTGCTTTTTTTAAACCAATTTCTTGTCTTAGCCCCACTTGCTTCATGATGAATTTTGGGGAATACATTTTTGTAATTTTTCTGTAAAAAACCTTAAGGGGCCTATAAAATCGGTGCCTTTTCCCCGGTCCCTCACCAAACACCCCAAATTTCAGTGAAAATTTAAAGTCCTTTAAAAAACAGACAAATGAAAAAGCACCCCCTTCTCTTCGGGAGCTTCAAATAAAACCCTTTGGCTTACTAGATGATCACCTGTAACTGATTTCATCAACAATTGAACAACCATTTCTCAACCCAAACAAAAACTAAACCAACCGGTCATGAGACAAGTGAACCATAATAGACCACTAGGGGCCAAAATATACTATCCCCTTAAATCGGGGATAATCAAATAGCACTACAGCCACTCCCCTACCTTCCTCCTGCAAACATAGTAAACCACCACTTGAATAAAACAAAGTCTCTTTAGATCCATGACGAGGATCAGTAAGGAAGTTCACAGCTGACCTAGAGACTGTTTTTGGCCCTACAAAATTTCTAAGGCAAAGGGTATGATATGGACAGACATTTTTTTAACAAATTACTTAGATATACAACAAACTTGCCCCTATAAAAACAAAACAGATCACAAAAAAAGGGCTTGGTTCCCCTGGCAAACCCAGCACCATTTGAAATCCTTTGACAAGAACCCCAAATGAAAAGCAATATGAGGGGGGCTTAATACACAAAGATACTCTTAAACACATTATCAGCTCTCCCCCAAGTGAAAAAAAAAACCCAAACAACTATTATCTCCAGTGATTCACAGCACTAGAGGAGATAAAAAAAAAGACTGGAAAAACTCTCTCAATTTAGGGCCCCACAAATGAGAAAAACCAAAAATATTGTCCCAATAAAACCCAATGAAACACATACATCCCCCTGCACGCTAACAAGATAACGACTTCTTTTCCCAAATGGTTTTAATCTGCCAGTAAAAACCCCCATCCAATGCCATGCCGGGGACTACCTAGATGGAAATTTCCCTAATTCCCCTTTTATCTTGCACCAATGGGGCCCCGAAATCATTGAGATCTAAAATCATTAAAATAACGGGGGAAACTGTCCATGTCCCACCATTACTGTACAAGCGAGCGGCCCATGTCCTTTCGCATCGCATGCTATTTTATTCTTTTTAAAAAAGTCAATAAGTACACCTTCCCCAAACTACTCAAGATGGCAAGGGTTACCCAATTTCATAAAGGTGGTGACCCCAAAGACTTAAAAAAACTTAGGCCAATATCTAACTTCCATTGCTATCCCAAATTTTGAGAAACTCGTGCACAGGAACTGTATTTATTTATAACGGGTAAAAAATATCAACCCTGCCTTTGGATTCGGAAAAAAAAAAAGCACTAAGATTTTCAATCATTTAAAAAACTAGATCTGCTTTACACAGCATTGGAAAATAAGGAATTTTCCCAGGAATTTTATTGACCTAAAAAAAGCTTTTGACACAGTAACCCCGACTCCCACCCACGAACTTGATCATACGGTTAAGAGGCCCTCGCTTTTTTATTTCAAATCTTCATTACTAATGGACAGGTCACCATTTAAAGACACAGCTCAGCAACACGGCATTGATCTGGGTTCGCAGGGAAGGTCCTTGGTCCCTGCTTTCCTCAAAAACTCAATGCCTTCCAAACGATCCCAAAAACCCCGAACCCTTTTCTTTGTGAGACCACTTATGTCATTTCACCTAATCTTGCCACCCCCCAACACCTTTTTGGGAAAGAGGGGGCTGTTAAATATTTTGACTTGGATGACAGCCAATAAACTTTTCCCTTAAAACTGACAAAACCATATATTTTTTTGGGGGGCAGGAGTCACAAAAATTACTTAAGATTGACAAAACTCTTAAATTTCCCGAATTTAATGGGGGAAAATTTCCAGGCTTATACCTTTACAACAAACCCGAATTTTCAGACCCATATCCAGCTATCCAAAAAATTCCCCAAAAAGGTTGGGATCCTCTCCAAAAATACGATATACGTGCCGCAAAATGCCCTTCTCCACTTACCACTCACTTTTTTTCCTATCCTATGCTATTTTTGCTTGGGGATCAAAGCAGCAACACACCCAAAAACCAATAATAACCCCAAAAAAAGCTGCAGTAAGAATAATCATAAATCCCATCCCCGGCAAAACCCCCCCCCCCTCTTCAAAATCTAAATTACTCCCCGTTCAGTACATCCACACTTTTAAATGTGCAAACTACATCACAGGGCCTTAAACCTTTTTATCAACCTTGACCCAAACGCTTTCTTGATAGTTGTGACGACCCCCAAAGGGATCACCCGACCAAACATCTTACGACATTCCCCGTGTCCGACTAAACCTTTTCAAAAAATTCAATGTATTCAAAGGCCCCAAAATCTGGAATACCCTTGAACTCTAGAACTGCAACACATTTTCACCTTTTAAAACTTCCCTTAGAAAACTTTACTCCCTGATACACCCCCTCAACTAATACACGAATACCACCCGGTGGTTCCAACTTACCTCACCCCTCATTTGACCATAAACAGAAAAATTAATTTAGTCTTAAAATAATGAATCTTGTGATACTCCAATACTGAAACTATGTACTGTGCCAAAACAAAAGCATTCACATTGCTAAACTCACAAACTAGTATTTAGTCACTTAGCCATAATACCAACTTACCTCATAATTTGTAATATTTTACAATTAAGAATAAAACTAAGTATGCCCGAAATGCCTAGCCATACTAAGCGTTCTAGTGGTACACTCTGTAATCACAATTTTACTACATGTAAACCAAAAAATAACCAAATTTCTGTAAACTCAGCATTGTAATCCTTATAGAGAATAAACTTTGAATTTGAATTTGAATTTGAATGTGTAAAAACTGAGAGAAAATAATTATTTAAAATCAAGCACATTTCATTCTCTTTGTCAGTAAGGTGCCCATAGTTATTTTTAAGGGGACCTATCTTATCTCTAACTTTTGTTCTATACACCTGGAAAAAAACTTTTTGGGTTAGTTTTAGAAACCCTAGCAACTTTAATTTCATAGTCCCTTTTAGCTTTTCTTATCCCCTTTTTAATGTCCCTCTTAATGTCAATATACTGATTCATAAGATGGCCCTCACCTCTTTTGATACGCCTATAAATTCCTTTCTTATGCCCTAGTAGATATTTGAGCCTATTATTCATCCATTTTGGGTCATTTCTGTTTGATCTAATTTCTTTATATGGGATAATATTTATAATTTCCTCTAGTCATGCATTATTATTACGAGGAATCCTACCATACATTACATGTCCTCCTGCAGTCTTTAAAAGGGTGACACCACATTTCTTTACCAAACCCTTTACAAAGGAGACATAATAGTCACTACCTATCAAAATATTTATTGGGCCTACCGAATCATCACTTACACCAGAAGGTGCTAAATTTACATTATGTGAAAGTCTTTCTGTAGCTTTACTAAGCCTTATTGTAGATATTTTCTCTGGGAGCCAATCTACAATTACTACATTAATATGTTTTCTTCTCATTCCCAAACTGAAATTTGCAAAAAACAGTGCATACAATTGAGCCGTTTTATCTGAGAAAAAAGATTTAAATTTTTAGATTGGAGGATCTCCCATTTTTTTTTTTTACCCCTTTGGACATTTTTTTTTTATGAAAGAAACGCTGTTAACCCGGGTCTAATAATGCTTTACTTTTTTTGATTTATCCCTTTTTTATCATCAATTTTTACCTGAAACACAGAAGGTTACTTTATCAAAACCAAACATTATTAACATTAGCAGCGTTTTTACTTACTACTTTGTGTCGGATTGTCAACTTATAATTTTTTATCAACGTTTAATATGGACCTTACACATGACAATATGTCTTCTTTTGTGACTTTGATAACAGTTTTTTAAATTTTGGCATTTTTTTCAGCGCTCTCAAAAAAATTCGAAAATTTAGAAAAATAGTTATTCATATAGAAAAATACTTAACTTTTGGGGGCAACACAAGGTCCCAAGAATCAATGTTCTAAAACGTTTCTACAAGAAATTATAGTAATTTATTAGGTATGGTGGCGGCGATGTGGGTAGCGGTCTGTTCCCCAACCTATGTTTTTTTTTGGATTTTTTTTCCTTGTTTTTTATCGCTTTTTTTTGCATTATTCTTTAAAATATAAAAATTTGATTTTTTGGCATTTTAAAAGGGGTAGGTGGAGCTTTTCAATAGACGCTACCTATCGGGAAGCATAGGACACTCGGCAGTGATCCCCCTCCAGAGAGCCAGGGGAAATCACTTCTTATTACGTTATATCAGTTTTATATTAACTATACGGCTTATTTACTATCAGAATTGATCTAATATGATATAAAATCACTATAAATAACAAACAAAATGTTATATACTCTAGACTGAATAAAAAAGCCATATATACGAGAGTCCACCCCAATATTTTGATATAAAAAAGTTTCCTCGTCCCATGTTGTTTGTTTGGTCTGGGTAAAAAAACGATGTTTTTGAGAGGGAACCAAGAACATCAGTTCACAAGAAATACACCGAAACAAAAGCGATTTTTTGCAAAAAAAAAAATTTTTTTTTTTACGGTAGGCCCCGCCGGCGTTCAGGCCTATATCTCGGAAGTAATTATTCACTTATTTGCGGACCTCAACCTTATTAATGATTGTTTGAAATGTTTTCACAGACAATATAAAAAAAAGTGTGTTTTAATTTTTAACGTTTGGGTTTTTTTGGGAAAACTCAAATATTTTTGATTTTTTGGGGGGGTAAAAGGCAGATGTTTTGGTGAATGCCAAAATTTTGTCAAATGTATTTTTTTTTTTTCCCGATAATAAGATATATTAGATGAAATGGCAACGTAAAAGATTCGTGCTAGTTGTATTCTAACAGTTGGGAATGTCGGAAGTGCCACTCGTAGTGCCAATTTGTCGGGATACTGCCATATATCAAAATTATGTTAATATTTTTTTTCTATGTTGTTTGTTGGCCAATCATACTGAAACTTTGTCACATTAAACTATATATGCACGTCTAAAAGTACACCAAAAATAAAATAAATTGGTTGAAAACAAAAATATATTCCCTCACTCCCCCCTTTACATTGTGATTACCTAGACATCTGATACATCTGTCAAGTTCTTCCAATCTTTCAACTTTATCATTCCATGAATTGCATGCATTGCAATTTTTAGAAAAATGAGTACCCTTGCAGAAAAGAGAATCTCTCTTTTCTTTGACTGGTTTCTTATTAACTGGGCTACTCTTAAGAGGGTACTTATTCCTTATACCTTGCAGAGAATCATTATTTCTGACTCTGCTACTTGATATGTACCAATGCAACTCTTTTAAGGAGATGAATTTTGATTATTAACATTGGGATAATTTATCCCTTTGTGAAACTTGACAGATACCTCAGAGTTATTATGTGTTGCATCTTTAAAATGAGTTGGTTGGTTGGTCTGCAACTGAACAATCAATTCTTGTAGATCTAGTCTTATTTCCTCCTGACCAAAATAACCTTTATGATACTTGTTCGAGAGCCATTCAAGTGTTTTTCAGCTTAATTTATTCTGTACAATGGCACTCAATAACCAGTCTGATTCCTTCAGATTATATTTATTACTTAAAGTTTTGAGAGTGTTCTCCAGTTTAACTCTAAACTGCTGCAAACCTTTGTAAGTATGATCTTGAGATTTTAAATTAACAATGATATTCACTATATCCAACCTACTTTGTTCTATATTACCATAAGTGACCTTCAACAAGTCAACTGCTTCCTTGCAAGAATCATCTACACTGGGAAAGGCTTGTATGAGCATGTGAGCATCTCTTATCTGTCCTTTGAGGTAAAATAATTTAGCAACACAAGCTAGGCCACTTCTGTCATGCACAGCTGCTTTAAAAATTGACCAAAACTCCTCCCAATTTTCTCCAGTATTAAATATAGGTAAACATAATTCTGGGAGTTTTGGCAAAGACAACTTATTTATTGGAATAGATTGATTAACTGCCTGGATTACACCTTTTAATTTATTCAAAGCCTGACTTTTACAAGAAAGAAATTTTTCCTTCTAATTCATAATACTGGTTAATCATAAGATCCATTTCTGTCTCATCTGCACAATTTACTAACAAATCACCTTCATATTTTTTATAATATAATTTGTATGAATCATATCTGTTCCCTAAAGCATCTAAATACATTTTTAAATAATCAGTATTCACAGTTTCCTGATTCATTAATTCCAAACATTTATTGTATGCCTTTGTTACATGGCCCTTTCTAGCCTGTAATGATCCTTTCTTTGCACTGAATTCCATGGGCTTGTCATCTACATTATTTTCCTCATTTTTACCCATGGTGCAATATATTAAATTCAACTAATTTAATAACACTTATTATGTACTTAATTATGCACTTTGTAAAGGTAAATATTACAATTTACCTTTGAATAAATCCTAGGTGGTGGCCCGGTGGCCTGGTGGCTAAAGCTCCCGCTTCACACACGGAGGGCCCGGGTTCGATTCCCGGCGGGTGGAAACATTCGACACGTTTCCTTACACCTGTTGTCCTGTTCACCTAGCAGCCAAAAAAAGGTACCTGGGGTGTTA
>NC_069403.1:104233007-104256335 GCF_026875155.1 Cherax quadricarinatus | reverse complement strand
TGTTTAGATTTTTCATTCCTCTTCAAATCCCCAAAACCTAGCCTCTGGCTAGACTTGCCTTTCCCACTTCTTGCTTTCCAATCTACCTCTTTTTCCATTCTCATGCTAAGTTGTTTTGTTTCTTTCCCATTCTGTTCCCTTTTCATGAGCTCTGCTGCCCAATCTTCCTTTGCAGATTCATCCTCCTGTCCCTTGGTTTTCCTTCCTGCTTTTCTGGCAACCCATTTTTTTGTTTTGGTTGCCTCAGAATGAAAAACTTGTGTAATTCTGTGTTTGTTTTGTGGTGTGTTTGTCCGAGCATGGGGGGGAAGATAGAGGAGGAAGCTGTGGACAGTGGCTAAATGGGTGTGGGGTGGGGAGGGGGATTGAGGGGGGAATAGGGGGAGTGAGGAGAGGGAGAAGCAAAGGGGAGAATGGGGGGAGGGAGAAGGGGAAAGAGGGAGAGGGGGGGAGGAGGATGAGAGAGGGGGATCAGGGAAGGATTGAGAGATTGGCGGGAAGGGGGCAAGGAGGGGAGTGAATGTGAGAGTCTGTATATGTGGGAACGTGTACTCATCTAATTGTGGTTGCAGGTCGAGACTCAGCTCCTGGCCCCGCCTCTTCACTGATCGCAAATTTGGGTCCTCTCCCTCTCGCTTCCTGAGCTTTGCCATCCCTCTTCTTAAAACATGGTTCCTGCCTCCACTACTTAAATTGCTAGCTATTCCACTTCCTGACGACTCTATGACTGAAGAAATATTTTTCCTAACGTCCTGTGACTCGTCTGAGTCTTCAGCTTCAGTTGTTACCCCTTGTTTCTGTGCCCCCTCTCGGGAAAACATCCTATCTCTGCCCACCTTGTCTATTCCCGCAGTATCTTGTATGTCGTTATCATGTCTCCTGACCCTTCTGTCCTCCAGTGTCGTCAGTCCGATTTCCCCTCAACCTTTCCTCGTACTACATTCCCCTGAGCTCTGGAACTAGCCTTGTTGCAAATTTTCTACTTCTCTAACTTCGTGACGTGTTTGAAAAGGTGTGGGTTCCAGACTGGTGCTGCATACTCCAGTATGGGCCTAACATACACAGTGTACAGTGTTTTGAACGATTCCTTATTAAGGTATCGGAATGCTATTCTCAGGTTTGCCAGGCGTCCGTATGCTGCAGCAGTTATTTGGTTGATGTTTGCCTCTGGTGACGTGCTCGGTGTTATGGTCACCCCAAGATCTTTCTCCCTGAGTGAGGTCTGTAGTCTTTGTCCACCTAGCCTAAACTCTGTCTGCAGTCTTCTTTGCCCCTCCCCCAATCTTCATGACTTTGCATTTGGCAGGGTTGAATTGGAGAAGCCAGATTCTGGACCACATGTCCAGCCTGTCCAGGTCTCTCTGCAGTCCTGCCTCATCCTCATCCGATTTTAATTCTTGTCATCAACTTCACATCATCTGCGAATAGGACACTTCAGAGTCTATTCCTTCCATCATGAAGTTCGCATATATCAAAATAGCACTGGTCCTAGAACTGACCCTTGTGGGATCCCGCTCGTCACAGGCGCCCACTGTGATATCTCTTCACGTACCATGACTCGTTGTTGCCTCCCTGTCAGGTATTCCCTGATCCATTGCAGTGCCCTCCCTGTTATTGTGCCTGATCCTCCAGCTTCTGCACTAATCTCTTGTGGGCAACTGTGTCAGAGGCCTTCCTGCAGTCTAGGAAAACGCAATCAACCCACTCCTCTCTCGTGTCTTACTTCTGTTACCTTGTCATAAAACTCCTGAAGGTTTGTGACACAGGATTTGCCTTCCTTGAATCCATGCTAGTTTTCATTTAAATCTTGTTCCGTTCCAGGTGTTCCACCACTCTCCTTCTGATAATCTTCTCCATGACTTTGCACACAATATATGTCAGAGACAAAGGTCTGTAGTTTAGTGTCTCATTTCTGTTTCCTTTCTTAAATATGGGGGACTACATTTGCTGTCTTCCATTTCTCAGGTAGTTGCCCAGTTTCAAGGATGTGTTGAAGATTGTGGTTAGGGGCACACACAGCATCTCTGCTCCTTCTCTAAGGACCCATGGGGAGATGTCCGTCCCATCGCCTTTGAGGTATCAAGGTCACGTAGCAGCTTCTGCACCTCCTCCTCGGTTGTCGTATGTCATCCAACGCTTGTTGGTATATTCCCTCTTGATGTTCCCTTCGTGCTGTCTTCCCAGAGCCCTTCCTGTCTCTACTGTAAAAACTTCCTTAAGTCTCCTGTTAGCTCCTCACATACCTCCTGATCATTTCATGTGAGTTCTCCACCTTCTGTCCTCAGTCTGATCACCTGGTCTTTGACTGTTGTCTTCCTCCTGATGTGGCCATACAACAGTTTCGGGTCAGTCTTGATTTTCGATGCTATGTTATTTTCATACTGTCGCTGGGCCTCCCTCCTTACCTGTGCATACTCGTTCCTGGCTCTGCGACTGATCTCCTTATGTGTTTCTCTGCCTTCTGTACTTTTCATTCTCTATTGCACTTTGTGTTAAATGTGTGTGTGTGTGTGTGTGTGCGTGTGTGTGTGTGTGTGTGTGTGTGTGTGTGTGTGTGGGTGGGTTTATTAAGTGTCTGAAAAGTAGGTGGAATTGTGCATTGGAGTGTTATGTGGAGTCTGCAGTGTTCCTTTACCTGGCACATCATCCTCCTGTGACCTGACCCACACCCTCCTATGACCTGACCCACATCCTCCTGTGACCTGACCCACGCCCTCCTGTGACCTGGCCCACATCATCCTGTGACCTGACCCACACCCTCCTGTGACTTGACCGACACCCTCCTGTGACTTGACCCACACCTACCTACTATAAGAACAAAACATAAGGAAGAAGAAACACTGCAACAGGTCTACTGAACCATGCAGAGCAGGTCCATTTCTCATCTCCCCCGGAATAGCCCAATGACTCACCCAGTC
Organism: Cherax quadricarinatus; assembly: GCF_026875155.1. NCBI lineage: Eukaryota > Metazoa > Arthropoda > Malacostraca > Decapoda > Parastacidae > Cherax > Cherax quadricarinatus. The sequence goes on along the minus strand of NC_069403.1, from coordinate 104,253,417 downwards.
TGGTCACCTCCACTCAAGGAAGGAGCATGGCACCATACCCAGCAGCACAAATTAGTCCGATCAAACTCACACCCACCCACACCTACTCATGTATTTATCCAACCTATTTTTAAAACTACACAACGTTTTAGCCTCAATAACCGTACTCGGGAGTTTGTTCCACTCATCCACAACTCTATTACCAAACCAGTGCTTTCCTATATCCTTCCTGAATCTGAATTTTACCAACTTGAAACCATTGCTGCGAGTCCTGTCTTGGCTGTAAATTTCAGCACGCTGTTTACATCCCCTTTATTTATTCCTGTTTTTTCATTTATACACCTCGATCATATCCCCTTTAATTCTACACCTTTCGAGAGAGTGCAGATTCAGGGCCCTCAGTCTATCCTCATAGGCAATATTTCTTATACATGGGATCAACTTTGTCATCTTCCTCTGTACGTTTTCCAGAGCATTTATATCCATTCTGTAATACGGTGACCAGAACTGAGCAGGAAAGTCTAAATGAGGCCTAACCAAGGATATATAGAGTTGAAGAACAGCCTGAGGACTTCCATTATTTATACTTCTAGATATGAAGCCAAGAATACTGTTAGCTTTATTGCGAACACTAATGCACTGTTGCTTGGTTTTAGATACTGCAAACCAGGACTCCTAAACCGTTTCACAATCAGAAAGTCTTAGATCTACATTATTTAGTTTATTTGTCGCATGGTTATTTTTTGTCCAACATTTTAGACTTGCCTTTGTCAATATTAAACTGCATCTGCCACATCTTCGGCCATTGCATCAGTCTATCAAATCATTCCTGGATGCATTGTGTCCTCATTAGAATGAATTGGAAGCCAAATTTGGTGTCATCAGCAAATTTCATTATGTCGCTATTTATTCCCTCATCTATGGTCGTTTATGTAAAATTGTGAACACCAACGGGGCCCACCACTGACCCCTGAGTAAACACTGCTTGTGACCGTGAACCCCATTCGAGTTCTCCCATTTATGTGCAAACTCTAAGCTGTAAAGAAAAAATGACACAGTGCAGCTAATGTGACATTTATTGTGGACAATTGTTTCGCTCTCCAGGAGCTATACAAGCCATTACAACAACAATAACATGGACACAGAGGGTAATATAAGGCTCAGAATGACGTGCAAATACTAGTGAGGAACATTTCCGATGTTCATCAAGGGTGTAGTAGTAGTAGTAGTGAGGAAATGGTATGGAGATAGCCGACAAGCTGTGGAAAAAGCCACTTAGTACAGTTCAGGACATATTATTAAGAAACGATTCGCCACGATGTGGCTTCTTCAGTCCTAATACAGAGAAAACCTAAAAAACCCACAAAACTAGAGGTGTGGAGTCAGGTGAGGTGAAGCGTGGTAGAGTGTAGTAGTAAAGTAGTAGGTAGTAGTAATGGAACTAAGGAGGTGGAGGTTAGAGAGGGACCTTGCTGGCATCAAAGTAACACCAGTTCCCAGGATGGATAATATCCACTTGCTTAAAAATTTTGAAATACTGTAAATACCGGACTTTTTGCTTTATAGTGTTACAGACGAAATTAGTGCCGCTTCAATGCATTTTCTCCGTCTTAAGTCGTCTTCTTTAATAACTAGTTTAGCTTCATTGAATTTCAATGAGGTGTCCAACATCGTCTCTATGTGAACATCATGCGTTTTTGCGGTCCATCATTTCGCAAGCATTTTTTGTCTGCTATCCAAATGTCCAGAAGTTCTGGCTGTTTCCCTACATATACCTTTTTGTCACACCCCCCACATGGTATAGTGTAGAACCTGCACTTAGTGCCGAATCATGCTTGGGTTTTTGTATCAGTTCCAAATTAGTTGAACCAGCTGTAGATATTTTAGCCCAGTTTCTGTCAAACATTTATGAACACATTTGTGCAACGATGCTGACCGGTAAAACGATGTAAACTTGGAGTCTTTTCTTCAATTTGAAGGTGTTGGTCTTGCTGAGGATACTGTATTCTCGTTCCTGCAGTCACGTATGAAGTGTATAGGGGAAAGTGTAAGGTGAACTAAAAGAGTGGTGAATGTATTAGTAACATTCTTCTTCGAGGAACGGCGGGGACTGAAATTCTGTAGCTCGTCAGAAAGAAAGCCAATACAACCCCTCTTTTTAGTTTCTTGTGTCATGTGGAAAGAAGAAATGTAGAAGAACATTCTTGTAGGTAGGCTTCCGGATCGACTTTAAAAGAAATTTGCTTTCCCTGTGCGTAGAGAACGTCGAGAAAGGTAACTGGTTGTCCTTCTTCTCCTCCTCTAGAGTAAATTTAATAGTAGTTATCGCAGAGTAGTTGATGGTGCTTGAAGGATGCCCTGTACGTCAAGATTTTTGGGTACAATGACCAAAATAATTCATCTACGTACGCATCCAAGTAACTGAACGAGGGATGTAATTGAGGACCTTCTTGATTCCAGGTATCTCCAAATTAAAAATTGGCAAGAACATGCATAGGGGGATCCCATGGCTAGTCCCTAAGAGTTGTTTGTACTTCATGTCCTCGAACCCTAAACATATATAACGAACACAAAGTTCGACAAGGCTCACAAATCTTGGGGCGGGGTACAGGTAATTCAGTATCATCTTTAATCACCACTGCGAAGAAGATCAATGGCTTGGATCAACTGGGACATTGGGTGACTAATCAGTCACTCAAAACTAGCAAGGCTTCTTACACTCATGTCGATAAACCCTGATACGGTCAAGGAGGTTCACCCGAAAGCTTTAGATGAGTGCCAGACTGATTGTACCCAGGAGCATTGACAAATATTTCGCCCAAAACTCCTTGCTAGACGTGAGGGGCGCGCCGTGATACCAGATGTAATGTCTCATAGGCAATTAGGTATTGGTGGGTTCTAGGTAAAGCCATAAAAGTCAAGCTTGACATGGTCTTGGTAGGGATGAGGCGAAGAGCTTTTTACCTTCTTCCTGATTTCCTGAGTAACTGCGGGTTCTTACTGAGAAAACATATTCTTTCTCAGTAAGACCCCATATACTCAGGAAATCAGAAGAAGGTAAAAAAGCTCTTCGCCTCACCCTACCACCCCAAGTCCCAAGACTTTATGGTTTACCAAAGACCCACAAACCAAAATTGCCTATGAACCATTACATCTGAGTATCGGCATGCGCCCCTCACAGTCTAGCAGGAGTTTTTGGCGAAATATTTGTCAAAGCACCTGGTACAATCAGTCAGGCTCATCTAAAGCATTCGGTTGACCTCCTTCACCGAATCAGGGATCTCGACATGATGATAGAGAAGCTTGCAAGTTTTGACGAGACTGCCTTATTCACCAAATGTCTCCAGTTGATCCAGCCATGATCTTCTTCGCATGGGGTGAAAAAGATGATACAGAGTTACCTGTAACCCCGCCAAGATTTTGGTGAGCCTTGCCGAACTTTGTGTTCGTTATAATGTTTAAAGGTACGAGGACAAGAGTACAAACAACTCTTCGGACTAGCCATGTATCCCCCTTAGTGCAGTTCTTGCCAATATATATGGAGGACCTGGAATCAAGAATGATCTCAATAACATCCCTCGTTCAGATTTACTTGATGCGGTTACGAGAAGATAATATTGGTCATTGTACCCAAAAATCTGACGTACAGGCAGCCTCAACACCATCAACACTCTGAACATACTATTAAATTTACTCTAGAGGAGGAGAAGGACAACCAGTTACCTTTTATCGACGTCCATACGCCAGTGAAAGCAAAACTTTCTTTTAAAGTCTACCGGAAGCCTACCAACAAGAATGATCTTCTACATTTCTTCTCTCGACCAGACTCAAGAACTAAAAGAGGTGTAGTTATTGGCTTCTTTCTGAGAGCCTACAGAATTTCCAGTCCGCAAGTTCCTCGAAGAAGAATGAACATACATCACCAACTCTTTTTAGTTCACCTACACTATTTCCCCTACACTTCCATCGTGACTGCAGTAACGTGCAAACACGTATCCTCGCAAGACAACACCTATCAAATTGAAGAAAAGCATCCAAGTTACATCGATTTTAACCGTCAGCAACGTGCCACAAATGTTTCAAAAATGTTGACAGAAAACTGGCCTAAAATATTCTACCAGCTGTTTCAACTACTATAGGAACCTGATTACAAAATACCCAAGCATGATTTCTGGCACAAGTGCAGGAAACACACTATACCATGTGGGGGGTGTGACAAAGTATATGTAGGGAAACAGCAGAACTCTGGACATTAGGATCGCAGAACACAAAAATGCTTGCAGAAATGATGACCGCAAAAACGCATGTGTTCAACATAGCGACGATGTTGGACACCCCCCTCCCCCCCCCCCATGAAATTCATGAAGCTAAACTAGTATATTAAAGAAGACACATAAGACGGAGAAAATGCTTGAAGGCTGCACTAAATTCTGTCATTAACACTATAAAGCAAAAAGTCCGTAGTTACAGTATTTCAAACAATATTAGCAAAGGATATAAACCCACCTTGGAACTGGTGTTACTTGATGCAGCAGTCCCTCTCTAACCTCAACCACCTTAGTTCCATTACTACTAACTACTATACAACTACAACCACCTCTACCCTCTGCTTTCCACTCACCTGACTCCCACCACTATATATATGTTGTTTTCTTATTTTCTCTGTATAGGATGAAGAATCACACGTGGCGAAACGTTTCCTTTAATAAATGTCCTGAACTGTTACATAAGTTTCTTTTTCCACAAATTAGTAGTGGTAGTGAAAAAAAGAAATACAATAAATGGTAGAGCGAATTAATTCGTACCTGAGTAAAGGAAATAAAGTTATTAAACATTGGGTATCATAAAAAAGAGTAGGACAAATATAGACTGGAAAGAGGGCAGCTTGTTTCAGGGGTTCATCTCTGTAAAATGTGATTTGTGTGAGGATAACATGAGAGACTAGTGAATGGCAGGGTTACAGTTTTCAGAGAATTCTTGCTAAACATTTCGGAGATGGTGAACATCCGTTTTTTTGTATTTTAATATGGAATTCGAACAGCGTGACCAGTGCGATTCGAGGCACTTGTGCGTCTGCGGAAATTAAGTTATTCTTTGATTACTAATTGGGCGTCCTCTGAATTTCTGAGATGATTGGTGAATTTTCGGTGTTCTACACAGGCGTTGTTCAAGATATCGTTCCTACAATGAGTAAATGTGCGTCATTGAGCGGGTGTTCGAAGGGTTTCTTGCTGTTTGTCACCTACTAAATCTTGTCACAGCTTCCACGGGTAATAGTGTAAACTCCTGCATTGAACTGTTCGTGGTGCTTGGATTTTTGTCCTCTGTTAGATCTTTTTATTGATAGTGCTAAAACGATGGCAACTCTGGAGTTAGCTTGTGAAGTAACTTTTGAGACGTTCTGTGCAACCTGGCTGATTTTCACAAGCTACAACAACCATTTACTTTACATATTGTCGGTACAATTCTACCAACTTATTACAACTCTATGCTGCCATTTGTCAATCATGCCTCTACCCAGGAAAAAATTTTCACCTTCCTATTCCGAGTGCGCTAAGTTTTCCTCAAAAGCACTCTGATATGGGCCTCTATCGAAATGCCTTACTGAAGTCCAAATACACAATAACATATCATACCAATGTATCTACCAGTCCTCAAACACCTTCGTGAAAAATGTTTAGTAAATTCGTATACAGAATGCCTCTTTGTAAAACCGGGTTGAGATTTCATTAATCAATTTCAAGCCAATCAGGAAGGACTACGAATTGCATTTGGCAAGTTATTGATTCCAAAAATTCCCACTATGGAGTAAGGCTTATTGGTCTATAGCATGAAGCCAATAACCTGTCACCCTGTCATTTAGAAATAGTATTACATTTGCCATTTCCCCACTTAACAAGCAACTATGCCGAGTTTGTAGTGATATTTAAAAAGAATAGCAAGGTATTGGTAAGCTCCTCTTTACATTCCTTTAACACTCTCTTGCAACAGTTATATTTTTTTAAGTTATTTTTTCATCAGGCCTTGGGCTATTTATAGGTTTAAGTTTCTCTATTTGTCAGAGACCATGTCACTAAGATACCGCAATCGTAACATAGTTTATTATCGTACTGTTCTACATAAACTAATTCCACGAATTCGAAAGTTATTTCCTGGGTGAAAACTGAGAGGAAGTAGGTATTGAGAATTTCACAAATATCCTTTATCACTGTCAGTGATGAGCCCAGAGGATACTCTTAAGAGGGCCATCTAGTCCCTAATCTTACTTCTGTACACCTGGAAATGAACCCATTTAGGTTAGTCTTTGAATCCCGTGCGACCTTATGCCTCATATTCCCTTTTCTGCTTTTCTTACTCCTTTTCTTATTTCTCTCTCTAATTGAAAATATTTGATTCTTAGCTGCCCATCTCCCTCTTTTGATACGCCTATATATATGCATCTCTTTTGACCAACGAGATATTTTAATAACTCGATTGCTTCATCAATTTAGGATCATTTTTTTAGATCTAATTTCCCTACACGAACAAAAAGTATTGTCTGGGCCAGCTAACCTATGCTCAGAAAAAAGTCATATAATATGGCAGACCACAGAATCACCTACCTGACCCTAGGCCAGGACATCCCAATTTAGCCACCCATGTAATTTTTTTCAGTTGGTTAGAAGAGAACACGTAAGCAAACACTAAACATAATTATTAGAAAAACGTTTCGTTCTGGGACCTGATCACATTGATCACTTGAGACGGATCAAGTGTCCCAGGACCGAAACGTGTTTCTAATAAATATGTTATAGAGTTTGCTAACGTGTCATTCTAAACCAACTTGTCGTATTTAATACCAAGGTTTAATACCAATTTTTTATCAGTTCCCATGAAGTTTGGCCAACGAAAATCCTCGGACAGAGATTTGATTGTCAGTTATCTGGGTCATTCCCCTGATAAAATTGAACTAAGTGATTTGTGATCACTTTCCCCAAGCTCCATCATTAACCTCATGAATTTAGTAATTAGTGTCCTCTTTTGTTGGCAAGAACCAAGTCAAGCAATAGTTTCCTCAAGTGGTACTGAGTCACAACCGTTCAAAAAAGCAATCCTGAACCGTAACAGAAAGTCCACCAGACTCAAGAATTCCCTGTCATATTGTTCCAATCAAATCCGTCTAAAGATAAAATCACCCCACTATCACAACATTTGAGGGCCTATAAATAAGTAACATAAGATAGAAGGGAACACTGCAACAGGCCTACTGACCCATGGCTGAGCAGGTCCATGTCCCTTCCCCCCCCGGATAACCCATGGACCCACCACACCCAAAATTATTTTTGTCACGGACCCTCGGAAACTGTATCCAAACTGATTGTGTTCAGATTGTTTCTAATCATATATCATGTCTAAGAACAACAATTTAAATTTTCTCTGACATAAAACCCACTTCACCACCTGTTGTTACTACCTATCATAAGGCATTGTTCTCTGTCTTTATTCAGTTGAACCAGTGTCTTTATTATACCATAATGTCTATATTTACCTACACGTAGCAATAATTTTAGCTCATCTATCTTATTTCTTCGAACTCCTACTATTTGTAAAGTTAACCTTAATGGAGATAGTCACTCTATGTGCACCCTCTGCTATCTCTCTTGTCTGTCTGAATCTAATTGAGTATGCATTACTAGGAAATTTATTTTGAATTAGTCTATTAAAACATATCCCTGAGTATCCCTGGAGTAATAATTGCTGCATTTAACCCTAATACTGCAGCCTGACTGTTTCCCACAAACACCAAACCTCTATAATCTGTCAGATTCAATTCCGAGACAAGTCATCAATACCCTCTTAATCGAATTGACTAATGCAACCACTCCATCCCCAGAGAGATGAACCAACCAAAAAACCCCATCCCTTGCATACATATCACCCCCGATTGGCCAAAAATATTGCCAGTTATCAATGACTGGGATTTCTCAATTACCTTGGATACCTGTCCTAGCCAGGAATTTTATACCAATTGCCCTAGACATCCATTCATTGCCCAATCGGGGTTGATCTAGGCAAGATGCTACATATTACTGAGGAACCCTCTCTTAGACCTAATACTCTATGGCAGACCTGTACTTATCCAAGCAGCTCCTCTCTCCTGACCTTCCCAATGTCATTAACCCTCAGCAGCTAAGAATAAATGGGCTGTGTCCCATTACCTGACATAATATCCAACCTCTGATAATGTCACCAACACTAGCTTCCTGGTAGGAGCACACACTGCCTGATATTTCTATCTGTTACAAAAAGCACGGTTCCTTATCTTACTTAGAACTACCAACTAGAAAAATATTCTTACCTTGAATACAGGGAAATCAGTGTGTAACCTTCAACATCACTAGCCACGACGTTGCAACTCGTCCAGGAGAGCAGAGATCAATTTCCTACCTTCACAACTTCTCTAGTTAAACCCTCCCTTATCTTCCTTCTTAATGAACAGAGAACCACTTGCCCACTTAAAGCTGCTGCCACTATCACTGCTGGTGACCATTTTTCCCTCCTTACCAGCCTAAATTCTTCTACACCTCACTCCCAACTCATCTCTGAGATGCTTCATCCTCCTATTTTCCTCCGAAGAAGTAGAACCACCCTCCTTCAACACTTTACCTGAGATTCTAAAACACTACAACAAGCCATGGTGCTTGGTAACAACCCACGCTACTCCCCAGAGCTTAGGACATTTATGACCGCAGGTGACCATTTACCTCCTATCGTACTAATGCTTTTACTACCACCCTAGTCTTATTGAAATCTGTCCTCGACCTTGTTCCATAAATTACCAATTGCTATCTTATGAAGTACTTGATCGCATATTTTAGTTTACTAACTATAAGGAAGAGTGGGACCATTCACAATCAGCTTGGCGGTTACTGGAAAACCAACACCCACAACCCAACAACCCACGCATAGGTGAAAACAGTACTTGCAATGCAGCTTTAGATTGTCCATCTCGATGTGATGTTCCTTGCGTAAATCCACCCCGATTCTTCACGATATATATTACCTATTTCACTGCATTTTTCATTCATTGGTCACACATTATGTTTCACATTATTATCCTTCTTGGGTGAGCACGACGCGTGGCACCGTCGCCTGGCGCACACTAGCATACCGACGTCTGTTTCAACCAAGTTCACTTTCTAATCTCCCTTTAAATTGTGACTCACCCCCACAACTTATGTGCTTAGGCAAATTGTAAATCGCTTCAAGGATTGTATCTCTAACCCTTACACACTTCTAGCGACCCCTTGTAGTAACATTGGTTAGCCCGCAAAAAACACTTACATTTCGCTGAGCACAGAAGGCCGTGAACTCGTCGCACGCGGTAGTCCCTATTGTGTGTTTATTGCGGAGTATAACATGTGTGTTGTGTGTGTGTGAGGTATAGCATGTACCCACCTAATTACTCCCTAGTTGTGTTTGCGAGGTTGAGTCACGGCTCCTGCCCCACCTCTCACCTGCCGCTACCCTGGTCACTCTTCCGCTCCGTGAGCTTTAACATACCACTTCCTTAAAGCCTCCACTTACCTCACGTACCCAGGCTATTCACTCAAGATAACACTGTGTACTGAAGAAATACTTCCTAACATCCCTGTGGTAGACCATCTGAAGACTTCAACTTCCAACTGTGGCCCCTTGTAGCTTTGTCCCCATCTCTGTAAACAACCTGTCTCTGATACCTTGTCTAATACCTCACATTATTTTATATGTCGTATTTACATCACCCCTAACTCCCTGTCTCCATGTGTCGTCAGTCGATTTTCCCCTCATCTCTCCTCGTAAGGACATACCCTTAGCTCCGGGACACGTCATCTGTCAAACCTTAGCGCTTTCTCTATTTTCCTTGCAAGTTTGGCTAGGTGATGGTTATTTCCAAACTGTGCGCTGCATTTTTTTCCAATATGGGCGTAACGTCCACATTGTACAAAGGGTTTTAAATACTGAATGACTCGCTTACTTGATTCGGAATGCAGTTCTTAGTTTCTGCCCAGCGCCAGGTAGGCTGCAGCAGTTATTTGGTTGATGCTGAACCTCAAGGACCATATGCCCAGAGATAAACTTCACACAAGAGCCTATTCTAGATCGTGAGGCTTGTATGCTCTGGTTCCCTGAGATTGTATTCCGTTTGTGACTTCTGCTTTCCCCCAATCTCATGACTTTGCGCTTGGTGTGGATGCGCTCAGGAGCAGTTTTTGGACAGACCTACAGCTCTGTCCAGATCCCCTCTGATAGTTTTGCCTAGTCTATCGTGTGAGTGCGTGTAGGTGGTGTGTGTGTGATGTGTGTTTGAGGAGTATAGCGTGTGGTGTGAAATATAGCGTGTGAAGTGACGAGATTATATAGCGTGTGAGTGAGGAGAGATAGTTGATAGGAGGTATAAGCGTGTGAGATGGAGGATAACGTGTGAGAGTGGTGGAGTATACTATTAGTGTGGAGTATCGCGTTTGAGTGAGGAGGTAAACGTGTGAGTGAGGAGGAATAGGCATTGTGAGTGAGGAGGAATAGCATGTGAGAGAGAGAGGTAAAAGCGTGTGAGTGAGGAGGTATAGCGCGTGAGTGAGTAGGTAAGTGCAGTGATTGAGGATGTATAGTGTGTGGATAGGATTTAATAAGCGTGTGAGTGAAGAGGTATAGCATGTGTGTGATGAGGTAAAGCGTGTTGCGAGTGGAAGTATTATGGCGTGAGTGAGTGGGAGAGAGTTTTGGCGAGTGAATGGAGGTATAAGCGTTTTTAGTTTGGATGTATAGCGTATTTAAAGATGTGGAGGTATAGCTTGTGAAGTGAGGTATAGTAGCGTTGTTAGTGAAGGAGGTAAAGCGTGTGAGTGAGGAGTACAGTGCGTGTGCGTGAGGATGTGTAGCGCAGAGTGAGGGAGGTATATCGTGAGACTGGAGAATAGCGTGTGAGGTGTAGAGGTACAAGCGTTTGAGTGAGAGGTATAGCGAGTTAGTGTGGAGTAAAAGCGAGTGAGAGTGTGGAGGTATAACGATGTGATTGTTGAGTAAACGTGTGAGCGTGGAGGTATAGCGAGCGAGTCTGTAGGTAATAGCGTGCGATGTGTGGAGGTATAGCGTGCGAGTTGTGAGGTATAAGCGTGTCTGATTGAGGAGGTATTAGCGTGTGTGAGTGTTGAGGTATAGTCGTGTGAGTGTGGAGTATAGCGTTGAGTGTGGAGGTAATAGCGTGTGAGTGGGAGTGTTATCGTGTGAGTTTGGATGTATAGCGTGTTGAGTGTGGAGGTATAGCGTGTGATTTTGGATGTATAGCGTGTTGAGGTGTGGAGGAAAACTTGAGAGTGTGGAGGTATTAGCGGTTGAGAGTGGAAGTATTAGCGTGAATGATGTGGAGGTAAGCGTTTTAGTGTGGATGTATAGCGTGGTGAGTAGAGGAGGTATCGCGTGTGAGTGTAGGAGGTAATAGCATGTGAGAGAGATGTAAAGTAAAAGCGCAGAGTAGTGTAGGTTAAGCGAGAGACTGGAGGTACACGTGTGAGTGTGATGGATGTATAGGCTGTGATGAGTGAGAGGAATAATCGTGGTGATTAGTGGAGTATAGCGTGTGAGTGGGGAGGTATAGCGAGAGAGTGAGGGAATGATAAACGTGTGAGTGGTGGCGAGAAAAGCGTGCTGAGCGTAGGCGTATAGAGTGCGAGCGTGGAGGTATAGCGAGCGAGTGTGGAGGTATATGGCGTGCGAGTGTGGAGGTATAGCGTGCGAGTGTGAGGTAATAGGCGTAGCGAGTGAGGAGGTATAAGAGTGTGGAGTGAAGGATGTATAGCGAGTGATTGAAGCGAGTATAGCGTGTGATTGAGGAGGTACAGCGTGTGAATTGATGGAGGAACAGCGTGTGGGAGTGAGAGTACATGCGTGGAGTGTGGAGGTACAGCGTGTGATTGTGGAGGTGAACAGCGAGTGAGTGTGGAGGATAACAGCGGTGTGAGTGCGGAGGTATATACGTGTGATTGAGTGAGGTATAAACCGTTGAGTGGGAGGTATAGCTTGTGATTGAGGAGTAAAACTAGAGATACTTCCTTGAAGATGAATGATGAAAGGTATACCTGTTCCTGCATCCATCGACCTAGAATACAATAGACCCCTGGTATACATGGACCTGAATACATGGGTCCATATATATATGGACCTGGAATACATGAACCTGGAATACATTGACCTGGAACACATGGACCTGGAACACATGGACCTGGAATACATGGACCTGGAATACATGGATCTGGAAAACATGGACCTGGAATACATTGATCGGGCATACATAGATCAAGAATACAGGGACCTGGAGTACATTGGACCTGGTATACATGGACTTGGTAAAACATGACCTGTTATACATGAACCTGTGAGGTGTATTAATACGTAGTGTTCACATTACAGGTAGGTGAAGCTTCACAGATCGTCGAGGGAGAGATGACAGCATCACTAAGGTAAGTTGATGTTTATGTTTTAATAATGTTTACTTTACCGCCAATATGTTAGGTAAAAAGAAACAAAGTACAAAACTAATGCGACATTTTATTATGGCAACGTTTCGCTCTTCTGGAGAGCGAAACGTTGTCATAATAAAATGTCACATTAGTTGCACTTGTGTCGTTTTACTTAATATGTTTAAGTTGTCATTAGCGTAGTTTCGTGTTGTCAAGGAGCAACGGTTTGCGTACAGGGGTGTATACAGATGTTAAGGAGAGTTGCTCATCTTTCCTTTATATTTTACTGAGGGTTTTAAAGATCCAGTAATTCCCAAGGGGTCGTGGAAATCCCGAAGTTTGCCTTTCAGTACTTACACGGGCTTTATTTCCAAGAATAACATGAACATAAAAAATCTACGAGTCAGACATTTATATACAAATCTTTTTTGAAGGAATATTTCGCTTGGGAAACAATCCATCTATGCAAGTCTCCATGTCACTGTTTTGACCAGCACCCACGTCAATTTTCAATTTTAGTTACGTTATGGCTAATTTATTTATAAAATTGCAACATTATTCACGAATTCGTTATAAAACGATTGCAAAAAATCACGGTACCAGTGGGATTTGAACCCATGGTGAGTGAGTTTTATGACTTACCGCGGGTTCAAAAGCCACCCGTACCATGGTTTCTTTACCTAGGTATCCTAGACTGTGCAGTCGGTCCTACTATCCCTCTCACACAGTATATTCTATCCCATGAACTTCTCGCATCCTGTAAGGAAAGGAGACAGAAGTACACAAGTCCCCTCGTATCCGAGGGAGTTAAATTCTATAACTTACCCTGGATACCCGAAACCACAGGTAGTAGCGAACCATATACAGTGTTCCCCCGCTTTTCGTAGTTCCCGGCAATCGTAAAATTCGCCAATCATAGAGGTATTTTCGTATAAACATGGACTCGCTCTTCATAGGTTGACTCGCGAGTCGTAGTTCGTCCGGGACGTGTACCCACGGCGTGAGCCAGGGCGGCAGCCAGTCTGGCATTGTTTACCAGTGAGCGAAGGTCCCCTCACGTGCTCCAGCAAAATATTTCATAATATTCCATTTATTTTAGTGCTTGCAAGTACTAAATAAGCTACCATGGCTCCAAAGAAAGCTCCTAGTGCCAAGCCTGTGGTAAAGAAGGTGAGAAATACGATTGAATTTAAGAAAACTATCATTGAACAATATGAATGTGGTACAAGTGTGGCCGAACTGTCCAGGATGTATAAGAAACCCTACACAACGTTATGTTCCATAGTGGCCAAGAAAAATGAAATAAAAGGATGCTGTTGTTGCAAAGGGATAACTATGCTGACAAAAATGAGATCACCAGTACTGGAAGAGGTTGAGAAGTTATTATTGGTGTAGATAAATGAGAAACAATTAGCAGGAGATACTCTTATGACTTCGTTTATTTGTGAAAGGCTAGGCAGTTGCATGAAGATTTGGTAAAGAAATTGCTGCAAATAGTGGTGAAGTGAGTGAATTTAAGGCCAACAAAGGCTGGTTTGAGAGATTTAAGAACCATACTGGCATACACAGTGTGGTAAAGCATGGTGAGCTGCCAGTTCGGACCACAAGGCGGCTGAAAAATATGTGCATGAATTCCAGTAGTACATAGAGGCCGACGGACTGAAACCTGAACAAGTGTTCAATTGTGATGAAAACAGGGCCTCTTTTGGAAGAAAATGCCAAAGAGGACCTTCATTACACAAGAGGAAAAGGCAACGCCAGGACACAAGCCTATGAAAGACAGGCTGACGCTAATGTTCTGTGCTAATGCTAGTGTGGATTTCAAAGTGAAGCCATTACTAGTGTACCATTCTGAAAATCCCAGAGTGTTCAGGAAAAACAATGTTATGAAGAGTAAATTGTGTGTGTTTTGGAAATCTAATAGTAAGGCATGGGTCACGAGGGAAATTTTCGTCGAGTGGTTCAATGAAGTGAAGGAGTATCTCCTGGAAAAGAAATTGGATCCCAAGTGCCTGCTAGTAATGGACAATGCACCTGCTCATCCTCCAAACTTGGATGACCTAATTTTCGAGGAGTTTGGGTTCATCACAGTAAAGTTCTTGCCCCCGAATACCACTCTTCTCCTCCAACCCATGGACCAGCAGGTTATTGCAAACTTTAAAAAACTCTACACAAAAGCAATGTTTCACAGGTGCTTGTCTGTGACAACAGACACTCACTTGACCCTAAGGGAATTTTGGAGAGAACATTTCAGCATCCTCCACTGCATAACCCTTATAGGTATGGCTTGGGAGGGAGTGACTACCAGGACTTTGAACTCTGCCTGGAGAAAATTGTGGCCAGATTGTGTCGACAAGAGGGATTTTGAAGAATTTGGGACTGACCCTAATGAGCCAATGTCTGTTGTAAAATCAATTGTGGCACTGGGGAGTTCCATGGGGTTGATGTGAGTTTGGAGGATGTGGAAGAATTGGTGGAAGACCACAATGAAGAGCTCGCCACTGAGGAGCTGCAAGAGCTTCAGCAGGAAGAGCAACACATCGCAGCTCAGAATCTTGCAGCAGAGGAGGAGGAAGAGAGATGGAAGAAGGTGCCTTCTTCAGAAATTAAAGAGATTTTTACTATGTGGGGTAAGATGGAAAGCTTTATGGAGAAACATCACCCTAACAAGGTTGTTGCAAGCCAGGTGGGCAACATGTACAGTGACAAAGTCTTGGGACATTTTAGGGAAGTGTTAAAGAGACACCAGAAACAGAGCTCTCTCCACAGTTATTTTGTGAGACAGGACTCCAGTGACTCTCAAGGTGGTCCTAGTGGCATTAAGAAACAGAGAAGAGAAGCAACCCCAGAAAAGCAAATGGTACCTGAGGTGTTGATGGAAGGGGATTCCCCTTCCAAACTATAAACAATCCACTCTCTCTCCTCCTCCAGTCTCCCATACACTAAGAAGAATCTCCAATAAAGGTAAGTGTTATGCTGTTAATGTTTCATTCATCATTTCCCATTGTATTGTTTATGTACTACATGCATATTTCATGTTAAAATTTTTTTTGTTTTAATACTTCTGGGTGTCAGGAACGGATTAATTGTATTTACATTATTTCTTATGGGGAAAATTGAGTCGTAAATCGTAAATTTCGTTTATAGTAACGGCTCCAGGAACGGATTAATTACGAACAACGAGGGACCACTGTATATATGATCAGTTGTTTTTCGTTCACATACTTATGATAAGTTAAATTTGATAAATTGCGCACACTAGTCGAGAATTATCACTTGTTTACTTACGGGAAGCACTTGACGGCTTCTCTTAGTGTTTGAACAACTTCCACCATCGCTACTTTTGGTGCCATTATTAAGCAAAACTAAGTTTTTTTTTGGTGCCACGGTAAACCGCAGATAATTCAAATAACAGAAAGCTGACTTCACACATACCGGGTTTGCTGCATTACGTTCTGTAAACTTGGTAGAGCGAGCGAGATCGCTAATGTTAATTAGTTGAGGTATCTTTATCGTGAAACCTTTCGCTTACACAGTAGACTTATTCATTTAAATACTAAAGTGGCAGCAGAAGCAGTAGTCGACTAAAGGAGCCTACTATGTAGGCGGAAAGTTTCGCAATAAATTTACGTAAACTACTGCACATCTTGTCCAGACTAGTTAAGAAGAGCAAATTGGGGGGGAGGGGTACAGGAAGAGCAAATTGGGAGGTACAGGAAGAGGAAACTGGGGATATGGGAAGAGGAAACTAGGAGGTACAGGAAGAGCAGTTTGGGGTGGTACAGGAAAAGCAAATTGGCGGTGGTACAGGAAGAGGTAATTAGGGAGGCTGAAGGTGGCTGAAGCCCTTTTGTCCATCTTCTCCAGAGTGGGCATCCTAGAGAAATTTTGTCTGACCGTGGGACACAATTCACATCTGACTTAATGCAATATCTATACCAACTTCTGGGAGTGAAGCCTCTCTTCACCACCCTATCATCCCAGCTGTAATGGGAGGATTGAGCGCCAGCATTCGATTCTCAAGTCCATTTTAAGGAAACTTTGCTCCCTTAAACCTAAGGAGTGGCATCGTTACCTACCCTGTGCTTTGTTTGCCATGAGGGAAGTTCCCAGTGACTCTTTGGGGTTTTCACCTTTTGAACTTCTCTATGATAGACAGCCAGAGGCCCATTGTCCATCCTTCATGACTTATGGACTAATGAGGAGGTGAGTGCTGAGGTTCAGTCTTCTTACCAGTTTCTCCTTGACCTTAGATCCAAACTTGAGGAGACCTCTGACATAGTTTCGAAAAACCTAAGCTTGTCAATGGACCAGTACAAAACCTATTTTGATTCCAAAAGTCAGAGAAGTTTTAAAGTAGGGGATGAAGTTCTTGTACTTTTGCCTATCAAGTCAAATAATTATTATAGCATGGAAAGGTCCATATAAAGTATTAAAAATTTGTGGGAAAGTTGACTACCTCATAGAAGTCAAGGGGAAACCTAAGCTTTATCATATCAACATCCTTAAGAAATATTACCGAAGAAATTCGGTTAACTGCCTTAATAACTTTGACTTAGTTTTTCCACACGAACTTGATACGACAACTGAAGAATGTAAGGTGTGCGTAATTGACACCTCTAACTTAGACTATGATGAAGAACTACATGACTTGGTGACTCTTGACCACTCGGATGCTACCAACATTAATATTAATGAATCTTTGGATGACCATAAGAGACATGAACTACTTCAATGTGTGAGTAACTTTTCAGACGTCTTTACTGATATTCCAGGTGTTACCTCAACGGTAGTCCATAAGATTGACTTAGTGACGGACAATCCTATCAAACGAAAATTATACCCAGTTCCAGTTCACCTTAGGGATGCATTTGACCGAGGGGTAGACAAATTATTAAAACTAAAGATCATTGAACCTTCAGTATCTTCATATTGTTCACCAGTAGTCATGGTTAAGAAGGAGGATAATACATATAGACTTGCTGTTGACTTCAGAGGCCTTAATGCTATAACTCGGTGGGATGCTGAGCCTATGCCCTTAATAGATAGCGATCTACACAAATTTTATGACGCTTCCTTCTTTTCAGAGATTGATATTGTGCAGGCATATCAAGTAATGTTAGATCCTTCTTCTAAGCAGTACACCGCTTTTCCTACACACCAAGGACTGATGCAATGTAGAACTATGCCCTTCGGTTTGGTAACTGCCTGTGCTACCTACGTGGGGAGAACATATCCAAACATTAACATCATTTTTGCATAGGTTACGTTTCACAATGGCCTCACTGCAAAGTTGAAAAAATGCTTCCTTGGGTATAACAAGATTAGATATCTTGGACTGGTGCTTTCTAATAACTCTCTGCAGCCTCTCCCCAGTAAGATCAAAGCTTTATTAGAATTTAAATTCCCCAAAACCAAGAAGCTCATGTGTAGCTTTCTTGGTTCTGTAAATTTTTATGCACGGTTTATCCCGAACCTTACTGATCTTACAGGCATCTTATCCGACTTCCTTAAAAGTCTGTGAAGGAACCTCTTGAACTTTCCGACGTAGCTCGGGAAAAGTTTAATGAGATTAAAAGCATCTTTTCGAAAGACCCTATACTTAAGATTCCAGATATTAATAAAACATTTTGCTTAAGAACTGATGCCTCCAATACTGGCTTAGGTGCAGTGTTACTACAATACCATGATGGTACTCCCCTTCCCTGTTATTCTTCCTAAGCCGGAAACTACTTCCCGCAGAAACGAAATACTCCACCATAGAAAAGGAATGTTTGGCCCTTGTGTGGGGTATCCCAAACTTAAATTTTATTGCTGGGAAAAAGAATTCATTTTAAGAAACGGACCACAAACCTTTGATATACCTAGAAACTTTAAGGGAACCAACAGTCGCCTCTTGAGGTGGACATTGGCACTCCAGGCTTTAAAGTTCCATATTGTGTATATCAATGGTTCATCCAATTATTTCTCTGACTGGTTAAGTCGTGACAGTCAGTAGAAGATTTCTTGCCTTACGCAACTTCCATATGTTACAACTTTTTCCTCGCCTATTCTTCTTATACTCCTTGACTATAAGTCTTGGTATGGGGGAGTGTGAGGGAAAAGTTCAATAATAAAGTTGGTAGAATTACCGACAATATGTAAAGTAAAAGGACACAAGTGCAACTAATGTGACATTTATTGTGGCAACGTTTCGCTCTCCAGGAGCTTTATCAAGCCATTACAAACAATACATGGACACAGAGGGTATATAAAGGCTCAGAGTGAGGTGAATACTAGTGAGGTACCATTTCGATGTTCACTAGTGGTAGTAGTAGTAGTAGTAGTAGTGGTAGTGACAAAAGTAATACAATATGGTAGAGCAATTAATTCGTACATGAGTAAAAGGATATAAAAGCTATTACTTGGGTAACATAAAAATAGGTTGGACAAATATTAAACTGGAATAAGGCAGCTTGTTTCAGTGTTCACTCTCTGTGCTTTGTGTAGTATAACAGGAGAGACTATGTGATGGCAGACGCAAGTGCCTCGAAATCAGCACTGATCGCTGTTTCGAATACAATTAAACAAAACAACGGCAGCTTCACCATCTCCGAAGTCTTAGCAAGAATCCTCCTGAAAACAGTAAACCCTGCCATCACATAGTCTCTCCTGTTATACTACACAAAGCACAGAGAGTGACACATGAAACAAGGTGCCTCATTCCAGTTTATATTTGTCCAACCTATTTTTATGTTACCCAAGTAATAGCTTTTATATCCTTTTACTCATGTACGTATTAATTGCTCTACCATATTGTATTACTTTTGTCACTACCACTACTACTACTACTACTACTACCACTAGTGAACATCGAAATGGTACCTCACTAGTATTCACCTCACTCTGAGCCTTTATATACCCTCTGTGTCCATGTATTGTTTGTAATGGCTTGATAAAGCTCCTGGAGAGCGAAACGTTGCCACAATAAATGTCACATTAGTTGCACTTGTGTCCTTTTACTTTACAAAAGTTCAATAGATAGGAGTAGCGAGGGAGTATATAGTAACAATAGTTTCATTGCAGGCTACTTGTTAAGGTAGGGTAAGTCAAGCTCCCGCTATTCCCGCCTTTTTTCCCCCACCCCGAAAGTGATAGTTTGACTGTCGGCTGCTTGTTAAGGTAGGGTCAGTCTAGCTCCCGCTATCCCTTCCCCTCCTTCTCCCCCCCCCCGAAAGGTGACGTGTGGGGCTCCGGTCCAAACAGTAATCACTAGACTCACAGCTCCCAGCAGTACTGTAAGTACATGCCTGCCTTGTATTCTAGTGGATTTATTGGTTGAAAGCTTCACTGACCAATAATAAACTTAGTCCTTTCAGTCTTGCTCTAAGTTGACTGTTGTAATAATCACCACATCTTTTAGGTATTGTACTTATCATGGAGAGTGATTTCTTAAGCAGTGGGTAACCTGTCTATCTTTCCAGCTTGGATGACAGAAAGGGTCACCTTCCCCTTTTTGGATTTAATTACCTTGCACCTGTATGAAATTGCAGGACGTAACCCCTCATCATTGCAGCGGTAAAGAACCTGCTTTCCCGTCATCGAGTTAGAATACTCAAGGCTATACTGTGAAGAACTAGCCAGTGGGTTGTAACCAACACCTGCGACCCCCCTTCCCCCATCATCGGCAACGGCTACGATTTCAACAAGCAGTGTTACCAACACCAGACACCCAAGTTTTATATTAGCATTGAATTCAGTTATCATTTACATTTTTCATTTTTCATTTTCTTTAATGTAGGATTAATATTTCATATTTAAGTGTTTTATATTTTATTTTATATATAATAAAGTGTTTATGTTTGTTATTATTTCTTTTTCTATTCATTAATTTCTAGGAGGAGCCAGCCTGGTATACTTCTGAAGTTAAATTCAGGAGATAAGCCTTCACCTCCAACTGTGGGCACTGCGAG
>NC_069403.1:104190035-104232507 GCF_026875155.1 Cherax quadricarinatus | reverse complement strand
GTTTGGATTTTGAAATTTTTGTTTTGGCACCACAGCATCTCTGTTCCCTCTCTAAGAACCCAGGGAGAAATGTTGGCTGGTCCCCCCGCCTTTGGGGTGTCAAGTTCACATAGCAGCGGCTTCACCTCTTCCTTGGTTGTGTTTTACCTCACCAGCACTTGTTGGTGTACCTCCCTGTTCTGTTTTCCCCTGGAGTTCTACCGGTTTCCACTGTAAATACTTCTTTAAATCCCCGTGTTGAGCTCCTCACATACTATTACGATTTTTGTTAGGGTCGTTCTTGGTAGTGGATAGTAAATGATACGTCTTCGGAGGCTTCTTTACTTTATTTGAAAAGTCGTTGTGGGTACACAGGCTTGTGGTTTTTGTGCCCATGGCCTGGGGGGGCCATGCCTGCGAGGGAGAGAGTAGACACTTCTTGACTGAGTGACGGGTGTCGCCAGAGTGAGTGAGGCAGAGGCAGGGGTGGGCATACTGAAGTGGTAAGCCAATAGGTGGCAGCACCAGCATGGCAAAAAAATGAACTCAGCTGGCAGACAGCATAGAATGTCTGTGCAGACAATACAGGCTGTCTACATTTGCTCGGTCACCTACAACATGGTCGACCCGACCATGACTGGCTATAAAAAACTCGGTCTCTCTCATAGGAACAGGGCACAGAACACAGAATAAAAACATAAAATATGTACATATGGATATAAAAAAAAAAAATTCCTACAGGGAGAGAAGAAAAAAAATGGTGGGGGGGTTGTTAACATCGTGGTCAAAGGCAGTGAGCGTCGAGGGGCATAAACTGCACGCCCTTCCTGCATCTGGACAGATACTGCAACACAGAAGACATCGCTGCGGCTGAGCTGTGACATAACGGGGTACGGTCTTCTAAAATGGTGAAGCAGTCACGAAGGAGCCCACTGCAGGTTTCACTCAACATGGGGCACAACCTGCTTGTGCCCTCAATGAGGCATCGCCAAAACTCGGCAACTGGGCAGGACTTCTGGCAAGCAACTCAGGGGACACTTCTCGACTGGTACTGTCGCTGGGGCTGTCACTGCCGGCGAGTGTGAGTAAGTCATGGAGCGAGTCGTGGCAGAAATGACTGGGCAAAACATCAGTGAGTCGTAACATCTTACAACCAAACTGCAGTGAGTTGAGCTAGCAGTCAAAGTGACATCATCTTTGTGCAGGAGCTCACTGAAGCTTGTGATACGAGGCTGACACAGCGCCTGCCGACAGGACTTGAACTGCGGCTTGACGAGCGTCATTCTCTCGACAGTTGGAGTTATAGCAGAGGTTAGTCTAAGCATCCCCAGACTTGTTTCTCTACATATAACTGCATTCTGAAGGTCTGGAGGTGAAGTGAAACAAATCTCGATGGGAATAGTAGCAGGTACGATTCTGCAGGACATCACAAGCGGTGAACAACAAGAGTTTTCTGTACAAGGGGCTCATATGCTCTGGGCTGAGTAATATCAGCTGTCAAATGCGCTGGTCACACCGGGTGACAACACAGTGGTGCTACTCTGGGGTCTGGGCTCAAGACCACACTGGACCCACGGAAAACTTAACACACACCTGCGGTACATGGCTTAAACTAGCAAATGATGCTTTTCTGTGCACAAAATTAACACTAAGTCATACACTAACATGTGAGAACACCGACTGAGAGGAATTAATTAACACACGACATATATTTTCTCTCAATCTTCTCGACAATACTGACATAATTACTGAAACACTCGATGTGACATCATGTGATGTCACGCGTGACGTCGCGAGGTGACGTCAGCAGCAGTGTGACAGCAGAAGTCTCGAGGTGATATCAGGCAGACATCGTGACGTCATGAAGTCAGGCAGCAGCAGACCACAGCAGGTGGCCTGGGACATCTGGCTCGGTAACTCACGTGGTTCATAGATCCACGTGGCGCCGTCCACACCCCACGTGCATCGGGATCCACGTAGCGTCGTGATCTACGTGGCATGCTGATCCACGTAGCTTCGAGTGGCCTTGGGCACTCGGATACACGGCTCAGGCAATTAATTCACATGGAAAACCGCAGAAAACACAGCAGAGGGAGTGAGCACATAGTGGTGGAATGTGGTGGTAGGCGGGTGAGCTGTGAGTAGGGTGAGCGTGGGCAGGGCGAGGAACAGCCACTTCCTTCTCTCCCACAGACACAGGGAGACACGCACACTGGACGCAGAAATCACCACAAACACACCTTTGACTTGCTGAAATAGCTGTGCTGAGCTGAACAACAACAGCAGAACATACAAGTGACGCTGAACACATGACTTGAGAAACTGTGGGACGCTGTAGCGTGGGGCAAATTTCGGCCTGGATCATGCTTGTACCTGTGCCTGAATGCTGAAACGTGCAGACACGACACCAGGATAACTCATTGAGAGACGGATGTTTCTTGTGTAGGGTGATGAAGTGAAGATGACTTCATCCTATTTCCTTCATTCTCTTCCTCTCTCCGGGCAAACACAACTGCTGCAACCACCCCTTCCCACCAATTATTACGAATTTGTTAGGTCGTTCTTGGTAGCGTGGAGTAAATGATAGGTCTTCAGAGGCTTCTTTATTTGCAAAGTCGTTGTGGGTACACAGGCTTGTGTGTTTGTGTCCATGGCCTAGGAGGGTCATGCGCGCGAGGGAGGGAGTAGACATTTCTGGACTAAGTGATGGGTGTCGCCAGAGTGAGAGGCAGAGGCAGGGATGGGCATACTGAAGTGGTAAGCCTATAGGTGGCAGCACCGGCATGGTGCGAAATATGAACTCAGCTGGCAGACAGCATAGGCTGTCTGTGCAGACAGTACAGGCTGTCTACAATACCTCTTGGTCGTTTCTTGTGAACTCCCCATCATGTTTCCTCAGTTTGATTACCTGGCCCTTGACTGTTGTTTTCCTCCTGATGTGGCCATACAACAGCTTCGGGTCAGACTTGACTTTCAATGCTATGTCATTTTCATATTGTCGCTGAGCCTCCCTTCTTATCTGCGCATATTCGTTTCTGGCTCTCCAACTAATCTCTTTATTTTCCAGAGTTCTTTGTCTTCTTTACCTTTTCCATTCTCTAGAACACCTAGTCTTTGCCTCCCTACATCTTTGGGTGAACCAAGGACTTGTTCTGGTCTTCCCATTATTTCTCTTTCCCTTGGGAACAAACTTCTCCTCTGCTTCCTTGCATTTTGTTGTCACATAGTTCAACATTTCATGTACCGGTTTTCCTGTCAGTTATCTCTCCCACTGAACGTCTTGCAAGAAGTTCCTCATGTCTGAGTAGTCCCCCATTTGTGGTTTGATTTTCCCATCCCATTCCTGCTACTCTCTCCACTTGTAGCTCAACTACGTAGTCAAAGCACAGAACCACTTGATCACTAGCTCCTAGTGGCCTTTCATACATGATATACTCGATGTCCGAACTACTCAAGGTGAATACAAGGTCCAGCCGTGCTGGATCATCCTCACCTCTCTGGTAGTGTCTCGAACATGTTGATGCATGAGGTTTTCCAGCACTACACCATCTTGACTCCATATTTTGGGACCCCCATGGGGCTCCAGGTTTTCCCAGTCAATCTCCTTGTGATTTGAAATCACCCATAACTAGTAATTTTGCTTCCCTCATGCGAGCTCTTCTGGCCACCTCGGCAAGTGTGTCGACCATTGCTCTGTTGCTCTCGTCGTATTCTTCTCTTGGCCTCCTGCAGTTCTGTGGTGGGTTGTACATTACTGCAGTTACCACTTAATGGCCCTCAGACTAGGTTGTTTCTAGTAAGTAATCCCTTTCGCCAATGCCATCCATTACTTCCATTTTCTCAAATCTCCATTGGTTTTTAATGAGCAGTGCAACTTCTCCTCCCCCTCTCCTCCCTCTGTCTTTCCTGAGGATTTGATATCTGGGTGGAAAGATTGCATCTGTTATCATCCTGGTGAGTTTTGTTTCTGTGAGTGCTGTAAGTTGCACTGGGGTTGTCCTGGTTGGGGGGGCTTCTGTAGGTAGTTGTGAGGGAGGCTGTATTTGATCTTCCTCCTGAGTCTGGGTTCTCCTGTCCATCTCCATCTTCTCCTGTCTTTCCTCCTTTCACCTTTGTACCATCTTTCTGTTTCTGCCTTTCTTCTTGTGTTCTGTCGTGGTCGAGATATACCTTCCGGTATGCCTGCATGTCCCTTAGTCTTGCTTTCTCCTGCAGGATCCTGTTCCAAGTCAATTCTGCCTTGAAAGTCACTTTAACTGGCCAGGTTCTTCTTCTTGCAAATCCCCCTGTTCTCTGAAAATTTGCCAGCTGAGTCATGTCATCTTCTCCTATTGCTTTTATGATGCTTTCGATTGCATTTTTTCCCCTTGTTTTCTTGCTTTGTAAGTTTCCCCTTCAACTTCCTAGAGCCCATAAGAAAGACTGACCTCTCCCTTTCGTTCTCCCATTGCATATCCCTATGTATCCACTGATTCTATTTTATTCCCTCCATTGCCACTTTCCTTTCTTCAGCTTCACTATCTATTATACTTGGGATCAGTGGCCTGTCATTTTCCCTTCTCAGCTTTCCCTGGGCTCTGCTGTGTTCTGTTAGGGCCTCCACATACAGCTAAGCTCTTTCATTTACTACACTCCCCTCTGATGGGGCTTCTACTTGCAGTTTTGCTCCTTCGTTCCATACAGTCCCCTTGTTTGTGACTGAGGTAGTGGTTTCTAATGTCATTCCCAAATTGTTCTTTAGTTCTCCAGGCTGTTTCAGATTTTTCAGTTCCTCTTCTAATCTCTGTAACCTAGCCTCTGCTGCTATGACTTGCCTTTCCCACTTCTTGCTTTCCACATCTATCCTCTCTTCCATTCTCATGCTAAGTTGTTCTAGTTTCTTTCCCCATTCATGTTCCCTTTTCATGAGCTCTGCTGCCCAATCTTCCTTTGCAGATTCATCCTCCTGTCCCTTGGTTTTCCTTCCTGCTTTCTGGCAACCCATTTTTTTGTTTTGGTTGCCTCAGAATGAAAAACTTGTGTAATTCTGTGTTTGTTTTGTGGTGTGTTTGTCCGAGCATGGTGGGGAAGATAGAGGAGGAAGCTGTGGACAGTGGCTAAATGGGTGTGGGGTGGGGAGGGGGATTGAGGGGGGAATATGGGGAGTGAGGAGGAGGGAGAAGCAAAGGGGGAGAATGGGAGAGGGAGAAGGGGAAAGAGGGAGAGGTGGGGGAGGAGGATGAGAGAGGGGGGATCAGGGGAAGGATTGAGAGATTGGCGGGGAAGGGGGCAAGGAGGGGAGTGAATGTGAGAGTCTGTATATGTGGGAACGTGTACTCATCTAATTGTGGTTGCAGGGGTCGAGACTCAGCTCCTGGCCCCGCCTCTTCACTGATCGCTAATGGGTCCTCTCCCTCTCTGCTTCCTGAGCTTTGCCATACCTCTTCTTAAAACTATGGTTCCTGCCTCCACTACTTCAATTGCTAGGCTATTCCACTTCCTGACGACTCTATGACTGAAGAAATACTTCCTAACGTCCCTGTGACTCGTCTGAGTCTTCAGCTTCCAGTTGTTACCCCTTGTTTCTGTGTCCCCTCTCTGGAACATCCTATCTCTGTCCACCTTGTCTATTCCCCGCAGTATCTTGTATGTCGTTATCATGTCTCCCCTGACCCTTCTGTCCTCCAGTGTCGTCAGTCCGATTTCCCTCAACCTTTCCTCGTACTACATTCCCCTGAGCTCTGGAACTAGCCTTGTTGCAAACTTTTCTACTTTCTCTAACTTCGTGACGTGCTTGACAAGGTGTGGGTTCCAGACTGGTGCTGCATACTCCAGTATGGGCCTAACATACACAGTGTACAGTGTTTTGAACGATTCCTTATTAAGGTATCGGAATGCTATTCTCAGGTTTGCCAGGCGTCCGTATGCTGCAGCAGTTATTTGGTTGATGTTTGCCTCTGGTGACGTGCTCGGTGTTATGGTCACCCCAAGATCTTTCTCCCTGAGTGAGGTCTGTAGTCTTTGTCCACCTAGCCTAAACTCTGTCTGCAGTCTTCTTTGCCCCTCCCCAATCTTCATGACTTTGCATTTGGCAGGGTTGAATTGGAGAAGCCAGATTCTGGACCACATGTCCAGCCTGTCCAGGTCTCTCTGCAGTCCTGCCTCATCCTCATCCGATTTAATTCTTGTCATCAACTTCACATCATCTGCGAATAGGGACACTTCAGAGTCTATTCCTTCCATCATGAAGTTCGCATATATCAAAAATAGCACTGGTCCTAGAACTGACCCTTGTGGGATCCCGCTCGTCACAGGCGCCCACTGTGATATCTCTTCACGTACCATGACTCGTTGTTGCCTCCCTGTCAGGTATTCCCTGATCCATTGCAGTGCCCTCCCTGTTATATGTGCCTGATCCTCCAGCTTCTGCACTAATCTCTTGTGGGCAACTGTGTCAGAGGCCTTCCTGCAGTCTAGGAAAACGCAATCAACCCACTCCTCTCTCGTGTCTTACTTCTGTTACCTTGTCATAAAACTCCTGAAGGTTTGTGACACAGGATTTGCCTTCCTTGAATCCATGCTAGTTTTCATTTATAATCTTGTTCCGTTCCAGGTGTTCCACCACTCTCCTTCTGATAATCTTCTCCATGACTTTGCACACAATATATGTCAGAGACAAAGGTCTGTAGTTTAGTGTCTCATTTCTGTTTCCTTTCTTAAATATGGGGACTACATTTGCTGTCTTCCATTTCTCAGGTAGTTGCCCAGTTTCAAGGGATGTGTTGAAGATTGTGGTTAGGGGCACACACAGCATCTCTGCTCCTTCTCTAAGGACCCATGGGGAGATGTCCGGTCCCATCGCCTTTGAGGTATCAAGGTCACGTAGCAGCTTCTGCACCTCCTCCTCGGTTGTTCGTATGTCATCCAACGCTTGTTGGTATATTCCCTCTTGATGTTCCCTTCTGTGCTGTCTTCCCAGAGCCCTTCCTGTCTCTACTGTAAAAACTTCCTTAAGTCTCCTGTTTAGCTCCTCACATACCTCCTGATCATTTCATGTGAGTTCTCCACCTTCTGTCCTCAGTCTGATCACCTGGTCTTTGACTGTTGTCTTCCTCCTGATGTGGCCATACAACAGTTTCGGGTCAGTCTTGATTTTCGATGCTATGTTATTTTCATACTGTCGCTGGGCCTCCCTCCTTACCTGTGCATACTCGTTCCTGGCTCTGCGACTGATCTCCTTATGTGTTCTCTGCCTTCTGTACTTTTTCCATTCTCTATTGCACTTTGTGTAAATGTGTGTGTGTGTGTGTGTGCGTGTGTGTGTGTGTGTGTGTGTGTGTGTGTGTGTGTGTGGGTGGGTTTATTAAGTGTCTGAAAAGTAGGTGGAATTGTGCATTGGAGTGTTATGTGGAGTCTGCAGTGTTCCTTTACCTGGCCACATCCTCCTGTGACCTGACCCACACCCTCCTATGACCTGACCCACATCCTCCTGTGACCTGACCCACGCCCTCCTGTGACCTGGCCCACATCATCCTGTGACCTGACCCACACCCTCCTGTGACTTGACCGACACCCTCCTGTGACTTGACCCACACCTACCTACTATTAAGAACAAAACATAAGGAAGAAGAAACACTGCAACAGGTCTACTGAACCATGCAGAGCAGGTCCATTTCTCATCTCCCCCGGAATAGCCCAATGACTCACCCAGTCTGGTCACCTCCACTCAAGGAAGGAGCATGGCACCATACCCAGCAGCACAAATTAGTCCGATCAAACTCACACCCACCCACACCTACTCATGTATTTATCCAACCTATTTTTTAAAACTACACAACGTTTTAGCCTCAATAACCGTACTCGGGAGTTTGTTCCACTCATCCACAACTCTATTACCAAACCAGTGCTTTCCTATATCCTTCCTGAATCTGAATTTTACCAACTTGAAACCATTGCTGCGAGTCCTGTCTTGGCTGTAAATTTTCAGCACGCTGTTTACATCCCCTTTATTTATTCCTGTTTTTCATTTATACACCTCGATCATATCCCCTTTAATTCTACACCTTTCGAGAGAGTGCAGATTCAGGGCCCTCAGTCTATCCTCATAGGCAATATTTCTTATACATGGGATCAACTTTGTCATCTTCCTCTGTACGTTTTCCAGAGCATTTATATCCATTCTGTAATACGGTGACCAGAACTGAGCAGGAAAGTCTAAATGAGGCCTAACCAAGGATATATAGAGTTGAAGAACAGCCTGAGGACTTCTATTATTTATACTTCTAGATATGAAGCCAAGAATTCTGTTAGCTTTATTGCGAACACTAATGCACTGTTGTCTTGGTTTTAGATTACTGCTAACCAGGACTCCTAAATCCTTTTCACAATCAGAAGTATTAGATCTACATTATTTAGTTTATTTGTCGCATGGTTATTTTTGTCCAACATTTAGAACTTTGCCTTTGTCAATATTAAACTGCATCTGCCACTTCTTCGGCCATTGCATCAGTCTATTCAAATCATCCTGGAGTGCTATTGTGTCCTCATTAGAATGAATTGGAAGACCTATTTTGGTGTCATCAGCAAATTTCATTATGTCGCTATTTATTCCCTCATCTATGTCGTTTATGTAAATTGTGAACAACAACGGGCCCAACACTGACCCCTGAGGAACACTGCTTGTGACGTGCCCCCATTCTGAGTTCTCCCCATTTATGCAAACTCTATGCTGTAAAGTAAAAGGACACAAGTGCAGCTAATGTGACATTTATTGTGGCAATGTTTCGCTCTCCAGGAGCTATATCAAGCCATTACAAACAATACATGGACACAGAGGGTATATAAAGGCTCAGAATGAGGTGCAATACTAGTGAGGTACCATTTCGATGTTCACTAGTGGTAGTAGTAGTAGTAGTGAGGAAATGGTATGGTGATACCGACAAGATGTGGAAAAAGACACTTATGTACAGTTCAGGACATTTATTAAAGGAAACGTTTCGCCACGAGTGGCTTCTTCAGTCCTAATACAGAGAAAACTAAGAAAACACACATATATATAGTGGTGGGAGTCAGGTGAGGTGAAGCGTGGGTAGAGGTGGTAGTAGTAGTAGTAGTAGTAGTAGTAATGGAACTAAGGAGGTGAGGTTAGAGAGGGACCTGCTGGCATCAAGTAACACCAGTTCCCAGGATGGGTAATATCCTCTTGCTTAATAATTTTGAAATACTGTAACTACCGGACTTTTGCTTTATAGTGTTACTGACAGAAATTAGTGCAGCTTCAATGCATTTTCTCCGTCTTAAGTCGTCTTCTTTAATAACTAGTTTAGCTTCATTGAATTTCATGAGGTGTCCAACATCGTCTCTATGTTGAACACATGCGTTTTTGCGGTCATCATTTCTGCAAGCATTTTTGTGTTCTGCTATCCTAATGTCCAGAGTTCTGGCTGTTTCCCCTACATATACTTTGTCACACCCCCCACATGGTATAGTGTAGATTCCTGCACTTGTGCCAGAATCATGCTTGGGTTTTTGTATCAGGTTCCTAATAGTAGTTGAACAGCTGGTAGATATTTTAGCCAGTTTTCTGTCAAACATTTTTGAAACATTTGTGGCAACGTTGCTGACCGGTAAAACGATGTAACTTGGAGGCTTTTCTTCAATTTGATAGGTGTTGGTCTTGCTGAGGATACGTGTTGCACGTTTCCTGCAGTCACGTATGAAGTGTAGGGAAAGTGTAGTGAACTAAAAGAGTTGGTGATGTATGTACATTCTTCTTCGAGGAACTGCGGACTGGAAATTCTGTAGGCTCTCAGAAAGAAGCCAATAACTACCCCTCTTTTAGTTCTTGTGTCATGGTGAGAGAAGAAATGTAGAAGATCATTCTTGTAGGTAGGCTTCCGGTAGACTTTAAAAGAAAGTTTGCTTTCCCCTGTGCGTAAGAGAACGTCGAGAAAAGGTAACTGGTTGTCCTTCTCCTCCTCTAGAGTAAATTTAATAGTAGGTTCCAGAGTGTTGATGGTGTTGAGGATGCCCTGTACGTCAAGATTTTTGGGTACAATGACCAAAATATCATCTACGTACCGCATCCAAGTAACTGAACGAGGGATGTTATTGAGGATCCTTCTTGATTCCAGGTCCTCCATATATAACTGCACTAAG
The DNA here is from genome assembly GCF_026875155.1 of Cherax quadricarinatus. Classification (NCBI taxonomy): domain Eukaryota; kingdom Metazoa; phylum Arthropoda; class Malacostraca; order Decapoda; family Parastacidae; genus Cherax; species Cherax quadricarinatus. Next base: position 104,222,391 of record NC_069403.1, on the reverse strand, counting down.
GGGGGATCCCATGGCTAGTCCGAAGAGTTGTTTGTACTTCTTGTCCTCGAACCTAAAACAGTTATAACGAACACAAAGTTCGACAAGGCTCACAAAATCTTGGCGGGGTACAGGTAACTCTGTATCATCTTTAATCACCCTGCGAAGAAGATCAATGGCTTGATCAACTGGGACATTGGTGAATAAGGCAGTCACGTCAAAACTTGCAAGCTTCTTATCACTCATGTCGAGATCCCTGATACGGTTAAGGAGGTCACCCGAATGCTTTAGATGAGCCTGACTGATTGTACCCAGGAGCTTTGACAAATATTTCGCCAAAACTCCTGCTAGACTGTGAGGGGCGCTGCCGATACCAGATGTAATGGGTCTCATAGGCACATTTGGTTTGTGGGTCTTTGGTAAACCATAAAGTCTAGCTGACTTGGGGTTGGTAGGGATGAGGCGCAAGAGCTTTTTACCTTCTTCTGATTTCCTGAGTATACTGCGGGTCTTACTGAGAAACAGATTCTTTTCTCAGTAAGACCCGCAGTATACTCAGGAAATCAGAAGAAGGTAAAAAGCTCTTGCGCCTCATCCCTACCAACCCAAGTCAGCTAGACTTTATGGTTTACCAAAGACCCACAAACCAAATGTGCCTATGAGACCCATTACATCTGGTATCGGCAGCGCCCCTCACAGTCTAGCAGGAGTTTTGGCGAAATATTTGTCAAAGCTCCTGGGTACAATCAGTCAGGCTCATCTAAAGCATTCGGGTGACCTCCTTAACCGTATCAGGGATCTCGACATGAGTGATAAGAAGCTTGCAAGTTTTGACGTGACTGCCTTATTCACCAATGTCCCAGTTGATCAAGCCATTGATCTTCTTCGCAGGGTGATTAAAGATGATACAGAGTTACCTGTACCCCGCCAAGATTTTGTGAGCCTTGCCGAACTTTGTGTTCGTTATAACTGTTTTAGGTTCGAGGACAAGAAGTACAAACAACTCTTCGGACTAGCCATGGGATCCCCCCTTAGTGCAGTTCTTGCCAATTTATATATGGAGGACCTGGAATCAAGAAGGATCCTCAATAACATCCCTCGTTCAGTTACTTGGATGCGGTACGTAGATGATATTTTGGTCATTGTACCCAAAAATCTTGACGTACAGGGCATCCTCAACACCATCAACACTCTGGAACCTACTATTAAATTTACTCTAGAGGAGGAGAAGGACAACCAGTTACCTTTTCTCGACGTTCTCTTACGCACAGGGGAAAGCAAACTTTCTTTAAAGTCTACCGGAAGCCTACCTACAAGAATGATCTTCTACATTTCTTCTCTCACCATGACACAAGAAACTAAAAGAGGGGTAGTTATTGGCTTCTTTCTGAGAGCCTACAGAATTTCCAGTCCGCAGTTCCTCGAAGAAGAATGTACATACATCACCAACTCTTTTAGTTCACTACACTTTCCCCTACACTTCATACGTGACTGCAGGAAACGTGCAACACGTATCCTCAGCAAGACCAACACCTATCAAATTGAAGAAAAGCCTCCAAGTTACATCGTTTTACCGGTCAGCAACGTTGCCACAAATGTTTCAAAAATGTTTGACAGAAAACTGGCTAAAATATCTACCAGCTGTTCAACTACTATTAGGAACCTGATACAAAAACCCAAGCATGATTCTGGCACAAGTGCAGGAATCTACACTATACCATGTGGGGGTGTGACAAAGTATATGTAGGGGAAACAGCCAGAACTCTGGACATTAGGATAGCAGAACACAAAAATGCTTGCAGAAATGATGACCGCAAAAACGCATGTGTTCAACATAGAGACGATGTTGGACACCTCATGAAATTCAATGAAGCTAAACTATTATTAAAGAAGACGACTTAAGACGGAGAAAATGCATTGAAGCTGCACTAATTTCTGTCAGTAACACTATAAAGCAGAAAAGTCCGGTAGTTACAGTATTTCAAAATTATTAAGCAAGAGGATATTACCCATCCTGGGAACTGGTGTTACTTGATGCCAGCAGGTCCCTCTCTAACCTCACCTCCTTAGTTCCATTACTACTACTACTACTACTACTACTACCACCTCTACCCACGCTTCACCTCACCTGACTCCCACCACTATATATATGTGTGTTTTCTTAGTTTTCTCTGTATTAGGACTGAAGAAGCCACTCGTGGCGAAACGTTTCCTTTAATAAATGTCCTGAACTGTACATAAGTGTCTTTTTCCACAGTAGTAGTAGTGGTAGTGACAAAAGTAATACAATATGGTAGAGCAATTAATTCGTACATGAGTAAAAGGATATAAAAGGTATTACTTGGGTAACATAAAAATAGATTGGACAAATATAGACTGGAAAGAGGCAGCTTGTTTCAGTGTTCACTCTCTGTAATGTGCTTTGTGTGGTATAACAGGAGAGACTATGTGATGGCAGGGTTTACTGTTTTCAGGAGGATTCTTGCTAAGACTTCGGAGATGGTGAAGCTTCCGTTGTTTTGTTTAATTGTATTCGAAACAGCGATCAGTGCTGATTCGAGGCACTTGCGTCTGCGGAAATTAGTTTCTTTGATTACTAATTGGGCGTCTCTGAATTTCATGAGATGATTGGTGGAATTTCGGTGTTCTACACAGGCGTTGTTCAAGTTATCGTTCCTACATGCGTAAATGTGCTCATTGAGGCGGGTGTCGAGGTTTCTTGCTGTTTCACCTACGTAAATCTTGTCACAGCTTCCACAGGGTATAGTGTAAACTCCTGCATTGACTGGTTCGTGGTGCTTGGATTTTGTCCTCGTTAGATCTTTTATTGAAGTGCTAGAAGCGATGGCAACTCTGGTGTTAGCTTGTGAAAGTACTTTTGAGACGTTCAGTGCAACCTGGCTGTTTCACAAGCTAACACCATTTACTTTACATATTGTCGGTAATTCTACCAACTTTATTACAAACTCTATGCTGCCTATTTGTCAATCATGCCTCTACCCAGGAAAAAATTTCACCTCCTATTCCGTGTGCCTTAAGTTTCCTCAATAGCCTCTGATATGGGCCTCTATCGAAAGCCTTACTGAAGTCCATATACACAATATCATATTCATTACCATGATCTACCTCCTCAAACACCTTCGTGAAAAATGTTAGTAAATTCGTAAGACAGGAATGCCTCTTTGTAAAACCGGGTTGAGATTCATTAATCAATTTCTGCCTATCAGGATGGCTACGAATTGCTTTGGCAATTATTGATTCCATAAATTTTCCCACTATGGAGGTAAGGCTTATTGGTCTATAGCTTGAAGCCAATAACCTGTCACCTGTCTTGTAAATAGGTATTACATTTGCCATTTCCCACTTATCAAGCACTATGCCAGTTTGTAGTGATATGTTAAAAAGATTAGCCAAAGGTATGCTAAGTTCCTCTTTACATTCCTTTAACACCTCTTGCAAGCAGTTCATCAGGCCTGGGGATTTATTAGGTTTTAGTTTCTCTATTTGTCAGAGGACCATGTCACTAGTTACCGCAATCGTACATAGTTTATTATCGTACTGTTCTACATAATCTAATTCACGAATGTCGCTAGTATTTTCCTGGGTGAAAACTGAGAGGAAGTAGGTATTGAGAATTTCACAAATATCCTTATCACTGTCAGTGATGTGACCAGAGTTACTCTTAAGTGGGCCAATCTTGTCCCTAATCTTACTTCTGTACACCTGAAAGAACCCTTTTGGGTTAGTCTTTGAATCCCTTGCGACCTTAGCCTCATAATCCCTTTTCTGCTTTTCTTATTCCTTTCTTTATTTCTCTCTCTAATTGAATATATTGATTTCTTAGCTGCCCATTCCCTCTTTTGATACGCCTATATATATGCCTCTCTTTTGACCAACGAGATGTTTTAATCGATTGTTCATCAATTTGGGATCATTTTTGTTAGATCTAATTTCCCTACTCGGAACAAAAGTTGTCTGGGCAGCTAGAACTATGCTCTGAAAAAAGTCATATTGGCAACCAAGATCACCTACCTGACCCATAGCCAGGACATCCCAATTTAGCCCACCCATGTAATTTTTTCAGTTGGTTTAGAAAGACACGTAAGCAAACACTATAACATATTTATTAGAAAACGTTTCGGTTCTGGGACCTTGATCACTTGATCACTTGAGACGTGATCAAGGTCCCAGGACCGAAACGTTTTCTAATAAATATGTTATAGTGTTTGCTTACGTGTCTTTCTAAACCAACTTGTCGGTATTTATTACCAAGGTTTATACCAATTTTTTCAGTCCCATGAAGTTGGCCAAGCGAAAATCTCGGACAGAGATTTGATTGCAGTTATCTGGGTAATTCCATGATATATTGAAACTAAGTGATTTGTGATCACTTTCCCCAAGCTCATCATTAACCTCATGATTATTAATTAGTGTCTCTTTGTTGGCAAGAACCAAGTCAAGCAGATTGTTTCCTCTAGTTGGTTCTGTCACAACCTGTTCTAAAAAGCAATCCTGAACCGTATCAAGAAAGTCACCAGACTCAAGATTTCCTGTCATATTGTTCCAATCAATCCGTCTAAAGTTAAAATCTCCCACTATCACAACATTTGGGGGCCTATAAATAAGAACATAAGAAAGAAGGAACACTGCAACAGGCCTACTGACCCATGCGGAGCAGGTCCATGTCCCCCTCCCCCCCGGATAAGCCCAATGACCCACCACACCCAAAATTAATTTGTCACGACCCTCGTGAAACTGTAGCCAAACTGATTGTGTTCGATGTTTCTAATCTTATATCATGTCTAAGACAACAATTTAAATTTTCTCTGACATAAATCGCCACTTCACCACCCTGTTGACCCTATCAGAAGGCATTTCTCTGTCTTTCAGGTTGAACCAGGTGTCTGTTATACCAATAATGTCTATATTACCTACACTTGCAAGTAATTTTAGCTCATCTATCTTATTTCTTAGACTCCTACTATTTGTATAGTTAACCTTAATGGAGATAGTCACTCATTGCCCTCTGCTATCTCTCTTTGTCTGTTGATCTATTGATTTGCCATTACTAGGAAATTTATTTTGAATATTGTCTTTTAAACATATCCCTGAGGTATCCTGGTAATAATTGCTGCTTTTAACCCTAATACTGCAGCCTGACTGTTTCCCACAAACACCCATACCTCTATAATCTGTCAGTTTAAATTCCTAGACAAGTCATCAATTACCCTCTTAATCGAATTGACTAATGCAACCACTCCATCCCCAGAGAGATGAACCCCATCCCTTGCATACATATCACGTTTGCCAAAAATAGGTGCCAGTTATCAATGACTGGGATTCCAAGTTCCTTGGAGTACCTGTCTAGCCAGGAATTTATACCAATTGCCCTAGACATCCATTCATTGCCCAGTCCTTTTCTAGGCAAGATGCTACATATGACTGGGATCCCTCTCTTAGACCTAAATTCTTCTATGGCTGACCTGTACTTATCCAGCAGCTCCTCTCTCCTGTCCTTCCCAATGTCATTACCCTCAGCACTAAGATAATGGGCTTGTTCCCATTACCTGACATAATATCCAACCTGCTGACTATGTCACCAACACTAGCTCCTGGGAGGCACACACTGCCTGATTTTTCTATCTGTTACAAAAAGCACGGTCCATATATCTTACCTGAGAATCTCCTACTATTAAAATATTCTTACCTTGATTAGCAGGGGAATCAGTGGTACCTTCAACCTCACTAGCCACCGACGTGCACTCGTCCTGGAGAGCAGAGAATCAATTTCCTACCTTCACATCTTCTCTGTTAACCCTCCTTATCTTCCTTCTTATTGAACTGTGAACCACTTGCCACTTAAAGCTGCTGCCACTATCACTGCTGGTGACCATTTCCTCCTTACCAGCTAAATTCTTCTCACACTCACTCCCAAACTCATCTATGAGATGCTTCAGCCTCCTATTTTCCTCCTGAAGAAGTAGAACCTCCTCCTTCAACACTTTAACCTGAGATTCTAAAACACTACAACAAGCCATGGTGCTTGGTAACACCCCACGCTAACTCCCAGAGCTTAGGACAGGTATGACCGCAGGTGACCATTGACCTCAGCGTACCTCTATGCTTTTACTACCACCTAGTCTTATAGAAATCTGTCTCGCCTTGTTCCATAAATTACCAATTGCTATTCCTTATTGAGTACTTGATCGCATATTTTTATTTCTTACTTGGAGAGTTGGACCATTCACAATCAGCTTGGCGGTTAACTGGAAACCAAAACCCACACCCAACAACCACGCATAGGTGAATACAGTACTTGCAATGCAGCCTGTAGATTGTCCAGCTCGATGTGATGTCCTGGCGTAAATCCACCTCCGATTCTTCTCGATATATATGTACCCTATTCACTGCATTTCTTTCATTGGTCACACATTTGTTTCACTTTATTATCCTTCTTGGGTGACACGTGGCACCGTCGCCTGGCGCACACTAGCCTACCGACTCTGTTTCACCAAGTATCACTTTCTATCTCACTTGTAAATTGTGACTCTCCCCACACTTATGTGGCTTAGGCAAATTGTAAATCGCTTCAAGGATTGTTCTCTACCCTGACACACTTAGCGACCCTTGTAGTAAACTTGGGTAGCCCTCAAAAAACACTTACATTCGCTGAGCACAGAAGGCGTGACTCGCGCACGCGGTGTCCCTACTGTGTGTGTTTGAGGAGGTTGTACATTTTGTGGTGTGTGTGTGGATTGCCATGTTATATTCCACAGTTGTGTTTCTGGTAGGCTTGCTGGCCCCACCTTTACCTGGCGACTGCACTTTCCCCCCCAGTTTCAACTTTCTTGTTGATACCTCCAGGACATTCATGAAATTGTTGGATACTCCTAAAACCCCTTGTTCTCTGTGATATTTTCCGTGGCTTTTTGTGTGCCCTTGAAATTCTTGTTTGTTTTCCTTTTATTTTATATGCGTTATTACATCCCAAAATTCTTTTTCCATGCGAGTTTTCCCCTTTGTAGGAATATAGCTCCGGGGATAGTTTGTGAAAATTTAGCTTTTTTTTTTATTTTCCCCAGTTTCGGGGTTCCCTGCGCTGCTTTCCTTGGCGTCGTCCGTGTCGGCCGAGACTCCTTACGGTGTCGGATGTGTTTGGGTTTTAGGAGTACGAGTTATATGTTGATGGGAATTGGGAATACCCCGTGTTATGATAACGAGTTTTTAGTGAGGTTAGGCCGTTTGATTGTAACGTTGGGTGTTTTTTGCTGTTAATTAGGATTTGCTTGGTGGGGAGGGGTAGGAGTCTTTTTGTGAAGAAAAGGGTCTGCGCCCTTGATTTTGGGGGTTGTGTGTGGTGTGGGGTATAGTGTGGGGTTTGAGGAGGTATAGCTTTGTGAGTGTGGAAATATAGCTGTGAGTGAGAGTTATGGGCGTGTGATGAGGGGAAGTATAGGGTTAGGTGGGGAGTTTTGGGATCGGGGAATGGGGTATAGCGTTTTAGTGTGGAGGTATAGCGTTTTGTGTGGAGGTATAGCGTGTGAGTGAGGATAGCTGTGAGTGAGGAGGATAGCGTGTGAGTGAGGAGGTAAGCGTGTGAGTGAGGATTTTGTAGCGCGGAGTGGGGGGTATAGTGGGATGGAGGTATAGGTGTGAGTGGGGAGGTAAGCGTGTGAGTGGGAGGTATAGCATGTGAGTGGGGAGGTATAGCGGTGAGTGTGGAGGTAAAACGGGGTGGGGATTTGGGAGGTATAACGTTTTAGTGTGGGAAGGTATAGAGGTTGCGTGTGTGAGGTATAGCGTGGAGTGGGAGGTATGGGCGTGGAGTGGGAGGTAAGCGTGTGAGTGGGAGTGTATGCGGGGAGTGTGGAGGTATAGCGTGGTTGTATATAGCGTGTGAGTGTGGGGTTTAAAGCGTGTGAGTGTGGAGGTTATGCGGTGAGTGTGGAGGTATAGCGGTGAGTGGGAGGTTAACGTGTGATTGTGGGGGTAAAACGTGTGAGTGTGGAGGTATAGCGTGGAGGTGGAGGTATAGGCGTGGAGTGTGGAGTATAGCGGGGAGTGTGGGGGTTTATAGCGTTAGTGTGGAGGTTAGGTGTGGTGGGGGGTTTATAGCGTGTGAGTGTGGAGGTATAGCTGTGAGTGTGGAGGTATAGCGTGTGAGTGTGGAGGTATAGCGTGTGAGTGTGGAGGTTATGCGTGTGAGTGGGAGGTATAGCGTGTGATGTGGAGGTTATTGGGTTTATTTATAGGTGTGAGTGGGAGGTATAGCTTTTGGGAAGAATGGTAAAGGGGTTATAGCGTTGTAGTGTGGAGGTTTATAGCGTGGTGAGTGAGGAGGTATAGCGTGTGAGTGGGAGGTTAGCTGTGAGTGAGGAGTATAGGCAGAGTGGGGAGGTATAGCGTGGTGGAGTAAGCGTGGAGTGGGAGGTATAGGTGTGAGTGAGGAGGTATAGGGTGTGATTGTGGAGGTATAGGTGTGAGGTGGAGGTTAGCGTGGAGTGTGGGAGGTATAGCGTGTGAGTGTGGAGGTTACGGAGCGTGATAAGTGGAGCGTAAGCGTGGAGTGTGGAGGTATAGCGTGCGGGGTGGAGGTATAGCGTGGAGTGTGGAGGTATAGCGTCAAATATAGGTGACCCCGGAGTGCTAAGGGGTATAGCGTGTGAGGTGGAGGTCGCGGTGAGTGTGGAGTACAGCGTGTAGTTGGGGTACAGCTGAGTGTGGGGGTTTACACGTGTGAGTGTGGAGGTACAGCGTGTAAAGTGTGAGGACAGCGTGTGAGTGCGAGTATAACGTGTGAGTGTGGGGGTTTATAACGTGTGAGTGTGGAGGTATAGCTTGTGAGTGAGGAGGTATAACTAGGAAAACTTCCTGAAGATGTAGGATGAATGGTATACATTTCCTGGAATACATCGACCTAAATACATGCCCTGGTATACATGGACCTGGAATACATGGTCCCTTGATATATTGGACCTGGAATACATGAACTTGGAATACATGGACCCGATCATTGACCGAACACATGGACCTGGAAAACATGACCTGGAATACATGGACCTGGAATACATGGATTGGAAAACATGGACTGGATACATTGATCTGGCATACATAGATCAAGAATACAGGGACCTGGAGTACATGGACCTGGTATACATGGACTTGGTATACTTTGAACCTGGTATACATGAACCTGTGAGGTGTGTATTAATACGTAGTGTTCACATTTACAGGTAGGTGAAGCTTCACAGATCGTCGAGGGAGAGATGGGCAGCATCACTAAGGTAAGTTGATGTTTATGTTTTAATAATGTTTACTTTACCGCCAATATGTTAGGTAAAAGAAAAAAGTAAACTTTAAAGCGACATTTTATTTTGGCAACGTTTCGCTCTTCTGGAGAGCGAAACGTTGTCTAATAAAATGTCACATAGTTGCATTGTGCGTTTTACTTAATATGTTTAAGTTGTCATTAGCGTAGTTTCGTGTTGTCAAGGAGCAACGGTTTGCGTACAGCGTGTATACAGATGTTAAGGGAGAGTTGCTCATCTTTCCTTTATATTGTTACTGAGGGTTGAAAGATCCAGTAATTCCAAGGAGTCGTGGAAATCCCGAAGTTTGCCTTTCAGTACTTAAAACGGGCTTTATTTCCAAGAATTAACATGAACATAAAAAAATCTACGAGGGCAGACATTTATATACAAATCTTTTTTGAAGGAATATTTCGCTTGGGAAACAATCCATCTATGCAAGTCTCCATGTCACTGTTTTGACCAGCACCACGTCAATTTCAATTTTAGTTACGTTATGGCTAATTTATCATAAACTTGCAACATTATTCACGAATTCGTATTAAAACGATTGCAAAGAAATCACGGTACCAGGGGATTTGGAACCCATGGTGAGTGAGTTTTATGACTTACCGCGGGTTCAAAAGCCACCCTTTCCATGGTTTCTTACCTAGGTATCCTGATGTGCAGTCGGTCCTACTATCCCTCTCACACAGTATATTTCTATCCATGAACTTATCGCATCCTGTAAGGAAAGGAGACAGAAGTACACAAGTCCCCTCGTATCCGAGGGAGTTAAATTCTATAACTTACCCTGGATACCCAAACCACAGGTAGTAGCGAACATATAAAAGTGTTCCCCCGCTTTTCGTAGTTCCCGGCAATCGTAAAAATTCGCCAATCATAGAGGTATTTTCGTAATTTAAAAATGGACTCGCTCTTCATAGGGGTTTACTCGCGAGTCGTAGTTCGTCCGGGACGTGTAACCCACGGCGTGAGCCAGGGCGGCAGCCAGTCTGGCATTGTTTACCAGTGAGCGAAGGTCCCCTACGTGCTCCAGCAAAATATTTCATATTATTCCATTTATTTTAGTGCTTGCAAGTACTAAATAAGCTACCATGGCTCCAAAGAAAGCTCCTAGTGCCAAGCCTGGGGTTAAAAGGAGGTGAGAAATACGATTGAATTTAAGAAAACTATCATTGAACAATATGAATGTGGTACAAGTGTGGCCGAACTGTCCAGGATGTATAAGAAACCCTACACAACGTTATGTTCCATAGTGGCCAAGAAAAATGAAATAAAGGATGCTGTTGTTGCAAAGGGAGTAACTATGCTGACAAAAATGAGATCACCAGTACTGGAAGAGGTTGAGAAGTTATTATTGGTGTAGATAAATGAGAAACAATTAGCAGGAGATACTCTTATGACTTCGTTTATTTGTGAAAAGGCTAGGCAGTTGCATGAAGATTTGGTAAAGAAATTCCCTGCAAAATAGTGGTGAAGTGAGTGAATTTAAGGCCAACAAAGGCTGGTTTGAGAGATTTAAGAACCATACTGGCATACACAGTGTGGTAAAGCATGGTGAGGCTGCCAGTTCGGACCACAAGGCGGCTGAAAAATATGTGCATGAATTCCAGTAGTACATAGAGGCCGACGGACTGAAACCTGAACAAGTGTTCAATTGTGATGAAACAGGCCTCTTTTGGAAGAAAATGCCAAAGAGGACCTTCATTACACAAGAGGAAAAGGCAACGCCAGGACACAAGCCTATGAAAGACAGGCTGACGCTAATGTTCTGTGCTAATGCTAGTGTGGATTTCAAAGTGAAGCCATTACTAGTGTACCATTCTGAAAATCCCAGAGTGTTCAGGAAAAACAATGTTATGAAGAGTAAATTGTGTGTGTTTTGGAAATCTAATAGTAAGGCATGGGTCACGAGGGAAATTTTCGTCGAGTGGTTCAATGAAGTGAAGGAGTATCTCCTGGAAAAGAAATTGGATCCCAAGTGCCTGCTAGTAATGGACAATGCACCTGCTCATCCTCCAAACTTGGATGACCTAATTTTCGAGGAGTTTGGGTTCATCACAGTAAAGTTCTTGCCCCGAATACCACTCTTCTCCTCCAACCCATGGACCAGCAGGTTATTGCAAACTTTAAAAAACTCTACACAAAAGCAATGTTTCACAGGTGCTTGTCTGTGACAACAGACACTCACTTGACCCTAAGGGAATTTTGGAGAGAACATTTCAGCATCCTCCACTGCATAACCCTTATAGGTATGGCTTGGGAGGGAGTGACTACCAGGACTTTGAACTCTGCCTGGAGAAAAATTGTGGCCAGATTGTGTCGACAAGAGGGATTTTGAAGAATTTGGGACTGACCCTAATGAGCCTATGTCTGTTGTAAAATCAATTGTGGCACTGGGGAGTTCCATGGGGTTGGATGTGAGTTTGGAGGATGTGGAAGAATTGGTGGAAGACCACAATGAAGAGCTCGCCACTGAGGAGCTGCAAGAGCTTCAGCAGGAAGAGCAACACATCGCAGCTCAAGAATCTTGCAGCAGAGGAGGAGGAAGAGAGATGGAAGAAGGTGCCTTCTTCAGAAATTAAAGAGATTTTTACTATGTGGGGTAAGATGGAAAGCTTTATGGAGAAACATCACCCTAACAAGGTTGTTGCAAGCCAGGTGGGCAACATGTACAGTGACAAAGTCTTGGGACATTTTAGGGAAGTGTTAAAGAGACACCAGAAACAGAGCTCTCTCCACAGTTATTTTGTTTAGACAGGACTCCAGTGACTCTCAAGGTGGTCCTAGTGGCATTAAGAAACAGAGAAGAGAAGCAACCCCAGAAAAGCAAATGGTACCTGAGGTGTTGATGGAGGGATTCCCCTTCCAAACTATAAACAATCCACTCTCTCTCCTCCTCCAGTCTCCCATACACTAAGAAGAATCTCCAATAAAGGTAAGTGTTATGCTGTTAATGTTTCATTCATCATTTCCCATTGTATTGTTTATGTACTACATGCATATTTCATGTTAAAATTTTTTTTGTTTTAATACTTCTGGGTGTCAGGAACGGATTAATTGTATTTACATTATTTCTTATGGGGAAAATTGAGTCGTAAATCGTAAATTTCGTTTATAGTAACGGCTCCAGGAACGGATTAATTACGAACAACGAGGGACCATGTATTTGATCAGTTGTTTTTCGTTCACATACTTATGATAAGTTAATTTGATAAATTGCGCACACTAGTCGAGAATTATCACTTGTTACTTACGGGAAGCACTTGACGGCTTCTCTTTTGTGTTTGAACAACTTCCACCATCGCTACTTTTGGTGCCATTATTAAGCAAAACTAAGTTTTTTTTTGGTGCCACGGTAAACCGCAGATAATTCAAATAACAGAAAGCTGACTTCACACATACCGGGTTTGCTGCATTACGTTCTGTAAACTTGGTAGAGCGAGCGAGATCGCTAATGTTAATTAGTTGAGGTATCTTTATCGTGAAACCTTTCGCTTACACAGTAGACTTATTCATTTAAATACTAAAGTGGCAGCAGAAGCAGTAGTCGACTAAAGGAGCCTACTATGTAGGCGGAAAGTTTCGCAATAAATTTACGTAACTACTGCACATCTTGTCCAGACTAGTTAAGAAGAGCAAATTGGGGGGGAGGGGTACAGGAAGAGCAAATTGGGAGGTACAGGAAGAGGAAACTGGGGGATATGGGAAGAGGAAACTAGGAGGTACAGGAAGAGCAGTTTGGGGGTGGTACAGGAAAAGCAAATTGGCGGTGGTACAGGAAGAGGTAATTAGGGAGGCTGAAGGTGGCTGAAGCCCTTTTGTCCATCTTCTCCAGAGTGGGCATCCCTAGAGAAATTTTGTCTGACCGTGGGACACAATTCACATCTGACTTAATGCAATATCTATACCAACTTCTGGGAGTGAAGCCTCTCTTCACCACACCCTATCATCCCAGCTGTAATGGGAGGATTGAGCGCCAGCATTCGATTCTCAAGTCCATTTTAAGGAAACTTTGCTCCCTTAAACCTAAGGAGTGGCATCGTTACCTACCCTGTGCTTTGTTTGCCATGAGGGAAGTTCCCAGTGACTCTTTGGGGTTTTCACCTTTTGAACTTCTCTATGATAGACAGGCCAGAGGCCCATTGTCCATCCTTCATGACTTATGGACTAATGAGGAGGTGAGTGCTGAGGTTCAGTCTTCTTACCAGTTTCTCCTTGACCTTAGATCCAAACTTGAGGAGACCTCTGACATAGTTTCGAAAAACCTAAGCTTGTCAATGGACCAGTACAAAACCTATTTTGATTCCAAAAGTCAGAGAAGTTTTAAAGTAGGGGATGAAGTTCTTGTACTTTTGCCTATCAAGTCAAATAAATTATTAGTAGCATGGAAAGGTCCTTATAAAGTATTAAAAATTTGTGGGAAAGTTGACTACCTCATAGAAGTCAAGGGGAAACCTAAGCTTTATCATATCAACATCCTTAAGAAATATTACCGAAGAAATTCGGTTAACTGCCTTAATAACTTTGACTTAGTTTTTCCACACGAACTTGATACGACAACTGAAGAATGTAAGGTGTGCGTAATTGACACCTCTAACTTAGACTATGATGAAGAACTACATGACTTGGTGACTCTTGACCACTCGGATGCTACCAACATTAATATTAATGAATCTTTGGATGACCATAAGAGACATGAACTACTTCAATGTGTGAGTAACTTTTCAGACGTCTTTACTGATATTCCAGGTGTTACCCTCAACGGTAGTCCTAAGATTGACTTAGTGACGGACAATCCTATCAAACGAAAATTATACCCAGTTCCAGTTCACCTTAGGGATGCATTTGACCGAGAGGTAGACAAATTATTAAAACTAAAGATCATTGAACCTTCAGTATCTTCATATTGTTCACCAGTAGTCATGGTTAAGAAGGAGGATAATACATATAGACTTGCTGTTGACTTCAGAGGCCTTAATGCTATAACTCGGTGGGATGCTGAGCCTATGCCCTTAATAGATAGCGATCTACACAAATTTTATGACGCTTCCTTCTTTTCAGAGATTGATATTGTGCAGGCATATCAAGTAATGTTAGATCCTTCTTCTAAGCAGTACACCGCTTTTCCTACACACCAAGGACTGATGCAATGTAGAACTATGCCCTTCGGTTTGGTAACTGCCTGTGCTACCTACGTGGGGAGAACATATCCAAACATTAACATCATTTTTGCATAGGTTACGCTCACATGGCCTCACTGCAAAGTTGAAAAAATGCTTCCTTGGGTATAACAAGATTAGATATCTTGGACTGGTGCTTTCTAATAACTCTCTGCAGCCTCTCCCCAGTAAGATCAAAGCTTTATTAGAATTTAAATTCCCCAAAACCAAGAAGCTCATGTGTAGCTTTCTTGGTTCTGTAAATTTTTATGCACGGTTTATCCCGAACCTTACTGATCTTACAGGCATCTTATCCGACTTCCTTAAAAAGTCTGTGAAGGAACCTCTTGAACTTTCCGACGTAGCTCGGGAAAAGTTTAATGAGATTAAAAGCATCTTTTTGAAAGACCCTATACTTAAGATTCCAGATATTAATAAAACATTTTGCTTAAGAACTGATGCCTCCAATACTGGCTTAGGTGCAGTGTTACTACAATACCATGATGGTACTCCCTTCCCTGTATTCTTCCTAAGCCGGAAACTACTTCCCGCAGAAACGAAATACTCCACCATAGAAAAGGAATGTTTGGCCCTTGTGTGGGGTATCTCCAAACTTAAATTTTATTTGCTGGGAAAAGAATTCATTTTAGAAACGGACCACAAACCTTTGATATACCTAGAAACTTTTAAGGGAACCAACAGTCGCCTCTTGAGGTGGACATTGGCACTCCAGGCTTTAAAGTTCCATATTGTGTATATCAATGGTTCATCCAATTATTTCTCTGACTGGTTAAGTCGTGACAGTCAGTAGAAGATTTCTTGCCTTACGCAACTTCCATATGTTACAACTTTTTCCTCGCCTATTCTTCTTATACTCCTTGACTATAAGTCTTGGTATGGGGGAGTGTGAGGGAAAAGTTCAATAATAAAGTTGGTAGAATTACCGACAATATGTAAAGTAAAAGGACACAAGTGCAACTAATGTGACATTTATTGTGGCAACGTTTCGTCTCCAGGATGCTTTATCAAGCCATTACAAACAATACATGGACACAGAGGGTATAAAAACGGCTCAGAGTGAGGTGAATACTAGTGAGGTACCACTTTCGATGTTCACTAGTGGTAGTAGTAGTAGTAGTAGTAGTGGTAGTGACAAAAGTAATACAATATGGTAGAGCAATTAATTCGTACATGAGTAAAAGGATATAAAAGCTATTACTTGGGTAACATAAAAATAGGTTGGACAAATATAAACTGGAATAAGGCAGCTTGTTTCAGTGTTCACTCTCTGTGCTTTGTGTAGTATAACAGGAGAGACTATGTGATGGCAGACGCAAGTGCCTCGAATCAGCACTGATCGCTGTTTCGAATACAATTAAACAAAACAACGGCAGTTTCACCATCTCCGAAGTCTTAGCAAGAATCCTCCTGAAAACAGTAAACCCTGCCATCACATAGTCTCTCCTGTTATACTACACAAAGCACAGAGAGTGAACACTGAAACAAGGTGCCTCATTCCAGTTTATATTTGTCCAACCTATTTTTATGTTACCCAAGTAATAGCTTTTATATCCTTTTACTCATGTACGTATTAATTGCTCTACCATATTGTATTACTTTTGTCACTACCACTACTACTACTACTACTACTACTACCACTAGTGAACATCGAAATGGTACCTCACTAGTATTCACCCACTCTGA
This sequence comes from Cherax quadricarinatus, assembly GCF_026875155.1. Taxonomy (NCBI): domain Eukaryota; kingdom Metazoa; phylum Arthropoda; class Malacostraca; order Decapoda; family Parastacidae; genus Cherax; species Cherax quadricarinatus. The sequence continues at coordinate 104,206,235 of NC_069403.1, read as the reverse complement.
GCCTTTATATACCCTCTGTGTCCATGTATTGTTTGTAATGGCTTGATAAAGCTCCTGGAGAGGGCGAAACTTGCACAATAAATGTCACATTAGTTGGGCACTTGTGCCCTTTTACTTTACAAAGTTCAATAGATAGGAGTAGCGAGTGGAGTATATAGTAACAATAGTTTCATTGCAAGTCTACTTGTTAAGGTAGGTAAGTCAAGGCTCCCCGCTATTCCCCCCGCCTTTTTTCTCGTTTCTTCCCCCACCCCGAAAGTGATAGTTTATCTGTCGGCTGGCTTGTTAAGGGTAGTTGTCGTCTAAGTGGCTCCCGCTATCATCCCTTCCCCTCCTTCTCCCCCCCCACCGAACAGGTGACGTGTTGGGGCTCCGGTCCAAACAGTAATCACTAACACTCACCTGCTCCCAGCAGTACTGTAAGTAGCATGCCTGCCTTGTATTCCTAGTGGATTTATTGGTTAAAGGCTTCATTCACTGACGGGCAATAATAACTTAGTCCTTTCAGTCTTCTCTACAGTTGACTGTTGTAATAATCACCACATGCCTTTTAGGTATTGTAGCTTATCAGGAGAGAGTGATTTCTTAAGGGGCAGTGGGTAACCCCTGTCTATCTTCCAGCTTGGATGACAGAAAGGGTCACCTTCCCCTTTTTGGATTAATTACCTGCACCTGTCATGAAATTGGGGCAGACGTAACCCCTCATCATTGCAGCGGTAAAGAACCTGCTTTCCTTCCCGTCATCGAGTTAGAATACTCATGGCTAGTACTGTGATGAACTACCAGGCGTTTGTAACCAACACCTGCGACCCCGCGACCCCCCTTCCCCCGCATCATCGCAACGGCTACGATTTCAAACAAGGGCAGTGTTACCAAACACCCAGAGCACCCAAGTTTTATATTACATTGAATTTCAGTTATACATTTACATTTTTCAATTTTTCATTTCATTTCTTTAATGTAGGATTAATAATAATTCATATTTACAGTGTTTTATATTTTATATTTATCTATATATAATAAAGTGTTTTATGTTTGTATTATCTTCTTTTTCTATCATTAATTTTCCTGAGGAGGAGCCAGCCTTGGTAATACTGTCTGAAGTTATTACAGTGGATGAGTAAGCCTTCACACACTCCTAACTGCTGGACACTAGGGCGAGGAGGAAGGAATTGTCCGTTATCACGGGCAACAGATTGTCTGGTTTCGATATTCCATGGCATACTAGTGTGGCCGCAGTCAACTCTGGGTCCTTTTCGGAGGGATACAGTGCTAGTTGCCTGAGGGCAGTGTCTCAGTAATTCGCACCCAGAAAGATAGTGGGGGGGGGGGGGGTTTAGGGGCGCTGGACAACGTGCTGGCAACATCTCCTCCAGCTCAGCCTTAACTACCATCTTGGCTGTGTGAAAGGCCGCCAAACAAGCCGAGTTGGAAGGGCGGTTACACCACTGTGAGCTGTGGTATCTGTGATAGGAGTCAGCATTGGGTTCTCAACCCCTTAGGATGAAGCGCATACTTGAACCTCAGTTTGTGCCGTGGATTTCAGGTGGTGTAACGCACACCATGTGGGTTTTGTGTTCCCCATAAAAGGCTTTTTTACGCTTGAATCTGGAAGGTGATTTAGGCTGGTTTACCTGCTCAAATCACATTGACCCATCCTTTCACGTATTTCTTCTCTGGCTGCATGGTTAGAGCTTGTCAGAACTGGAGACTTTTCCTCTGATGACATGGAGTGGTCTCGCAACTTCTTCTCTAGGATTGCGCCCCACATTTCTAAATCCGAGTCGTCCATTTCTAAATCAGAGTCATCCGTCGTGTCCCTGGAACATCGTGACCTCTTCCTTTCGGCAGAAGCCATGTGTCTGTCCACGTGGTCCTGGACTGTGATGCTAAACTAATGAATGTGTAATACGTTGAATGTGATACAAACAGTATATGTTGTTATTAAAGATTCGCCGGTATTCTCCACCGGCCCAGCGCACCTTCCAAGTGGTGGCCCGGCACTGGCTCCCTGTCTAGGGAGTGTCTGAGACCTAAGTCTCTCATGGGAGGAGGCACAAGTACCCCCCTCAACATGTGAGCTCTACAAATTGGGCTCTTTGCACAACCAACCCTGCACTAGAAGGGCGGGCATGGGTGTCCGATCGTCTAGCTTGTGCTCTTGCTGTGTGGGAGTGTCGTGTGTGGTGTTCATTTTCATTCATCATTCATGTTGATTCGCCGTAGCTTCCGGCCTTGGGTCCTTCTGCTCCATACGGTGACCCGCAGTGGCCCCCGGGTGGGGGGGTATGATCATCTTCTTTCTTCTTTCTTGGCCCCTCCGGTTGGAGGAGTTGTCATCTTCTATCTTGCGCTGACTTCCCGAAAGAGAAGCGGCAGTCGGGTAGAGGCAGCTTACAGGGTCGGGTTGGAGCCACACCCCAGCTTTAGCGGACAGCAAGTGCTGGGGAAACTTATCTTCATGGTGAATGGTCATGGATAGTCGTTGGCATGGCTAGAGGAGGGTACCGTCTTCAAGGTCCCCATTCTGAAGCATCCTGAATTTCCCCTTCTTTGATGTGTAGCTCTACTTCCACAAGTGGTGGGTGTTTGGGGCAGTGAGTAGTCTGGTCATTTTCTGCAGTGGTGTATGTAACAGTTTGGTCGTAGGAATACTTTGACTGTTCCGTCATGGAGTGAGCTAATGCTTTCTGAAGACAGCATGTGTTCTTATACTGTTTTGGTTGTGTAGAAGTATACGACACCCCTTCAGGTATCAGCCTTGTTGTGGTGGCAGCAGTGTCAGTCGCATTGACACCGTGAGGTGCATCCCCCATCCACCCGCAGCCCCACCCCCAGAATCCGCCGCCCGGCCGCTTAAGTCCCAGCCCCGAGCGCATCCCCGCGCCGGTCCTCAGCGCCCGCGAACTCGCCCGTCTGCCCCGCCCATCCCTCACACGTCCCACGTCCCCCGGGCCCGCCAATCCGAGGCGAACTCCACGCAACTTCCACGCCACCGCTCGCCCTCGCCAGCAACGCACCTCTCCCGCCATCCCACCCCCTGAGCAGCGCAGCATCCACGCAAGCGCACCCGATCCCCCAGCGAACCCAGCCGGTCCGGCCTCTCAGAAGCCACCACAGCAACCCTCGCCCCCCCCCGTCCGGCGCCCAACGGGAACACGTCCCTCCCCCCGCTACGCCGGGAGGCCCAGCACACACCCGTCCCAGTCGCGTCGCGGCGCTGCCAAGGCCGAGCCACCAGGCCTGTCACGGGAAGCACCTAACCCCCCCACCAGTCCACCCGTCATGGCGTGCTCCCCCCTCCTCATGTCTCCTCATGCATTGTCCCCCCCCGCCATTATCGTCAACTCCGCTCCGACTCTCTCTATGCTGCAGCCCGTGCTGGTGCTAGTCAAAAATCCCTCCACAAAACACCCAAAACCAAGACCGGACACCCAAGCCCCACCAACACGACAGTCGCCACCGGTCCTCGGTCCCCTCCAGACAATCACCGGCCCACACAAAATAACCGCCAAATAGTCCCCTGGTGCTCCGTACCAGGCGACGTGAGACACCGCCAAACCCAAACCTGCTCAAAAAGAAAAAAATACGTCCAGAACAGTGGGCTTCCGCTCTCGGGGCAAAACAGAACAACTGTCCAGTCCCATATAGCCCACAGCCAGACGCAGGTCCCCCCCCGCTCCCCTCTTAACCACTGCCACTACCGCCCGATTCGCAACAGCTCCAAACCGCTAACTGTCCCGACCGCACGCCACTCCACATGACAGCAGGACACCTAGAAACCATCAACGTGTGCCTACCATTCAAAAACTCCATGACAGTCCCGCTACCCACATTCCCTCACGTCAAACCACCCCCCAGGCCGCCGACGATCCAAACATGCGACACAGATACGTTTTCTTTTTTTTTCCATACCTTCTTTAGCCCTTCCATCCTTGGTACCTTTATCAGCGCTCAATTGACACTCGCCACCCACAAGCGTCTCCCGCCGGACGGACCCAGGTAGCAGAAGCCACTGTCCCCCCAACAGTCCAATCAATCCCGTCGGATAGTAACACCCGCCCAAGAAAAAACAAATCCGTCCGTCGCCCCGACAAAGGCATTCTAGTCCGCAGTTTCTTGTGTTTTTGCTTTCTTGGCTCTGGTGGCTGACATTGGTGAAGCGAGATTTCCGACTGGTCAGAAATTGCTCTAGTAGTGAATGCAAGAGCGGTAGTGGAACTCTCTCGATGCTGGTGGGATGTTGCCGACGTCTCAGTGGTCTTCTTGATCTTGGTCCATCTCTGTGATGTCTCTAGTGGACGTTGTGAGCACTGCGGCAGTGGAGGCAGCGGTGATGCTGGTAATGATTTGGGGCTGTATATTAGGATCTCATTGAAGGTGGTGATGGCAGGGAATGTAGGAGGCCAGATCGCTATTATTTAGTTTGAAAAGTTCATTGATGGTGGTGTTGAAGGAACCAGGCTCATCTCTGCATTCTAGGTACATAGATCATTCCATAATGCACAACATAAAGAATCTTGTGCGTACATTCGGCAGTAGGGTCTGACAGGGAAGTGGTGGGAGCAGGCTTGCGTGGGCTTGTAGTATCTCTAGGTAGTGTCTGCTTGAAAAAGGCTTGGCGATAAGGCAAATATGTGGATTACTGTCTTTTGGGCTTGGGTTTCTTAGTTTGTTTCTGTTTGTTGTGTTTCTTTTTCTTGAAGTCATGTCCCTCTTCTGGTAGGAGCACCTGGAGCATGAATTGGTGGTCATTCTTGGCAGTTCGACAGCATTTAGGCTGTAAAGCAGGTATGCATCTCTTGAACTGCATGAACGGTCCCTCAACGGCCCCCAGGTGAGCAGAACTTCTTGTCCTTGTAGGACAAATATTTGTGGTGTGTTAAGTATGAGTAACAATTATAGCACTGTGAGACATGTTGGAAAATTTCTCTGCTTCACGATGAAGGCTGGGTTGATGTGGAAGAGTGAATGAGCCCAGGCCCTCAGGGCGAGAGCTCAGTGCTGCCATGTTACGTCATTGAGGTGCCTTCAGCAGGGATGAAGCATTGGGTATTTTAGTAACGAAGTCCATCTTTGGCCGCAAGTTCTTTGCTTCGCATAGATGGCTTGATTTCTTCATGGCCTGTACAGTGATAAAGGTTGTCGAGTCGCTTGAGGAACACAGTTCTCCAGGCCCTCAGTGCTGGGGAGTCGAGACAAGAAATACCGCCTGGTATCTAAGTGGTTGTAGCAGTATTGTTAAAGTAGTTTCTCAGCCTCTGTGTCGTCTGTACCGACGCTACAAAGGCCTCCTAGCGATAAAATTGCATGACAGTTGACTTCAGCCTGCACTAACGACAGGCTGCAAGTGCTAGTTTAACGACTCCATTGGTTGTGCCACTCGCGGTTTTGAATCTTTACTCTGTTAGAGTAATGCATCGTGAGTAAGCAGTGCTCTAGTTGTGTCTGAACAAACAGTAACATGGACACAAGGGTATATAAGGGCTCCAAGTGAGGTGGCAATAATAGTGGTGATAGTAGTAGTAGTAGTAGTATAATAGTGACAAAAGTTGCTAGTAGTATAGTAATAACAATAAGGGAGAGGCAATTAATTTGTACATGAGTAGCAGATGGATAGATGGGCTAATTGATAGGCAATAGGCAATGGGGTCGAAGATGTATGGGGTAGGTTTAAAAATGTATGTTATAGTGTTTCAGGCAGAAGTTTGTTGGTTACAGGAAAGCTTGGGTGCAGGAGGGAAGAGAGCGATTGGTGGAATGATGATGTAAAAGCGTGTAAGGGAGAAAAAGTTAGGCCCATATGAGAAGTTTTTAGCAAAGTAGAAGTGATGCAAGGAGGGAAGAGTATATGGAGGAAAAAAGAGAGGATTAAAGAGAGTGGTGAAGTCAATGTAAAAAGAAGGCAAATGAAGAGTGGGTGAGAATGTTATCAACAAATTTTGTTGAAAATAAGAAAAAGTTTTGGAGTGAGATTAACAAGTTAAGAAAGCCTAGAGAACAAATTGAATTTGTCAGTTAAAAAATAGAGAGGAGAGTTATTAATAATCTGGAGAGTTAGAGGTATTGGGAAGATGGAAGGAATATTTTTGAGGAATTGTTAAATGTTGATAAGATAGGGAAGCTGGATTTCGTGTATAGGGCATTGGGGGGAGGAATTACATCTTGTAGGAGTGAGGAATAGAGCCAGTTGTAGTGTGGGGGACAGTTCGTGAGGCAGTAGGTAAAATGAAAGGGGGTAAGGCAGGCGCCGGGAATGATGGGATAAAGAAGCAATGTTAAAAGGTCATGGTGATATAGTTTTGGAGTGGTTTGTTCAATTATTAATAAATGTTGGAAGAGGGTAAGTACCTAGGGCTTGCAGAGACATGCATAGGTCCTTTGTATAAAGGCAAAGGGGATAAAAGAGAGTGGCAAAAATTATAGGGGGATAAGTCTGTTGAGTGATACCTGGTAAAAGTGTATGGTAGAGTTATAATTGAAAGAATTAAGAGTAAGAGCGGAGAAAGTAGGATATCAGATGAAGCAAGGAGTGCTTAGGAAAGGTAGGGGGTGTGTGGACGTCAGGTGTTTAGCAGTGAAACAAATAAGTGAACAGTATTTAGATAAGGCTAAAGAAGGTCTTTGTGTCATTTAAAATTGGATTTGGAAAAGGGTATGACAGGGTGGATAGGGGGGGCACATGTGGCAGATGTTGGGGGCAAGTGTATTTGGTGTAGGAGGTAGGTTACTGAAAGGCATTGAAGAGTTTTTAGGAGGATAGTGAGGCCTCAAGTTAGAGTATGTAGGAAAGAGGAAATTTTTTCGCGCAGAAAATAGGCCTTAGACAAGGATGTGTGATGTCACCGTGGTCTTTAATATATTTATAGATGGGGTTGTAAGAGAATAAATGGCGAGGGTCTTGGCAAGAGGCTTGGGAGTTAAAAGATAAAGAATCACCACAAAGTGGGAGTTGTCATCAGCTTCTCTTTGGGCTGATGACACTGTGCTCTGGGGAGATTCTGAAGAGAAGTTGCAGAGATGGGTGGATGAATTTGTTAGTGGTGTGCAAAAGAAGAAAATTAAAGGTGAATAACAGGAAAGAGTACGGTTAATGAGGATAACAAAAAGATTAGGGATTGAAAGATTGAATATCAGATTGGAGGGAGAAGTAATGGAGGAGGTGAACGTATTCAGATATTTGGGAGTGACGTGTCAGCGGATGGGTCTATGAAAGATGAGGTGAATCATAGAATTGATGAGGGAAAAAGGTGGAGGTGTGGCACTTAGGAGTCTCGTGGAGACAAAGAACTTTGCGTCCTTCTGAGGGCACAAGAGTGGGTCAATGTAATAAGAGAGTATAGTTTTACCAACGCCACCTTTATGGCTTGAAGCGTGGGTGATGAATGGGGTTGGCAGGCGAGCGAGAAGGCTGGAGGCAGTGGAGAATGTCATGATCTGAGGGCAATGTGTACGTGTGATACGTAAACACATGGCAGAGAATTCGCTGAGTTGGAAGTTAGGAGGAGGTCGGGATTATCACAAACTGTTGTTCGGGCAGGAGGGCTGAGGAAGGGTTGTTGAGGTTGGTTCGGACATGTAGAGAGATGGAGCGAAACAAATGACCTTCAAGAGTGTATCAGTCTGTAGTGGAAGGAAGGCGGGTAGGGTCGGCCTAGGAAGGGTTGGAGAGGAGGGGGGTAAAGGAGTTTTGTGTGGCGAGGGGCTTGGACCTTGCAGCAGGCATGGGCGTGAGCGTAGTTTGATAGGAGTGAAATGGAGACAAAGGTTTTTAATACTTGACGTGGCTGTTGGAGTGTGACGCAAAGTAACATTTTATGAAGGGATTCAGAGGAAACCCGGCAGGCCGGACTTGAGTTCTGGAGATGCGGAAGTACAGTGGCCTGGCACATCTGAAGGAGGGGTGTTAAGTTTCAGTTTAAAAACTGTAGTGTAAAGGCACCCTTCTGTCTGGCCAAGACAGTTATGGAGTGAATGATGGTGGAAAGTTTTCTTTTTCGGGCCACACCCTGTCCATTGGTGGGAAATCGGCCGGGTGATAAAAAAAAAAAAAAATAAAAGGAGTAAAAGCTATAACGCTGGGATATAAAGGCATAAAAATAGGTTGGACAAATAAAGACTGGATAAGGATAAGGCCTGTTCAGTTTTTACCTCTCTGTAATGTGGCTTTGTGTAGTATAACAGGAGAGACTATGTGATGGGCAGGGTTTAACTGTTCAATTCAGGAGGAGAAGTCTTGTGAGGGGAGCTAGGACTTCAGCAGATGGCTGAAGCTGCCGCTGTTTGTTTACATATTGTATTCGAAAACAGCGATCAGTCGCCTGATTCGAGGGTTCCAAGTTTCCACACTAATGAGGCGGTTTAAAAACACCATCCCTCAAGGCAGTCTTGGCTAAGGTGCAGGCTGGTCAGCGATATGGGTCCATATTGCCTGGGTCGCGTGGTCTTTGGAATTGGTACGATGGGAGTCCCTTCTTCCAAGCAGCTGGGAGTGTCCCTGGCCCTCCACGACTTTTAATGACGTCTAGTAATAGCGGAGCCGTGGAGCCCCCCACTCCCATACCACTCTGCCGCAGCCCAGGGCCCGTCGCAATTCAAGAGGCAGTATAGCTAACGACCATCGAAGCCCGGGGGCTGTGTCACCTGTGTTCTCTTAATGGCACTAATCGGTCAGTTTTCAAAATTCCCGTGAGGTCTTCATCAGTCACATCGTTCCGACACACATGCAGGCTTGTATCGTTAGCTGGCACTGTGGCAGAAGATCCGTTTGTATATTCCGGATGTCCGTGGGAGTGGCTGAGTTGGAGGCTCCCCTGACGTGAATAAGGCTCCACTAATTACTCAGCTTTCTGGATGAGCTTCGGCTGTGGCGTGGTGCACTCGGCTTGCTCTTGCCAGTTGGCTATGTAGAGCTTGCCCATATCACAGATAAGAGGTCTGTTGAATGTCCTGAATGTTGAGCCACCACTCGCCAGCCATTTCTTTCTCAGTTTTTACTCTGAGAGAAGAGACTGTCGGGCATGCTGGGGCCAATGGCTTCTCGACTATTCCTGCGTTCTCTGCCGTAGGTTATCGCCTGTATACGCTTCCTAAAAGAGTCGTGCGCGTGGTTCTGCTCCGCGCACCTCGTTGTAGAAACGCACCAGTCTCTTTTCTGTGAAGTGCGTCCTGTGGAAATTCTCGGAATTGCGCACCGTCTCTGCTGCCCACTGGATGAATAACAGTAATGAATAACAGCTCCTGTTCGAGTCCGTATCGCACCATCTTTCAGATAATGAGTTAATGTGGACCACGCAGGTAGGCATGAGCTAATCCAGGAACACCTTCCAGATGGCCCTCTTTTACGTCCGCATCTAGGAGGCAGCACAACTGTGGGAGGCCTGTTGTGTTGAAAGTGTGATCACTGTAAAACAAATATAATAAAGTGGACACTTGACAAGGTGAGGATGATTTCCCATGTGGCTCCTGTCTGGCTGCAGTTGTTCATTAAACCGCGAAGGTAAGGTCGAGGCAGGCCACCTAAACCCAACAGGTGTGTGGGGTCCTCCATTTGTGTTATGTAACTTTACCTCTTGAATATCACGTGTAAAAGCATTGCTATGTGTCTGCGCTCTGCCAGTCAGCATTGTTACGCTGAGTGAGAGTGCAGGCATTGGGTGATGTTGCGATTGAAATCTCCACCCCACATAATACACTCAGTGCGTACTAGTGCGTAGGAGACTCTGCAATGTCGAGGGTGTGTCTTGGGTTTTGTAGATGTTATAGATGTAATGGGCGCCCCAGTATGTGTGCAAGGGTGGAGCCTGTACCTCGACATCCTCCCCACAGTCCACAAAGGTTCGCTATTAACCTCGTGAGTATTGTATTGGATACAATACAGCTTGTGGCCTCTGCAGTGAACGCCCGGGTTCCATGTGCCCGAAAATACCTCCAGAGCAAAACGCGAGTAGTCTTGGGCAGCATAACGTGGGACAGTCAGAGTTTCTTGGCAGCAAGACGATGTCAACCCATCCGAATTAATGGCAGCAGGTGTGTGTTTTGCCCCTTCAGGGCCCTGAATGTTTCCCATTGAAGGACCTTTAGGGTATGAGTTGGTACGCGAGGATTATTATTCGCATCGCTTGTTGTTTCCCGCTGAGGCTGGAGACTGAGTCCTTGCCCCTCTGAGAACCTGCAATTCATGGCATCCACATGTCTCCTCCTCGGTCAGTAATCACACTCTCAGGAGCAACTGACGGCATCTCTTCTGTCCGAATAACGCTCTGTTGTTTCCGTGGAGTTGATTGTGTTGCAAATAAGATCGCGTGAAGCACCTTCCTGATGAGTGGCTCACGGAGATCCTCCCTGGTGAGGGCCTGCTTTGTTGGGGTCATGGATATTACTGGCTGTTGTGGTCTGTAGGAAATGCTGAGGGTTGGATTTCTTTTATTGTATGGCAGCCGTGGTCGTTGGGCTGTATAAAAGCAGGTTGGTGTAGGCCCGGTATCTGGCTGGTGAGGTCCATTGAGGGCCCTGCTAAAGCGCCTGTGCCGGGTAAGGAGTGGCCTGGCGTTGTCATGCTATGGCCGGGTGGGGGCATCGTTTAGTGGCCTCCTGCTGATTCTGCATTGACCAATGTACCCTGTTGACGCCTCGCAGTTCCTCTTGTTTCTGGCTTCTCTTTCGATTGAGGTAAGGGGTGGGCAGGAGGTTCTTGACGCTTGACGCCTGGTTGAGGCTTCGAGGGTTGGGAATTTCTTGGGCATTGACTTGGGGTAGCTGGGCGAGGAGATCTGCGGTAGGCAGGGTTCTCTGGCACCCATCGTTTGGCTGATGATGATCCATCGTAGCCTGTTGCCGAGTTTTGGCGTCTTCCAGACCTCACTGGCGAGGCCTCTCGGGGCATCGAGATTCGGCCAGAGCACGTTTGTTTCTGCCTGCAGTTTCGGGCATTGGGAGTGGGTGCGGAGCATTTTTCAGCTTGTGATGGCTTTCCTCGGTAGGGTGGTGCATGGCTGGCAGACACCGCAGATTACTCTTTTCGGACAGAGGAGGGTGGCACTCTCAGGTGTCGGCATAATGCTAACACATGAAACAGGCGAACTGGTTCTGCTGTGAAGGTCCTGACAATCGTACCTGCCCCAATAACCGAGGTCGCAGCTGGGATGTGAACTGTCGTCCTACATGCTGAATAGGACCTGTCGGTTTGGTGGGTTGCTTGGCCGCCTTTGCCATGAGACATTAGCTGACACCATACACTGGGTGAGCTGGCTCACTGCCTCGAATGGCATCATCAGCGGGTATCGCATCACTACACCATTTGGTGATCTTCTCCGAGAGTCCAGTTCCTCCAGGGTAAATGAGGCGATCTGTCTCCATGACTCTCTTCAAGTTGGTGTTACACTTTCCCTTGTTAGAGGAGTCAGTATTCGGTTCTTCCCTCAAGTTGAACCATATCTTTGGACTCAGGTTGTGGTCGAGATTCCAGATAGAAACAACTCCATAGTGGGTTCTGTGGTCCTCGTAATACTTCACCTTGGGAAAAAATTTGGGCCAGGTCGGTTGAGCTGGTTGTTGGCCTGCTCCTTGGATGGACGGCGCTTCTTCTTGTTGTCCACAGGGGTCCATCCTTCTTGGGTTTTCGTGGGGTGGGGTGTTTATTTGCCTATTTCCTCGCCCTGTTTCCATATTCGCTGGCCTCCATGGTTGGAACTGGTCAGATCTGCTACAATGTGAACAGTATCTTCCTCTTCCTCTGATGGACACCGGAGTGTCTCTCGCAACTTCTTCGGCTAAATTGCGCCCCCATTTCCAAATCCGAGCCCTCCCGTCGTGTTCATGGAGGCATCGTGGCCTCTTCTTTTTCAGCAGAAGCCATGTGACTATCTTGTGATAAGGTAGTGATCTCCGTAACTGAGTGGTGAACTGAGTGTATGAGGCGTAGGTAAGTTGTATGTATAATGTTCGCCCAAGACCATAGTCCTGTGCACGGGGTCCCAATCTTGGCGATGACGCCGTCTCTGGCTTCCCGATGGAGAAAGGATTCGCTCAATGATGCCGACACATGGCCGCTCACAAGGCGTGGCCCCTCTGGTCATTCAACTGGTGCATCTCATAAGCGACAGCCATATTATAGCTAAGGACTCTAGCGAGGAGGAGGATATGTCATATCACAGGTAAGCAGCTTGTCTGGTTCGTTGACCCCAAGGGTACACTATGTGGCCGCATCATCCCCTTCTGGGTCCATCATCGGGAGTGGAATATCCACCTCCTATTTGCCTGCGGAGTGTCTGCAGTAGCTTCACATCTCTAGAAATAGTGAGTTAGGGGCGCGCTGGACAACGTGTCTAGAGCCACCCCGGCACTGGCACAATCTCCACCTCAGCCTTGTCTACGCATCATCCTTGGTTGGGCTGTGGGAAAGGCCTCAAAGCAAGCCGATGATGGTCGGTACACTGCGCTCTGGACCCAGCTCTATCATATGGAGGGGTTTCTCTCCTGAGTCGGCTGCTCGGTACCACTGGTGATGGGGTATCACCTTTGACCTCCCCCATAAGTTTCGTGGCTCTGGCAGCACCAGTTTTGGTCTGTCGTAGGCTGATTGGTGACAGTAATCCCAACATGTGGATATCATGTTGCTGCCTTGGCTGCATCATCTGCCCGCCCACATTTCCCCGGATGCCAGCATGGCTGGGGATCCAGTTCAATGTCGATCTATCTAAATACCCTTGCAACTTCTAAGGCTGTCATTCTGCTCAGGATGTGATGTGATGAGGTGAACATTATCCCTGTGGTTGAGGATGGGAGAGGGCATTGATTGCAGAGGTTGAAACAACATGTTATACAGGTTCGGAGTCGATGTCGGAGGGAGCATTGACAATGCCTTGCTGAATAGCCACCAGCCTCCAAGCTTAGAAGGATCGTGGGCAGGTGGTGTCAGGGAGTCGCCAGCCTAGTGTGTGACCATTGTGGTGGCAGGCAGTCGCAGGCTGCTGCTCTCTTCCTGTCAGGGTCGACAGAACGCATCTGTGAAATACACTGTCACATGTGCCTCCCTCCTGCCAGTGCCATGCTTGTCTCAGTGCATGATTGCTGAGGGTTGTCTTGACTGGCAGAGACACATAGATAGTAGCTGCATGATGAAAACATCGCTGATCTGGCCGCCAGGGAGTGGTGGATGGTACCCTTCAGTCAACCAGGAAGTCCACAACTCTTTTCCTCACAGAGGCATTTTGGGCTGTAGCAGGCACAGGCTTCCGCCGCAGCAGCACAAAACGAAACGAATCCAAGGAGTAGTCTCGTGAAGAGTGTGGGGATCTTGTGACATGGTTGTCAAATAATCCATCTCCTTAGATGGGGTACCTTGTGCTGCCGGTGCAAGAATCGTGGCCACTTTGGCAGGCGTTTATGGTCATCTTACTCTTACTCTGTCAGGCCAAGGAAGCGAGCGGGCGTAGGCAGTGGCTTATATACTCTAGTCAGGTAGAGGCAAGCATGGAGGAGGCGGGGTCATAGTGGAACCATCGACTAGTCTTAAGTAGGTCTTCGTCGGCAGCAGATTGGAGCAAGTTTTGAAGAATTCTCTTGTATCCTAGATTCCACTTCTGATGTAGTGTGTCTACAGACGAGATTAATGGTTTTGAAAACCGACACAATCTTTGCTCTCCATAGGTTTCGGGACTTCCACATGGCTAATCAGGTTTTCCTAATGCAATCTTCCTGTGACTGTCTAATCACTCATCAGCTTGTAACTTTGCTCTACCCGTGTGAGCTCTTCTGGCCATCTCAGCTAGTGTCCACCACTGCTCACTGCTCTCTTCATATTCTTCTCTTGGCCTCCTGCAGTTCTGTGGCGGGTTGTACATAACTGCAATGACTACCTTATGTCTCTCAGACTGAAATGTACTTACTATGTATTTCCATTCGCCCATTTCGTTCATTTCTTCCATTTTCTCAAATCCCCATCGGTTTTTAATGAGTAGAGCATCTCCTAGTCCCCCTCTGCTCAGTCTTGTCCTTCCATTGGATCTGATATCCAGGTGAGAGGATTGTTTCTGTTATACTGGTGAGTTTCGTTTCTGTGACTGCTATGATGTCTGGGAACGTCTACTTGATTCTTTCATGCCACTCCTGACATTTATTTGTTATTCCATACGTATACCATCCCATCCATATTCATTCGTAATACCAAACCTTCAACTTCTTTTCTTAAACTGCGGTCTGGAGAGAATGTGGGCGTTGGGGGAGCAGGAGACCTGACAGGGAACTTTTGAGGTTCTGTGGGTACTATGGGGCATTGGTTACGGTGTGAGAGTTTTTTGTTAGATATGTATTAATATATGATTGTACTCACCTACATGTGGTTACAGGCGTCAAGTCTCAGCTGCTGACCCCTACTGATTGCTAGCCGCTACTACGTTCACTCTCTCGTGTTTAGAATCTTTTCGTACCTCTTGTTAAAACTTTGTATGGATGATGCCTCCTTAACAGTGTAAAATCCTTTACTCCTGTTGCATAACATTTTGGTACCTTGCTTGTCTCTCTCACCCACAACGATAACCAACACCCTTCCCCCACAACCACCTTCACCACCGCCATTATCACCACTGCCTACATCACCCCCACCACTACTTCCTTCACCACCCCCACTTCCTTCACCACCACCACACCACCATTTCCTCCAGCATCCCTACCGCCGCCACCACCACCACAACCATCACTTCCTTCACCACCACCACAACTACCACCCAAATCACCACCACCACCACCACCACCACTACTGACCCCACCACCACCACTACCACCACCCCTACCACCACCACCACCCCCACCTCCACCTCCACCTCCACCCCACCACCTCCACCCCCACCCCACCACCTCCACCCCCACCACCACCACCCACACCAGTCTTCCACACTAACGTAAACAACTGGCATTTCATCCCACATTTTCCAAGGACTTACTGCCTGTTAATTGGCTAAGTTGATAAATCACGGCTTGAAGCAAGAGTTTCACCGTCAATTGAAATTTTCCGATCAACAATTTATGAGTCTTATTTCTTCCGAATTAAAAAAAAAAACATCAAAATTAGAAATTTCTGCGTTTTGTGAGTTTTAGCACACATACGACCACGAGCTTAACTGTCAACAAGATATTAAACGATGGAGAAAATCAACGAATGGTTTGCAGAAAGCTCCACTGTCAGCAAAGGTCATAACGAAAAGCTATCTCTAAGAACATAAGAAAGAAGGAACACTGCAGCAGGCCTGTTGGCCCATACTAGGCAAGTCCTTTACAATCCATCCCACTAACAAAACATTTGCCCAACCCAATTTTCAATGCTACCCAAGATATAAGCTCTGAGGTGACCTGTACTCAGAGGTGACCTGTACTTAGCTCAGAGGTGACCCATACTTAGCTCAGTGAGGACGTGTCGAGTGTGCTCTCTACGGACTGAACCAAGATGCCCTCCATCGAGCAACTTTATCAACAGCTTAAGGAAGAATTGAGGATGGCGAAGATGGAGATTCGGCGACTGACCGAGGAAAACAAGAAGATTCGTAGTAGTCCTCCTGTTTTGAGTCCTCAGGTCAAGAAGGGAAACTGGTCAGTGGCAGGACATCATGGAACGAAGTTGACGATCAAGAAGACGAATGGAAAGGTAGAAACGATGAAGAAGAAAGAGACTGCTGTGGAAAAATCTATTGCATTCTCAGTGCTACCCGACGAATGTGAGACGACTACTGGGAACGTCACGACGAACGACACCAATGAAGGTAAGAATATTGTTGTTGGGGATAGCCAAGTTAAGTACATGGATAGGGCGTTCTGCTTGAAGGACAGGAGTAGGAGACAGAAAGTTTGCTTTCCTGGGGCTGGGATGGAGGATATTGTTAGCCGAGACTTTAATTTGAGTCATATTGATTGGAATTTCTTGACTGGGAATTTAGAATCAAGCGACATAGAAGTAGTTCAGGATTGTTTTTTGAAGCAGTTTGTGTCAGAACCTACAAGGGGAAATAACCTGCTTGACTTAGTTCTGGCAAACAATGAATCCCTTGTTAATAATTTAGAAGTTTCAGAGGAACTGGGTGCTAGCGACTACAAATCAATTACATTTAGCATTGAATGGAAGTATGATAGTAGGGATAACTCAGTAACAGTCCCAGATTTTCGCTTAGCAGAATACGATGGGCTTAGAGAACACTTATCATCTGTTGA
>NC_069403.1:104155564-104189535 GCF_026875155.1 Cherax quadricarinatus | reverse complement strand
GTAAAGGAAGGTTTTAATATGGAAAAAAATTTTTTTGAAAAAATTCCCCCGTCCGGAGTTTTTTTGGGTTTAATTTTAAAATTAAATTTTTAAAAAGTTTCCCAAATTGGGGAAAACCCCCATGTTAAAAACATGATGTTTGTTTAAAAGGTTTTTTTTTTTATTATGTAAAATTTTATGATTTCTGTTTTTAAAAAAGGGGGTTTAAAGTAAAAAATGTAATATCTTGCCTTTAATTTTGTTTTTTTATTTATTTTGATTTTTTTTTTTTTTTGTAAAAGTCTAAAAATTTTTTTTTTTTTTTTTAAAATTTGTAAAAATTTTTGAAAATGGGGGTAATTTTTTAAGGGGTAAGGGGTATTAACCTAATTTTGGGGTTTAAAATTTTTTTGGGAAATTTTGTAAGTTTTTTTTAAAACATTATCTTTTTTTAAATTTTTTTTTTGTTAAAAGGGGGGGTAAGGAACCGATTAATGGGAAGACTTGTATAACCTTTTTGATAATTACTCGTGGATTTTCTTTGGTTATAAGTCTTTTGGAGAAGAAACTTATTTGCATTTATTAAAACCCTTACTGTTTTTTTGGGGTTGGGGGTTGCCTTTTGTGTACCCACATGTATGATTGAATTTTGGGATGGCAAAAAAAATTTAATGGTTTTAAAAATTGGCTGGGATGGGAAAATTGGAATTTTGTTTTTTTTTTAAATATAAAGTTTTAGTTTATTAACTTTTCATAAAAACATATAATATGTTTTTGGTGCTTTTTAAATAAAATAAAAAAAAAAAAAATCTCTTTTACACACATCGTACGACAGAGACAGAACGTTACCGCAAAACCTTTCTTTTTCTCCCACATCCCCTCTCCCCCCACACCCACGACATATAATAATCTACCATGATATAATCAAAGCTCTTAACACCCCCGCAACCCACCCGTTCTAACTTAAACACGAGAACCGACACTCCCGGCCCCCACCCTCTACCAAACCCACTTAACCAGACCCAACCTCCCTACCCCTTTACAAAAATAAACTACATGGAAAGCAGTCTCATCCCCTCCACAGATACCACACCCCCCACCCTCAAAACCTTTTTCGTATTCTCACCAGAAAGGCAGGGTCCCCTGCGGAAACAAACTCACCTCCGTGCCCGAGGGGTTTTAAATTCATTTTACTAAATCTAAACCAAAAACCTTCCATGCATACATGGGAACAAAAAACCCCCAACTGGGATAATGCACCTACCTACAATAACCTACACAAAACCCTTATACGAAACCTTTCTCATTCCTTAACCCAACATCAAAAGCCCTCAAAAAAAAGATTTCGCATTCCCCAACTCCATTCCCGATTGCTGCATCGCTATGGGCCGTGCGACCCCCTTTCCTGACGCCCTCAGTAACCCTACACAGGGTCGAGGAGGTGTTGTGCTTTTCGCTGCCTGGAGGGGTAGAGTGGGGGTAGGTCGTGCTTGCACCCCTCTACTGTTTCCCAGACACAAATTCAGTCAACGACATGCGCCAGGTTGCGAGAGAGTAAATACTGTGGGGGGGCTTTTGAACTTATTTAAGTGGCTTTAACACCTACTATCTTTTGTGTTATTGCCCCCAAAAAATTATATGAAGAAAAATTTGGCATCAGAGACGGGGATTTATATGGAGTGGCACTGAACTGATATAGAATTTTCGTGAAAGTGCTAACTGCTCAGTATACAGGCTTTGGTTTGATCGTTCCAAAAAAAGCAGCTTTACTGTAACACCGGCATGAGGGTCAAGTTATTGATGTATCACACATTTTTTCGGGGTTAATTTCCGCAACGTGTTTTTTGGGCAGATGAGTAATTTTCGAAATGTTTCGAATGTTTGGAACTTACACTGCCAACTGGCAAAGGGGAAAAATTTCTTACACAGATTTCTGGGGTTTTCTTTTAATCCCCAAGATGACGCTTAGGCACCAACCCTCGTATGTATATCTCAAAGAGTTTAGAACCCAGGTAAGAGCGTAGCGGGCAGAGACGTACGGCCGACTGTGTGGCAATTTTTGACCATAGGCGGCGTTTGGGGCAACGGAGTATGGCTCCTGGCCGGGCGGGGGGCGGACACCTGCGCATAAAACCCGAGGCCAAAGGGGAAAAGGGGGGAAAGGGGGGGGCCGGGTCGCAGGGGGAGTTAGAGGTAGGGCCCCTCCAGGGAATCGGAAAAAAGGGGTGATCCATAAATCCCCGGGCCCCATCAACATGGCTCCGGGCCGGCAAGGGCGGAGCACCTCGCATGACACCCGAGGGCCTAAAAAAGAAGGGGCAAGGAGGGGGGCATGGGTCGCAGTGAGTGAAGAGGGGGTGGCTCCTGGGGAATCGAAAAAGGTGATCCCTTTAACACCTGCCCCATCAACATACGTTTCAAGTGAGGGGGTACAGGAGGGGCACAGTGAAGGCTTTTGAGGGGAGGAGTTCGAGACGGTGATACAGGCTATGTTACAGTCTCGGGGGTAGAGTTACCGAACAAGCCCCGGGGATCAGGGCAGAAGGGTTTTGGGGGGAAGGGGAGGATCAGGTGGCCCCTGTGGGGGGCATGCGAGTGCCTGGAAGGGCATGGAGGCGGATTAAGGGTGGGAGGGGTGGAAACCTTGTGCTGGCTCCCAGGACTCAGATAGGAAAAAACTGAGGGAGCTAAAAGGGAAAAGGGCACAGCTCAATTCACGATGTTCTGACGCCGGCCAAAGGCCAGGGAAAAAAGACATGGGGTTATGGTCCCCAATGACCCCTGCGAGGGGCCACAACAAAAGGGGGGGGAGGGGTTTGGGAAGGGAGGGGGAGTCTTGGCAAAGGACAGCCAGGGAACGGTCTAAAAGGGGAAAATTTTGACCTGGGGCGGGGAAGGAAACCTTAAACGGGCCTCGGGTGTGAAACAAAATATTAATGTCTGTGTGAGGTGTTAAAGGGGAGTGCTTCAGGATGTTTTTAAATACTACAAGGTTCGTACTTTTGTGCAGGAGCACAATTTTAACTTGGTGGGAATTAGGGTCCCCTGGTTCCCGGCTTATGTGTTGCCGTCTGAGCTTTTTAAAAGGAGGATGGTGTGTTGATCAGGGGGGCGAGCCCGTTTGTTTTGCATGGAAAGAGGGGGGGAGGGGGAGAGTATTACGTGTGGAAGGAGGGTATGGGAGAGAAGGCGTTTGTGTGTTACCCCCACAAGAGTGACGTAAAAGGGAAATGGTTTTTTGTGCGGGAGGAGCTCGTGTATTCCCTATACATGTTACCGCTTGGGCGATTGTGGGGGGGATTGGAATTGGAAATTAAGAGGACAGACGGGAACCCAGAGGGCGGATATTTTTCCACACTTGGGGGGCCTGCTTAGAGCTCATTTTACTGAGCTTTCGGGGGGGTTTTTGGGATGGAACATCGTTTAAAATTTGGGGATATCGGCCCCTTGGACAGTTATATTTATCTCAAGGTTTTGGGTAAGTTTTTTAAAAACTATTAGATGGGTCTTCCGCAAGGCGGTTTTTAGTGGGGTGGGAGGGGATGTTTTGGGCTCTAGGCAGGAAGTTATTGGAAACTGAACACGAGGGTTTTTGGGGATAGGGAGGGTTTGGGAACTTTGCAATTTTTTTGGGGAACACTTTTGGCCGACAGAAGGACTGAGGACGATGGGGAGGAGGTGGATAGTGGGGCAAGTTACGTTACGTCAATTTATGTGGGGGAGGGAAAACCATTAATCAATTGCTATATTTTTGTCAAATTACTTGAATCTGATTAGGGAATTGTTACGAGGGGGGGGGTGGCCGGGGTGTACCCGGTGGGGGATAACACATGTTAAAAGGCAGAATACGGATTTGAAAGAAGAACTTTTGAAGCTGTACGGGTACAGGGGGGGTTTGGGACGAAGTACTCGGGGGCGACAAGCCATCATTTTGTGTCTGCGAGGACAGAAGGTACAACAAAACGACTACAATAGGGGTTTGCAAGTCTTTTCTTCTGGGGGGGTTTTAGAGGGGTCAGTATTAAGGGACAACCAAGGGAATGAGTGAAAAAAGCAGATAGAGGGTTTGGGGAATAGGGGAAAAATAGTGGGGGGGATGAGAGGTTCTTGGGAAGGTATGTATAGTGCCGTGCAAACTGGGGAGATGATCGGGGATGGGGGGGGGTCATTGAGGAGGGGAAATATGGAGAGCCCTTATGGGCATGAGGAAGGGTAAGGAAAACCCGGGACGATTTTTACCACAAATTTTTAAAGACACACTGGGGTCTGCTTGGGGGTTTTCCAAAGTAAGGTAATGAATGCCATGAAAGACGGGGGAAAGAGGGGAGAATCCAGGAAACGGCGGTAGGGGTTTGTCCCAAAGGGGAAAACGCAGAGACCCTTGGGGTTTCCCGACCTTTCTTTCTTTGTGCTGATTAAAAATTTTAGTGCGAAAATTTTTGGGGAATGGGTAAATGTGTTGTGGGGGGGGTCGTGTTTGAGTCTCATTTTGGTTTTTCCTGAGGTCAATGACGGGGGCCACGGATTACAAGGGTTCCTGGAGAACATGGAAAGGGGGAAGGGGGGCTTTTTGGGGGCGTTGGTTTGGAAAGGGGGCTTATGATGGGGTGGAAAGAAAGGCTTTGAGGGATTTTCCCTCCTACACAGGGGTTTGGCAAGAAATAGGGGGGGTGGGGGGAATTGAAACCAAACTCGAAGTAAGGGTACAAATCAAAGGGGGTGTGGGGGGGGGGGAGCAACATGGGGCGGGGTCTTCGGGAGGATGCCTTTATCACAAATATTTTTTTGCATGTGTTCAGGGCCCTTTTATAGGGGGTGGGGGGTCGTCTAAGGACGGGGGAGAATGGTGAGCTGAAAAACCTGGCCCCGGTTAGGTTTGGGGTATGTTTATATACACTTTTTTGGAAAAAGAGGAGCACGGTTTTGGGGCTTTTGGGGGGAAATTTACACACTTTTGGGAGAGCACTGGGGTAAGGGAAATCTGGGAAAAATCAATGATCATGGGGCTGGGGGAGTGGACAAAGATTAATTGGGGATGTGATGTTTGCAGCGGAGGACCGGGGGTCTAAAAACTGCGGGGTCAGTATGAGGCTGACCTGAGTGCGCAAAGGGTAAAATTCGAATAGGATGTTGGAACAGGGCAGCGATGGTTGGGGAAAGCTGCGACCCACCATTTAACCCTTAGGCAACTGCAATTGCATCAAAGTATTACTATAAAGTAAAATCTGGTTTTTTCGGCTGTGATGCCGTTAACAGAAAAGGGGGATCACGAGTTTCTTAAAGGTTTTCAAATTTTTTTGGGGTTCAGGGGCAAAGGGGTTTCAAGGGGGGTAGTGACATTTCCGGGATGTAGGGGGGAAGGTTGGTTTGTTTGGGCTTTAGAAAGCGCGTGAAATGTGTGTTTATTAAGAGGGGAATTTGAGTGCAGGTGGGGGAGGGAGGTCAGCCTAGATAAGGGACATCTCACATGAGGAAAGGTATGGGGGGCAAATGAAGAATGGAGACAGTGTTACGTGCCTTAATGTTAGCCAGGGAACCAGGAAAAGTAAGGTGGGAACTTTGTGTAAATTGTTTTGGAACATGTAGGGGGCTGGTTTAAGGGATCTACCCCATGTATGCAGGGAGAATATGGCGAAGATTTAGTAAAATTAAGGATACTACCTAGGGGCGTGAGGTATGTACCCTTTCCTGCATGGGGTTTTGCCCCGGGACGATGCTCCGAGATAGGGGGGTTTTGAGGGGGGGGTTGGTGATGCAGTGGGGAAAAGACGCTATCTTCGCTATTTTTTTTGAAGGTTGGGGTGCATCAGGGGATGGATGCGTAAGGTAGTTGAGGGGGGGGCAAGGGGGTGTCGTATTGCGAGGTTTTATCTTTAAAATGAGTGGGGGGGAGGAGAGTGGGTAAGAGGTTTTTAAAATAAGTCTCGTGGGGCTACATATATGTTTTATGGGGTTTGGGGGGAGGGGGGGTGGGGATGTGCTGAGAAGGACTTTGGGGGCGACGTTTTTTCGAACTTTTTGCCAATAGAGACATTTTTGGAAAAAGGGGGGGAAAGTATTTTTTTTGAGGGTTAAGAGGACTAACAAAGGGACTTTAAAGGAGTTTTTAAGGGGCTTTAACTGCCGGGGGGAGGTTGGTAAAAGGGGGGGGTCAGGGGATTTCAACGGGCTCACCCCTTGGAATGCAGTGAGTGGGTTGGGTGTGATTGGAGGGACATGTTACCAGATGAGGGTTGTGCAAAAAAAATTTTTCTTGTTCCCTTGATGGGGAAGGGTTTAAGGGGGCAAAATTAAAATATAACAGTAAATTTTAAATTTTAACCAAAAATTATAAACATGATATTTCTTTTTAACATATTATGTTCCACTTTCACTGTATTCAATTGAATTTTTAATTTCTTGAGAGGGTTTTTCCTTTCACTATTTCCTTTAAGCACTGATTATTTTTGCCTTTTTGTTCAACATGGGCCCGCACATTTTTACATAATTACCTATTTTTTATTTAAGGGATTTCATTTGGAAATCCTTACCTTTATGGTTGTAAATAATGTTTCCTCAAGTGACATGTGTCAAAAAATCCAAATTTAGGATATTAATGTCATGATTTTTTAGGTTGGGGATAGGGTTATTTTTTAAAGTGTGTTTGATTGGGGGGGGGGGATGTTTGGGGGCACCTGGGGTTTGCAGCACAGGTTTCTTAATAAGGCATATTTAGGTCTGGTGTATTTGTTGCAAATTGTATTATGGGTGATTGTATTAAGCTGGGGGCATTTTTGTGTTAGGTTTTAATTTTTGGAGTTTGTTTATGCCATTTTGTGGCCTTTTTTAAATTTTAACTTTTTTTCCTTTTAAATTTAATTTTTAAAAAAAATTTAAATAGACTGTCAGATGTTTGCCGGGGTTGTTTTGTGTTTAATATTTTTTACGATGTTTTCCTGTTCATTAAATTATAAGTACCTATTAAAAATTGACAAGAAATTTTAAATAAAAATAAAAAAAAAAAAAAACTCCATTCCTCGATCCACAAAACCCACCTGTCGTGTATCATCCAAATGCCCCGCTTCACACCCTCACGCAAAACTTCCCCAAAAAATTTTTTTTTTTAAAAAAAATTAGCCCCCCGTCTCAAATCCATCAAAACCCCCAAACCCCCCCTGACTTACAGGAACATTACAACTTCCCTCCGTAACCAAAACACAACGTGGACCCCACAAAAATTTGTACACCCGAATTTAAAATTTCCCCAATCGCTGTCCCGTAATTGGGGAAAACCTGAATATGCCAAAAAACATCAATAAAAAATTTTTCGACATCACTCGCTGTATAAAAGTTTGGTTCGGGGTCTCAAACACCTAGACCCCCACGATCCCTTTTCCCAAAAACCTATCCGGTTTTTTCTCCCGCACCGCAACCATGTCATCCTTATAAATAAACCACAAACTTTAAAAGACTCGCCCATTCTTTAACAAAATTGCATCTCCCCCCAACCCCCCCCACCCAAGAACCCAACCCCTCACCTTACTTCGCACTATTTACCTGCATATCTGTGGCCTTCAAAAAATTGCAAACCCGCCAACACCCCATGACCCCCTTTTACAATGAACACAGTGGTGTCGCAATGTATCCAATTAAACCCGGCCAGGCCCCCCCACCCCGCCACTTCCCCACATGGGGTACGTAAGCTGCGGTCAAACCCTTCTATAAAAGGGGTCCTGGAAACACGCAAAAAAATACTGGACATGGCCTCCTGTCTAAGGCCTCAAAACCCTTGCAATATCCCTCCCCATACACCCATTAATTTGTATCCTCATTTTCGCCCCCCGTATAGCGTATTTACCCCTCGACTATTTCCTCCCCAAAAACCCGTCCCTAAGTATAACCTCAAAGCTCCCCTTTCCACCTATCATATCTCCCTGCCAATCTAAGCCAACAAAGCCGCCCCTTCCCCCCCCCCTTTCTTCCACAAAACTTCTCAGTATCCCATGTCCTTTCAATCTCGCCCTTTCCCGGCAACCCAAACGAGATTTTGACACACCCTTCCCACAAACATTTAACCATTACCAAAAATTTTTTGCTAACACCTTTATTCTGCACACAGAGTGATATGGCTGGGTACTCCCGAAGGGGGGGCGCGCCTTGACCTTTGGGACCAACCTACAACTGCTGTTCCCTGCTTCTCCCCCAACGACCCTTTCCCTCATACTTTAAAATAACCTAACATAAACCCCCTTATTAACGTCCAAGTTTAAAAAAAAATTATACTGGGAGACCGTCAATACCCCGTTTTTCCCCTTCCTCACCCCCCCTTAACCATCTCTATTTCCCGCCTAATATCCTTCTATCACATTTCCAAAATTAACTCCACATATGATACACCTTGTCCAACGCCACGTCCCCCACCCTCCCACTGTTCCAGTACTTCCGTCCAACCTCCACATACGCACACATCCCCTTCGGGGTTTGTATCCCCTCCCCTGCTCTATAATTCCCAACCACTCTGACCTCTAAACATGGGATAGCTGTCACCGCCTGCCTTTCCTTTTGATCCCGAAAAAACACACCCTGATGGCTTGTCCCCCCAAAGCACCCTTCCACCCCGCCTGCCCCCTTATACTTGAAACCTTTCATTTTGCAACACCCCAACCTCCCCTTTATTTCAGCTATTCATCCATGGGAAAAAATTATTCCCACCCACCCCCCGCCCATAGAAACCCTTAACCATCCTCAAATAGTTACCCACCCCCTTTTTAAATTATTAATACTTTTCCCTTTCTCCCATAAAATTTTCTAATCCTTTCCTTTGCAACACTATCCCACCATGTCAAAAAGTCATTCACTCCCTTTCTTCCACACATGCTCCCTCCATAGGACAAAAACCCCTCAACCCCCCTCATCCCCTAATACACTTATTTTTAAATTTCCAATAACTTCATTATGCCCGCGAGCATCCCCACCCAATTCCACCACCACTGCCCTATGATCGACATTGTACCTCCACAGTACAAAAAGATTTCACATCCACTCCCAAAGAAAGGGTTTTTTTTTTTTTTTTTTTTATTTGGGAAAAAAACAATACACATCATACATGTATGCTTTTTAGGGTTCATAAACAAAGTAAAGTATCTTTTAAAAGAAAAAAAACAAAAAAACCACATCCTTATCCACACTAAAATTTTAAATTAAAAAAAACCACGTTCAACAAAATGCGGATTCCCCCCCAAAATGCCCAACCCGCACACACAAAAACTTAACTAAAAACCAGCCCAACCGAACATACGGTGGTTTATTATACCATAAAATACAGCCTACTTAAACACAAAAGGGGAATATTTAAACCCAAAAAATGTCACACTTATTTACATTATATATATAAACTTTATTACAAAGACTTCCATAAAGCCAAAACTTTCATACCATTCCTCTAAAAGGGGGGTCCTGGGGTGGTGAAAAGGGTCTTTCGAGGAATTTAAACCGTCGGGCTTTTTCCCCAGACCAAACCTAATTAACCCCCCCAAACTCCCCTCCCCATCCCATTTCCCCAAACCTCCCCCTTTTTCCTTTACTCCTCCTCCTCCCCCCCTCCCTTTTTCCCTTCCCCTTTTTGCCTCTGGATTTCTCCCACAGGCCGCTGTTTTCCCAGGAAGGGGGAAAAGGGTACCGGGGTCCACCCATTCCCTTTAGTTTTTACGGGGGCGAGTTTGCCCTGGAATCTGGATCGCCTGGGATTCCCGATCCCCTCCGGGATCCCGGGGTACTTTGGGTGTCTTTTTGGGGGCGAGTGATCTCTGGAAGCCACCTTTTTTGGGTTTCCGGGGGGGGTGGGGCCCAAAAAAGGTATGCTTTTTTGGGGGATATCCGGCCCCCCTCTCTTTTGTCCACCGAGGTAGCTTGGCAGATGTGAGGTAGCTATCCCGATTGTTAGTTTACATCATGATGGGTAGGGTATGGCACGGGTTCCATGCTGCATCTGCGCTACTTGCGGTGCTGAGGTCCTCTTGGGCGCGGGGAGATTTCTGGCCCTTTCATTCCTCCTGGGAACAAACCCCCCCCGGGGCCCCCCTTTTTTTATTTTTTTTTTTTATTTTTATTTTTTTTTCTTTTTTCTTTTTTTTTTTTAAAAACAAAAAGAAAGAAGTAACCTAACCATGGCAGCCCTAGCCCCATAAAACCTGGTAACCCCCGGGCCCCTTCTTGATACCACAACCCCCGTTCTGACCCCGCCTCGTCTTTGGACCACCTTCAACATTCCTCATGCCTCGTGCCTATTGCCGGTGCTGTTTCCTCACCCGCTTCAGGTACTGAGGCCTCGAGTGATTTCCTTCGATTTAATCTGACCTTCGCTCTCCTCTGACTATGCTTCCCCGGCCTCTCCCTCTATGTGCGGCAATTTTCAAATCGCCGACCCGTTCCACGTCGGACCAACTCTGGTCCCACGCCTAAACGCCAACGAAAATTTAAACCTCTGATGATACTTCTCCACCCTTCTCGTTCTTCTCAGAAACGATCGACACGTCCTTCACTACCTTTCCACGCTCAGTTCCCGACTGAACAATGGGCTAAATTTTCACTTTATGACCGAACTTCCTCTACTGCCTATCTTTCTGACCATAGTATTGGCAAGGCACTCCTACGCCATGTTGGTAAAGATATTTCTTTTCATGCTCTAAGAGCGGTACGCGCATCATTACCGTACAGAATGCTACCCAGGCTCATGAGCTCTCTCGTCCTTTCCCATATCGATACTGTTCCTGTCACTCTTGAAAAACATCATTCCCTCAATTCTTGTAGTGGTACTGTCATTCTGCCCCATACCATAGTTCAACAAAATTTCCAGACATTGGCACCTGACATTCTAAAACAGCGGGAAAACTCCAAGATCTCCCAATCCTAAAGGGTAGACACTTACGTCCTTCCTGCCCGTGGGCGGAGACGATACCCTAGCAATTGGCTCTTTTAAAAACTTTTGACAGCCGAGAACTCCCATCCTCATTTATATAGCAGGACATCGGTTACAAGTTCGAAAGGTGATCCCTACACCACAACAGTGTAGAAATTGCTGGCGATTTGGCCATCCAGCGAAATATTGCAGATCTATCGCCGAATGCCCAGCCCTGAGGTGCCGATGCCCAAATCTAATACGTCTTGCAATCGATCTCCCTTTTGCCTTAACTGTCATGAGGCTCACCCTTCGTACTCTCGCCGTTGTCAAGTCTATTTAAACGAGCGGGAAATTCGTTACCTCAAAGAGACAGAAGGTCTCCCTTAGCCATGGCAGTTCCTCATCTCCGCCTCCAAGGGAGACCTCCCACGTGTTTCTTATTCCCGTGTTTCAAAACGTCCCCCCACTTCGGTATCCCATCTTCTACACCCACCTCAGTGGTTACCTCTCCCATAATCACTCCTGTATCTAATCCTTTTTGCTGTCCTCGGCTCAGACGGGACGTCCCTACTTCAACCCTCATCAAAATATCGCTTCTTCGAGTTCTCCTCACAAGCCTCAGTATCGACGAGACCTCGTACGACACCCCCTTCCCAAATTTCGTCCCTCTATTTTCTCAAAGTCAAAAAAAGGTCCGTTAACACCTCCTACCCATCTTCCACCTCCTCATATAAACCCCCCCTGTCTCAGTCCCTGTTTCTTCCCATCTCACTGGCTCATTACAAGTGTAGAGGTTCACCCCCTCCTCGAACTGTACCTTCCTTCCCCTGTTCCCTCCCAAGTTTCTTCTCTTCTGCCACTTCCCCGGTTCCTGCCTCTTCTGTCCCCTGCCACGCTTCTCCAGTTCCCTCCACCCTTTCGCCCCTCCCCTACCTTGGTACAGTCCAATACAGTTCCAATCTTTACTCATCCTCCCCCTACCATTCCCAATATTGTCTCCCATACGACGTCTCTGAATTCCGAAACACTTGAAGCAATCTCTGAATATATTGCAGAGACCAAACCATCAATGGACACTGATCCACCTTACGCTCTTTCTTTCTCCTCTGCTCCATCTGCGCAACTCCTTTCTTCACAGCGCACCGTTCCTTCGCTGCTTGAACGTTTTCCACTGCCTCCGCATGTGGACTTTTCTAACCCCTCTAGTCCGTAGGAACCCTTACCTGCGGATTTCAAGTATCTTTATCATTGCCAATCATGGCCTATTTACAGTGGAATATACGCGGCCTCAGGGGTAATCGGAGTGAGCTTCAGATGTTACTCTCCCAGTTTGCCCCTGTTGGTGTTTGCTTACAGGAACCAAAATTACACTCTGCTGTTATTTCTCACATCTCAGGCTATAATTTATTGTATTCTTCAGATCCTTTTCCTGATGAGACCTTTAATGAAAGTGCCCTTCTTCTACGCACTGATATTCCGTACCATCAGGTATTTGTTCATACTTCGCTGCATTACACAGCAGCCCGTATCCACTTACATAAGTGGTATACGCTCTGTTCATTATATCTCTCTCCTTCTCGGGCATTATCTATTCCGGATTTTGCCTTTCTTGTTTCGTCATTACCGCCACCGATTCTGTTACTTGGTGATTTTAATGCCCACCATTTCCTCTGGGGGGGATCTCATTGTGATTCCCGTGGAATTCAGTTAGAGGCTTTTCTTGCCACCCACCCCCTCCATGTTTTAAATACAGGTACTCACACCCATTTTGATCCTCGGACTCATACTCTCTTGCATCGATCTCTCAGTCTGCTCTTCCTCCACCGCATTAGACTTCACTTGGTCTGTTCTCCCGGACTTACATGACAGTGATCATTTCCCAATCATTCTTACTTCCCCTTCATATTCGCCACCTCTTCGCACCCCACGCTGGCAATTTAATCGGGCAAATTGGAACCTTAACTCACACCTAACTGTTTTGAAAGAGGTTCCTTCTTCGTCCTCCATCGATGAGCTTTTACACCTCTTCTCGTCCTCCCCTTTTCACCGCAGCTTCTCATTCTATAAACCCCAAACTTCGGGCAGGCATTCTCAGAAATGCGTGCCTTGGTGGTCTCCTGCTTGTGCTCGTGCAGTATGTTTGAAATGCGCTGCATGGGGCAGGTACCGGTACAATAGAACCACAGAGCGACTCCTTGATTTTAAACAGAAGCGTGCGATCGCTCGCCGTGTCATCCGTGATGCTAAACGCACTTGCTGGTGAGATTATGTCTCCACCATCACCTCTGCTTCCTCTATGAGTGCAGTCTGGAAAAAAGTACGAAAACTGAGTAGTAAATATTCTCCTGACCCGGCTCCTGTTCTGCGGGTTGCCGGTGTTGATATAGCAAACCCACTAGATGTTGCCAATGAAATTGGCAATCATCTGGTCCGTATTTCTCAGGGACTCCATCTATGCCCCTCATTTCTTTCCTCAAAGTCTGCCAGAGAGTTAGCACCCTTGGACTTTTCTTCTCTCAGAGAAGAACAGTATAATGTGCCTTTTACACTTCAAGAACTGGAGGCAACACTCTCAGCTTGTCGATCATCGGCAGCTGGGCCCGACGACATTCATATTCGTATGCTACAACATTTACATCAGTCAGCCCTTGCAGTCCTATTACGCCTTTACAATCTTATTTGGTCACAAGGAGTTCTTCCACAGCTGTGGAAATCCGCCATTGTTCTCCCTTTCCGCAAACCAGCACTACGGGACATGAAACCTCCCACTATCGTCCCCATTGCTCTTACCAGTGCGGTTTGCAAAGTAATGGAACGCCTAGTAAATAGACGTTTAGTGTGGTATTTAGAGACACACAACAGTCTCTCCACTCGTCAATATGGCTTTCGTAGGGACGTTCTACCATAGACCCCTTACTACGCTTGGATACGTATGTTCGTAATGCCTTTGCGAATAACCACTGCAGTTATTGCCATATTTTTTGACCTGAGAAGGCATATGACACAACTTGGAGATATAATATTTTAGCCAAGCCCACTCCTTAGGCCTTCGAGTCAATCTACACCATCCTTCCTTAAGAACTTTTTAACTGACAGGCATTTCCGTGTTTGGGTTAATAATGTGCTCTCCCCGGACTTATATCCAAGCTGAAGGTGTCCCCCAGGGATGTGTTCTGAGCACAACACTTTTTTCTCCTTGCTATTAATGATTTGGCCTCCAGTCTTCCATCAAATATTTGGTCCATCACTCTATGTTGATGACTTTCGCTATTGCCTGTGCAGGCGCTGACTGTCACCTCATTACAGTTTTCTTCTCTCCAACATGCATCGACCGTGTTTCCAATTGGGCCATCACATGTGGGTTTAAATTTTCCAGCACTAAAACCCACCAAATCACTTTCACTAGACGCTCTGTCATCTCCGATCATCCTTTGTACCTCTATGGCTCCCCGTATCCCTGAACGTGATACAGTCAAGTTTCTGGGCCTCCTCTTTGATCTAGGTTATCCGGGAAAACCCTTTCACATTCCCTCTCTGAAGGCAACTTGTCAACCGGGCTAAACCCTTCAAAAACCCCTTGCTCATTTTCAGGGAAGCTGATCGTCGCCCCCTCCTTCCCTCTTTCCCCCCCCTTTATTTTATGAAACTTGTTATGGTGACCAATCATTTCAGTGGCTTTCCCTCTTTCCTCTACCCTTTAAAACCCCATTCATCACGAAGGATTACGTTTATGCCTTGGTGCTTTTCGCTCTTCCCCTTCGAGAGCCCTATGCAGAAGCGAACGTTTCCCTCCTTACCCATCGCCGTGATGCCCCTTTCTGCGCTACTTTGTTGCTCCCCATGATCCCGCAATCCTTCCCTTTTTAGAATGGTCACTGATATTTGTAACATTCTTTATTTGTTCGCCGCCCCCGTTTACTCCGTCCCTTTTCCCCTTCCCTTCATTCGCTCTTGTCTTTTCCCTTTAACTACCCCCTTTTTAGACATTAGCATCCACTTTTCCCACCCCCCTGGGGAATTCCCGCTGTTTCGAGTCGTTTTTTCCCTCCCTTGCTCAAAGCCCCCAATGTCTACGGGCGCTTCCCGCTCTCTTTTTCTTGCCACTTTCACTCTCATTCTCATGCCATTGTGTGTACACAGATGGCTCTAAGTTTTGACACGTAGGATTCGCACGTTTTTTCCGGACAGCGTCGAAAAGGGGCTTTACATTTTCAGCTAGTATTTTTACTGCTGAATTATATGCCACCTTACAGCACTTATCCGTATTGCACTATCTTGGTCTCATTGTGGTTGTTCAACCCTTGTGCTTTACAGGCTAAAACAAAAATTTGATACACCTCCCCCCTTAGTCCTCCTACCCAAACTTTGGCTACCCCACATCTTTACCAAGCATAAAGATATTGTTTTTTTTTTGGGTCCCGGGTCATGTTGACGTCCGGGGGCAAGAACAGGCAACACTGCTGCTGGGTCAGCAGTACATGACCTCCCAGTTTTTTTAAAAGGGGTATTCCATTTGGGACTATTTTGCTGCAATATCTTCCCACCTTCCACCCTTTGGGCAAAAACTTGGTTACTATGCTCGGCAACAAACTTCAATCTATTAAACCCAGTATGGTTTATGGCCATCTTCTTATCCGTGTCAAAGGTTTGGGAGACTACTTCTCCCACTTGCATTGGCCATACCCTTTACTCATGGATATCTCATGGAGGGGCTTGTCCCCGGGGGAAAAATTCCCAAAGCTCTATTTCAGCAGCCACTTTTCGTTGGACACCCACTTTTTCAACGAGCACGCAAAATTTTACCTCTGCGTCGTCTTCGCTCCGCTGTCTTTTTAAACCTTTTCCCTTCTCGTGTGGCCCACCTTTCATCCGGACTCTCTCATTGACTTTTTGACAACAACTGACTTACTTCACAAATTCTGATCCCTTCACCCTTCTACTTCAACCCCCTTCTACCCCTACCCCCTACTATCCCTCCCCCCCTTTTTTTCTGTAACCCCTGCGATCATCCCCCCTCCTTTCTCCACCCCAATACCCTCATTCCCTTTCCCCTACCCTGCATGCTGTAAGCCCTTGTGGCTTAGCCTTTTTTTTTGATTATAATAATAAAAATTGACACTCATTAGGATTTTTATAGAAACTTTAACACGAAAACATAATTTTTTTTTTTTTTTTTTTAAACAAATACACATTTAAACCCTAAAAAAAAACACAAGCCACAAATTAGCAAAAACAACAACCGTGGGAGACAAAGTCAGTACACCACAAAAAAAAAAAAAAATACATTATAACACATTGATATAACAAAATTCTACGATATAAACCCAACCCCCATTTACGAAAAAAAAAAACCCTACCACTCTAAAACAAAACGTGGAGCATTATAATTTCATGTAGGAATAAATCCAACAATCATAATATATGATATATATACGCACGCACATACACCCTACGCGTTTGCAATTGGGTTTCCCACAGAACAAACGGATTATACAAAATTAAAAAACCAAATGATAGTCACCAAAAAAACTAAAAAAAAAAATTACATCCCCTAATAGAATATACCTAAAACATTTGGTTCCCACTAACAACACCTAACACACCAAAGGTAAGTTACCGATTAAAACCCAAAAATTTTAAAAACCTTCCAACAAAATGAAGGGATTATAAACCCCCTAAAATACCTTATATTTTCGTCTGTCCAAATGTATCTCTTCAAAAAAATTTAAAAAAAAAAAACGTAGACAAGGGTAAAGATATAAATTTGAATAATTTTAAAAAAATTTCCCCACTAACAAATGAATTTTAAACCCCATAAAAAAATTTTTCTTATAACAATAAAAAAAAAACAAAAACATTTACACTTTAAAATCTCGGTTTTACAAAAATCATAAATCTACATACCCCCCAGCCCCCGACGGCTCCCCGAAAATAAACTTTTTCCCCCATCCAAACACCTTGCAAACCAGTCAACCATTCCTCATCAGACATCCAAGCACTCCAAGAGGGCACACCACTGAAGAGACCAACCCCTTGTCTCTCACCCCGTCACCAAGCGGAGTAAACGTTCAACAGTAAATCCACGATATCCCTCCGGAAAACTAGTTACCCACCGTCCCCCATATAAGAGTTTGTTCCTACATGCTGTCCTATAAAAACATGCTGCTAACGCTTTTATCCTAATGTTTCCCTCCACCTCCCTCATCCCCCACCTCGTTGGGCACCCCTCTCACATCTAACATTAATAATAATAATAATATAATAATAATATCTTTATTTACTACAAGTACATGTACAAGGTATACAGTCCTAGCTGACAACAATGACATACTACTATATAGAAACTCCCTTGTTATGCTCTGCATTTCGGGCAAATTAGGTCAGTGTCCCGGGATGCGACCCACACCAGTCGACTAACACCCAGGTACCCATTTTACTGATGGGGAACATAGACAACAGGTGGAAAGAAACACGTCCAATGTTTCTACTCTGGCAGGGAATCGAACCCAGGCCCTCGCCGTGTGAAGTGAGAGCGTTAGCCACCAGGCCACCAGAGCCCTTAGGGGTGATATCTGACCCCCTCCCCAATAAAAGGAAAACCCTCTTCAACCACAATCTTACCACCTCCAAATCTGAACAAAAATATACTACATGGAAAGCAGTTTCAACTTCCCCACGAAAACCGCATGACGCCTCTCTCACAAAACCCATTCGTCTTAGCACCTCTTTCGACGCTAACGTCCCCATAAGAAATCTATATACTAATTCCCTCACTCTTGCCTGTATTTTTAGTTTACTAAATTCCACCCATATCACTCTCCAATCATATGGGGGATACACTCCCATCCCGCATTGATTCCTGACGAAGACCCACACCCACCAACCTTTTTACCTTGAGTTTTTTAACATTGCGAACCTTTAACATAAACCTCAACATATCTTCACACTCCACTAAGTCCCTGCCTCCCCACCATTTGCGGATATCCCCCATCACCCCCCCCACCCAAGACCCCTTTCCCCCGCTGCCCGAATATACCTCTGCTTCACATATAGCGCCTTCACCCTAGATCCTAATGCCATCAATCCCAATCCTCCCTGTCTTACCACAGTCATTACCACATCTTTGCCCAACCAAGCCCTCCCATAACCCCACACATACCTTAAGACTCTTCTTTGTAAATCCATAATATCCTGACTTCGTAAGGGATAAATTTCCGCCACTCCCCACACCTTACTATAAATCATCGTATTTACCACCACAACCCTTTGATGCAAGGTTACATCCCCGGCCCCATTAGACTCCTGAGCCTACTCAAAGCTCTGTCCATTACCATTTCTGAATTAAACCTCCTGCTCTCCTGTGCATCTGCCAAATACAAAATCCCACAAATCTTTAGCCTTTCTACAGTTATCCAGCCAAACTCCTCCCCCAAGGTCCCGCCTACCCAAGCGCCTACCTCCAGCAATCGTGATTTCTGCTTATTCACTCTCATCCCAGTAGCATTCCCAAAAATCTCAATTACCCTTCCCACTTTACTTAAATCTTCTATCTCATTAAGTAAAACAGTTGTATCATCTACATAACCAACAATATTCCCACAAAAGCCTCCACTCTCCCCCATCCTTCCCATCCCACCATCAACCAGAACATAGAAAGGATTCTGCATACTTGCAAAGAGTATTTGGGAGAGTGGACACCCCTGCCTTAAACCCCTCCCCATGCTTACAGGACTACCCAACCTACCATTTACCTGTACACTCATCGATACATCCACATACAATGTCCTCACCCATCCCACCACCCTCCCTCCAAAACCCATTCTCGCCATACTCTCAATCAAAAATTCCCTATCCACATAATCATAAGCTTTCTCCCAATCCAGACCTAGAATACCTCCCTTTCTGCTACCCTCAAGGAAATCCCGAATACGTCCATGACCTGCCCGCATACTCCTCCCCGGGATACCAAACTGTCCCCCATGTATCACCGACTCCATGACCATCTTCAGTCTATTACCCAAAATTTTCACAAAAACCTTGTAATCTGCGCACATCAGAGATATTGCTCGGTACGCACTCAACTCTCTTCCCCTCCTCTGCTTTGGCAACAAAACTATGACACCCATACTTTGCAATGTGCCCAACTTCCCACTAGTTAACATATGATCCAATACCCTAACCAAGCACTGCGTAATACACTCCCAATGTGCTCTATAAAAATCATTTGATATACCGTCTATCCCTGGTGTTTTCCCGGTACTCATCCGGAAAACTGCCTCTTCCACCTCATCCTCACTTATACCTACCTCCAACCCCACTCTATCCTGCTCACTTAAAACACTATGGAACCCCCCTTCAAAAAAACCCTCCCAGGAACCCCCCTCCCTCCAACTTCATTTCTCCCTAAACCAACTATCAGCATAGAGACTCATACTTTCCGTATTAGATAGGACCCAACCCTCTGGATACCCTCCCACCCCAGGGCTTGTCTCCAATTGTAGAATGGTGGTTACACTCTGTCGGTCCCGAAATTTACGTAAAACAAACCCAGACGGCTTATCACCCCACAATACATCCTCTAACCCCGCTCTAACCCTAATTGCATCAAACCTATCATTGTGTAATTCAGCGATTCTACTCCGCAGACTGTCCATATCATCCCTCCTACCACCTCCCCCAAAATAACAGTCTTGCAACTGTCCCTCCAGATAATTTTGCAACCCAAAACGCCACCTCGTCTCTTCTCGTCCCCTAACCTTAAAAAAATTCGCTATTCCAGGTTTGGCCTGCATTTCCCACCAATCTAACAGATTTATCTCCCTGTCCCTAGCCTCCCAAAAAGGCAACCACCAATCACTGAAAAAAGGCCCCTCCCCCTCCTCCTTAAGAAGCCTTACATTTAATTTCCAGTACCCAGAATAAATACGCACCACTCCATCCCACATCAAATCTGCTATTACCGCCCTGTGATCCGAAAACCCCACATCGAAGGTTTGCACCCTCACAACATCTATACCTGCTTAATATAGATTCTGTCCAATCGCGCTTCATATCCCCTACGGACGAACGTGTGCTCCACTAGGTATCCCCCCTCCCCACCACATCAACAACCCCAATATCTCGCAATACATTCCTCAGAACACTCAACACACACCTGCCCCTCTCGGTTCTACATCACCACTTCGATCACACAAATCAATCAGCCCGCCCCTCCTATTACTGTAATAGGCAGCAAACCTCTCAAGTGATACAGCAATAACTTCTCTGACAAAATCTACTTTTACCCTGGTATTACTGGTTTGCTGGCATGTAAACTCCTACGAAACTAGCTCGACTCTCACCCAGAACCATCCACTCCTCACGGCGTAGAGGATAAGGGACCTCCCCACCCAAGCCCCACTTCCCAACCGAATACACCTCCAAAAGGGCTGTCACCTTAACCGCCACTGCTACCCCCCTTCAATTGCAAACCACGGGCAACATTCATCCGATATCCTTTCACCCGCAACACACATCCAGCCCTGTGATTATGCTGTTGCAAAAAGCATATGTCGACATCAAACCGCCTTAAAAACCACTCCAACCAAACTTTCTTGACCTCAACTTAAGTTCCATTAACATTAACATCAGAGCCAGGCACCAAATCACACGACTGTTGAATCACAATTGGAGTTTCCAGAATTCGAGGAGCCCGCTCCTAGGACACTGGGCTGCCATGTGCTCATAAGAGCTACACAGACGACATGTTTTCCTCTGACCAGCATAGTACACATAAACCTGTGTTCTATAACCGGTCATCGTAACATAGGATGGTATAGGCCTTGTTAAAGACATTTTAAGGGTGTAAGAACCTTCCGGCTTCCCCTTTTCATATGGGCCATCCCCCCAAAAACTCCCAGGGTTTTGCAGAATGCACTGTCCCATAACGGCGAAAAAACCCCTGTAGGCCATATCCCGTGGCCTCGAAGGGTACATTTCGTACCTTCACCCATGTGAAGTACTTAGGACTCATGTAACACAACATCCATCGCTGAATTCACACTCATGCGTTGTTCCTGGTAATGCTCGACAATTCTTGTGTAGAAGCCGGCTCGTAGAAATTTCACGAAGATTCTTGTCAAACCATTAAGAGCGATGCCATACAATTCCTCACTGGGAATACCATATGTATCCCTGTTGATGTTAGGGAGAAGGACGTTCATCGTATCTCCACTTAACGTACCATGAACCAGCTCTATGCAGATAGTATTTACTCTCCATCCTGTATGTTCCGCCATTTTGATATCCCAAAATGAGCAGCGCACGTCCTCACTACTCAATGGTTGTTGATGAACTGAGGTAGCTCGCCTAAAAGCAGCAGAGGGGTGCAGAGCACAACCGCACTCTACTGTGGTCAGGCAGCGAATGCAACTATTGCTACCTCTGGCAGTGCACTTAAGAAAAACACAAGATCCTCACACACAAAATCATTCTTTACCTTGATGTTATTTTCTGCCGGCGCATACACACTCACGAAAGACACATGCTTACCCATCCACCACCCATCCACACGCAACACCCTCCCTCCCCCTCCTCCCTCGCTTCTCTGCAAAACAAACGGGCTCGTCTCCCTTATTAAAATTCCCACACCACCTTTTAGACAGGGAGATGGCAGGGTAACTACTCGAAATCCTGCCACCTCCAACACCCTACCCTCTTTAAAATTGTGCTCCTGCAGGAACACAACATCCACTCTAGATTTGTTCAGGAAATTATGAAACCAATCTCTCTTCATACCGCTACATAACCCATTAACATTTACAGACATACACCTAAGGCCTATTAAAGTTTCCACCCCTGCTTCCTCTCTTCACTCTTTACATCTCCAGAGATTGAATTTAAGTTTGACACCTTCAGAGTGCTCTCTTTCCCTCCCCCCTTCTTCCGGTGCCTCCTATCATGGCTACCACCACCTACACCACTACCTTCACACTTCACCTCAGTCTGTTTCCCAGGCCTTTGTGCAGGCGTAAGGACGTCATCAGAATCTGACGTAACCATCCTCTTTCTCGTGACCGTCATGTTACACATATCTTGATCAGTCAGATGTTGCCTCTCGATGGACCTCCACCTCTACCTGAGAATGGTTTAATGATTCAACGGTGGACTCCAAACCACCATCATGTCCCAAATTATCATATCTCCGACTTTCTGGAAGCGACGGCTCTCCGATGACACCACGCCCAGATGTAGCGTCCCTCTCTGGTGG
The DNA here is from genome assembly GCF_026875155.1 of Cherax quadricarinatus. NCBI lineage: Eukaryota > Metazoa > Arthropoda > Malacostraca > Decapoda > Parastacidae > Cherax > Cherax quadricarinatus. Next base: position 104,167,429 of record NC_069403.1, on the reverse strand, counting down.
TGACAGTCTTCAACACCTCCACCAATTCTTCCTCAATCTCGAGAACCTTCTCCTGTAATTGCTGCTCCTCCTTATCCACAGGAGACGATACCTGATCAGGCAGCTGGGGGAGGGACTCCAACTCACCGCCAGTCCTGTGTGCCCGATCCACTATCTCACTCCACAAAACACCACACCCTCCATCCGATGTTTGTTTTTCACCTGCCACCTTTGAAGCAGGGGCTGCGACATCCACCACAGGTCCAGGCACTCGTCTTCGCTTGTCACAGGTCGCCGCTATGTGATCATACTCACCACATAGGCGGCATGTACTTCGTTGTCCTGGGTACATTACCATTACCTGCATCCTGAAATCTTGTAGATACACATATGACGGCATTGGGTGCCTCAACGTCATTTTGAGGTTGAAAGAACCCTCTGGATAACCAGCATAGGCACCTGCTGCCCACGTACCATGTTGAGCATAATGCACCGTCCCATATGTCTCAAAAACTTTCCTTATATCCGCCTCGTCCGCCTCAAAGGGAACGTTGCATAACTTGATCCTTTAATCCCCAAAATTTTTAAATTTCTTTTAATTTTACACTGACAGCTGGTGTGCGCTAAAAAAACTTACGTCCTAAAAACCTGGGGGACTAACGATTCATAAACCCGTAGGTTTAGAGTTTGCGAATATTCTTTGGTTTCCGTTTAATGCACCCATACAAGTCATTTTCCCTTTGTACCCATTGTCCCGGATGTCTTTGGCAATAAGACTTGCGCAGAACTAGGCTTTTATCTTTCCCTTTTAAAGTGGTTCAATCCCTACAGTTTTTTCCTGCTTTTCAGCAAAACCGCCATCTTGCGATCAAAAGTGCACTTATGTTGTTAACAGAGGCGTGACAGCCCCCAACTTCAAAACCGCTGCGCCAGGTAACTGACGGGGGGCTGGGCCTAAAAAAAGGCGAGGGGTGCAAAAGCACAACCGCACTTTTCCGTGGTCAGGCAGCGAATTAAAACGCACTTTTTATTAAGTGTAAATCTTTCTCTCTTACAATTTTTAAATTTTTTCCAGGATGACCAATCCCCAAGTTTTTAAAAGGAGGCCAGGTTTATAGCCCTGAACAACATTGAAAATTTAAAAAATTTTAAATTTTCGACGGGTTTTAAATTTAAAACAGTGGGGGCCCCACTTTTACTTTTCCGGGTTTTGGGTTTTCCGGGGCTGCCGGCAAGAAGTAAAAAATCGTGAAAGCGAAACTCTTTTTTTTTTTTTTCCACTTATAAATGTTTTAAAAATTGTCAGTAACAAAATTTACAGTAACTATCTTATGGTAGCAAAAAACTGGGGCATTAAAAAACAAAACGTACACTAAATTACTTAACTTAATGTATTTTTGTAGAAAGTCAAGCGTTTTTGCCCCCAACCTGAATAAAAAATAACGATTAGTGCCACAGAGCGTTTATGATTATTTTATTATTTCAATTGACATTTCTTGTTCACTGAGTTTAATGTTTCAAACTAGACTTAGATGCCTTTGAAAAATTGAGAAAAGATGTGAGAATGTAAACAGACGAATGTGTTTTATTACCTGTACGATTTTGGAAAATTAAAATTTTTTCTTTTCCTGCATTTTTCGTAAAAGCTTATCCCACAATAAAAAAAAAATTACACTGTGAAAAAATTTTGTCTTTTTGGCTGGTGCATTTGAAAAAAGAGCAACATCTCATTCTCAAATGAAGTTTTAAAAGTGAAGGCATACAAAAAATTAATTTTTTCTATTTTCCCCAAAATTTAATTTCTTTTTCTTTACACATTTTCTCTGGCTTTTAAAATAGAGAAAATTTTTTTTTCTTGCCATCGCCCCTGCCCAACTCTGCCTGCTCCCAACATCTCATTTTTGGGGGAAAATTTAATTGTTTAAAAAAGTGCTTCTTGTTTTTTTTAAAAAAAAATATAACTGGATTCCTGAAAAGGGTCTATTCAATGTAATACTTTACGGGAAACCCCCGTTGTCATCTTTAATCTTTTTCCAGAGTCTGAAAAAAAACCTGTTTCGATGAGAAATTTGAAGAAATTTATTTTCCCTAAAAAGTAATGTAAATTTTAATTTAAATCCTTCAGACCCCCAAAAATTTTTTAAAAAAAAAATACTTTTAAATAGAGAAAAACTATAGTTTTTCCCTTTACGAGAGAGTGAGAAAAAATTAAAAGGAAATAATAAAAGGGTTTAAATGAACATATCAATTTTTTTCCCTTTTATTAAAGACTCTTTTTGGGGTTGTAGGGAAAAATGGCGAGGAGGGGATGGGCAAAAGGGAATTTATTTTCTACACCCTCTGCACCACCCTCTCCACCATCAAAAACCGATACAAGAAACAAAACCGGGACTGATCAGAGCATCCTGGGATGTTTTACATGGGCGCTGGCAGGCGGGACACGTAAAGGTTTAGGAATAAAAAGCGGGGGAAATATTTTGTTAAAAAAGTCATTAAAAAACAAATTTTGGGACAAAAAGGGGGAAAACCAAAAAACTGGGGGTTTTCCACTGTTTTACACATTTAAAGCCCCCTTAGTTTTTTATTTTTTTAATAATAATATGGCAAAAAGACTGGGCCCAAAAATTTTTAGTGTTTTTTAATTTTTTCTGCATCCCGTACTTTAAGTTTTTTTTAGGTACAGGTTTACATAAGTATAATTATCGTTATTTTAAAATGCAACAAAAATTTTAAAAAATTGCCTGATTTTTTGGAAATTTTCCCAGCTTTTGGAGAGATCAAAATTTGAGAGGATGTAAACAGAGCCCCTTTTTGGGGGACTGTTTTAGCGAGTTAGGTGGGGGGGGGGGGTGGGCTGTATAATGAGTTTTGGTCAAAATTTTGGGAAGTTTTTGGTATTAGAAAAATCCCTTAAAAGGCAGGGTCCTACTGTACATTAAAAATGCGATAAAAAATTTGTTAAGTACATTTTTAAAATTAAATAATAAAATATGTACTGTCAGTTTAATGGGCCTTGAGTTAAGGGGTTTTCAGAAATAAGGAACAAAAACTAAAAAAGTGGTTCAAAAAAAGGAAATATCTGTTGGAAAACAAAAAGTCTTCTTTTCGTTATGATTATGCAAAAGAATTTGTTCTTCTTCCAAAAGTCATAATCAAAAACCCCCCTCCCAATTTCATTCCCCCAAAATCTCCTGTCCCCCCCCCCTACATCTTGCCCCTTCAACCTTCCCCCTCCTACACTCCCTAAAGTTCACATCGTATCCCTTTTAGCTGATTTCAGAACTCCCCTTTAAATTCCCTCCATTTCTTTTTTTCCATAAAAACTAATTCCCGCTTTTTTTAGCACAAATTCCATAAATTTTCATTCACTTTGCCCGAAAAATGGAAGACATAAGGGGGAAATTGTGGGGGGAAAAAATTTTACCTGAATGGTTAAGTCATAATGCCAGGGTTTTTCAAAAGGAAAAGTTGGGAAATAGGGGGGCAAGGCAAAAGGAGCCTTGCTCCACAGACAGCAAAAAAATTTTATGTATTCTAGTTTTAAAATATTTTACGAGGACTTGTAATTTTTTTGTAATACGGACTAGTTCTAATAACAAGCAGGTAGGGGTTTGTGTTAAAGTCGTTATGATTTTTTTTTCGCTTTTAATACCACAATAAGCTAATCCTTCAGGATTACTCTTCTTAAGACTATGTAATGATACGTTTTTACCTTCAGGGGTTTTTTTTTCTTTTTTATAAAAGGTAGGAAGATTTTCAACAATAAAATGGACCTACAAGATTGTAAAGAGAAACTGCCCCGGGAAAGCACAGAAAAAAAATTTTTGAAAAGAATTAATTTCCTGGGGGAAAGGGGGAAGGTTATGGTGAGTTAGCTAAACAAAAAATTATTTTTTTTTTTAAAAGTCCCTTTTTGGGCCTGTGAGCCCTTTTTGTTCCCATAATGATTTTAATTTTTCACTCGTTTTGAAAACAGTCACAAAAGGGATTTTCAATTTTATTTTTTGTGTGTGAAAGATACACGCCCACCTGAGTTTTTCCCTTTTTTAGTAGGAGGCTTTTTTTTATTAAGTTGGGGTTCCCGGCCTTACCCCTAAAGGGTATTTGGGTTAATGTTGTGGGTGGTTTTCTTTAAGAACATAAGAAATAAGAAATAAGAACGAAGGAACACTGCAAAAGGGCCCTTTACTGGCCCATGTGAGGCAGGTCCAAGTCCCCTACGGCTTAAGCCAATGCCCCACAACCTAGTCAGGTCAGGTCACATTGACTTAAGGGGGGGGAAACAGGGCCCAAACCGACCTGGTGCACAAGTATAGGCCCAAAACTCAAAACCCACCCACATCCACCATGTTTTTAAACCCAACCCACCTTTAAAGCTACAAAAACTTTTCTGGCCTCTAAAAACTGTACTCGGGAGTTTGTTCCCTCACCCCAAAAATCTATTCCCCCAAACCATTTACTTTCCTATATCCTTCCTGAATCTAAATTTTTTCTGTTAAAAAAACCCCCCATTGGCGAGCCCTGTCAGGCTAGTTTTTTCAGCACACTATTTACACCCCCTTTATTTTTTCCCTGTCTTCCATTTATACACCTAAATTTAATATCCCCCAAAATTCTAGTTTTTTCTACAGAGTGCAGATTCGGGGCCCCTTGGGCCTATCCTCTTTGGGGAAGGGTTTTCTGTTTAATGGGATCAACTTTTTCATCCCCCTTTTGTACATTTTCCAGAGCATTTATATCCATTCTTTTAATAGGGTTTGCCCAAAAAACTGTGCAGCAAAATCAAAAATGGGGCCCTAACCAAGGATGTTTAGGGGTTGAAGAAAAAACCTGAGGACCCTATTATTTTAATGCTTTTTGTTTGAACCCAAGGGGATTCTATTAGCTTTTTTTGGGCGAAACTTATGAAATGTTGTCTTGGTTTCAGATTACGAAACCCGGGAACCCCTTTAAATCTTTTTTAAAAATTTCCTTTAATATTAAGATCAAAATTTAAATTTAGTTTATATGTGGCGTGGTTATTTTTCCCTTTTCCAAAACATTTGGAAATTTGCATTTGTCTATTTAAATGCATCTTGCCCCCTCTCCGACCACTGCATCATTATTAAAATTTCCTCCTTGAGTTTTAATGCCCTCGTCAGAATAAATTTTCGAGGGGCCTTTTTTTGGGTTTGTCATGGAAAATTTCCCGGGATGTCGTTTCTTTTTTGCCCTCATCTAGGTGTTTATGTAGTTTGTGAACAGCGGGGGGCCCCAAACACTGACCCCTGGGGAAACACCGCTCGTTGGACGTTTCCCCCAACCTGTTTTTCCCCTTTTTTGAAAAACTCTCTGTGCCTATTTGTCAACCATGCCTCTATCCGGGAAAAAATTTTTCCCCCTTTTTCCATTTGCCTTAATTTTCCTCAATAGTCTCAAATGGGGGGCCCTGTCAAAAGCCTTAAAAAGTCCATTTTCCACAATATTCTTTTTCCCTTTCCCATGATCTGCCCCTCCTAAAATACCTTAGTAAAAAAAGTTAAAAAAATTGTAAGGGGAAACCCCCCTTTTGAAAAACCAGGCTGAGATTCGTGTTTAATTTTGCTTTTAAAGGGTTTGGCTACAAAACTCCCTCGGCAATTATGTTCCAAAAAAAAATTTTCCCACTATGGGGGTTTGGGGGCTTATTGGTCTATAGTTCAAAGTTTAAGGACCTGTCCCCTGTTTTGAAAATGGGTTTATCACATTTGCCATTTTCCACTTATTTGGACCATGCCAGTTTGTAGTGATATGTTGAAAAGATTTTTGCCAAAAAATTGGGGTGCTAAGCTCCCCTTTTTCATTTCCCTTTTGAACCCTTGCATACAGTTCATCAGGGCCTGGGGATTTGTTTGGTTTTAATTTATCTTTTGCCCAAGGGGCCCTGTTTACTTGTGACCCTAAACGTGCACAGTTATTATCGTTTCCCGTTCTACATAGTTTTTTATTAAATGGAATTTCGCTGGTATCCCCCGTTTTAAAAACTGAGAGGGAAAATATGTTTTTAAAAAATTTTACACATTTCCTTAAACACTGTCAGTGAGCTGACCCCGGGGCTTTTGAGTGGGCCCATCTTGTCCCCGATCTTTCTTCTGTATACCTGAAAAAATTTCCTTTTTGGGGTTGTCTTCGATTCTCTTGCAAAATTTAACCCCATAAACTCTTTTTGCTTTTTTTAATTCCCCTTTTTTTTTTCTCTCTTTAACTGAATTTATGATTTTTTTAATTGCCCCCCCTCCTCTTTTGATTTGCCTATTTTATGCCCTCCTTTTGAAACCCAAACAGAAAATTTTAATCTATTGCTTTTCCCTTTAGGACATTTTTGTTTGTCTGAAAAAATTTCCCTATTTGGAAAAATAATTTGATGGGGCAGCTAGAAACTATTCCCCGGAAGGCATATATCGGCAACCCCTCACCACCTAATGACCCCCCCCCTTTGTTTAGGGCCATTCCAGTTAGCCCCCCCTAATAATTTTTCGTTTCCCATTTAAATCAGCCAAAACGAAAATCAGGGGGCGGGGACTTTATTTCCCTTATTGGGGTTTTAAAGATATATTAAAACTGGGGTGATTTGTGATCACTTTCCCCCAAATCATCTTTTAAACCCCAAGATTTTTTAATTTGTGTTTCCCTACTGGCAAGAACCAAATCAAGGAGGTTATTTCCCCAGTTGGCTCTGTCACAAAAATGTTTTAAAAACAATCCTGGATCGTATCAAGGGAAAATCCCTGACTTAAATTTCCTGTTTAAAAATTTCTCCAGTCAATTGTCCCATAGTTGAAATTTCCCCTTAAAACAACTTTTTTGTATTTTGATGCTTTACGAATTTCGTCCCCTAGAAGTTTACTGACTCCCTATCAAGATTTGGGGCCCCCGTAAATTTAACCCAAAAAATTTGTTTTTCCGGCCCTCGAGAAACTGAAAACCAAAAAAGATTCATTGGGTGACGTTCTAATTTTTTTATCTTGTCTAACACAACAATTTAAAATTTTTTTCTGACTACATCGCTAAATCCACCACCTTTCCTGTTGACCCGTCAGTGTGGAATTAAAAATTTTTTTAGCCTTGTATGTTTGGGATTCAGAGGGGATTTCCCCTATCTTCAGATTGGGAAACCCGGTCCCCTTTTTATAGCAATAATTTTCTATGTTTCCTGCCCCTTGCAATTAATCTTAGCTAATTTTTCTTATTTCTTTACACTCCTGCTATTAGTATAGTAAACCTTAAGGGAGCTAGCCCTTGTGCCCTCTGCTGTCCCCTTTGGGTTTTCTGACCTGATCAAATTTTCTTTAAATTTTTAACTTCAGGGTGAATGCCTTTTTTACATTTTCTGTTTCCCCAAACCTAGTGTTCAACCCGTTGTTTCCCCCCACACAACCCCTACCTTATCTTCCCTCAGTTTTAAAAAATAGGCATTTCACCCAAAGGCCCTTTTCAATGAGTCTGCAAATGCTACCACCCTGCCCCAGGAGATGTCCCCATCCCCGCATTTCCTTTTCCTTTTTTGCCATTTTAAAAATTGCTCCAGTTGTCAATGAAAAGGGGGTTGCAAGTTCCTTGTAGTATCCCGTCCTAGCCAGAAATTTAACCAATTGCCCTAGACAAACCCCCTTATTTCCTACTCCCCTTCTAGGCAAGTGCTACAATGATTTGGATTCCCCTTTCCCTTTGGGCTTTAAAGAAATCTAAAAAGTGCCTGTACTTATCTAGCAGCTCTTCTTTCCCCACCTTCCCAGTAAACATTTCCACCAGGGACTGGGACAGTTAAAAGGGCTTGTTCCCATTTTTGACATGATATTTTCCAGCCTGTTGACAATGTCCCCCAAAAAAGCTCCCGGGAAGCACAATTATCTCTCATCTTCTTTTCCTATTACAAAAAGCACGTTCAAATTATCTTAAAATAAGAGCCCCCCAACCACAAAAATTTCGCTTACCTCCTTAGCAGGGGGGTAGTACCTTACCTTTTATGGGCCCCTGAATTTCAATTTATCCTGAAAAAACAGGGGAAGGGGATTTCCCACCTTCAGATCTTCCTCTTTTTTTTCCCCTTCTCTGTGCGCCCCCATTACTGTGAACCACTCGCCCCCCTTGTATCAGGTGCTGGGCTGCCCTCACTGCTTGTTGCCGTTTCTACCTCCCCAAATTTCCCGGCCCCCTTACGCGAGAGACAGGGTGGGACCCCACTGCTAGAAGCCTTTCCCCACAAATCCCGCCACCCCCCACCCTCTCTCCCAGACCCCTTTTGGGGGGGGGCCTTCAGCCTCCTAATCTCCTTTCCCGGAGAAGCAGCCTCCCCCTTCAACTCTCCAACCTCCAATTTTTTTTTAAAAAACTGCAAAAAAGCAACCATGCTTTTTTTAACCGTCTATGCAAACCCCCCAAAACCTCAGGGTCTGTGACCTCACGTGGACGGGCTGACCACTGACCCCTGGTGTTACTTGGTACTCGAGTTTTTGTTGATGAGACAAACAAAATTTTTCACATGGGGGTTTTTTTTTGGAAAATTTTAAATTGTACACACCAAAACATTTAGCATTTGGGAAATTTTTCCCTAAGATGCAAAAAGTTTTATGTACCATTATAACTGTGGGAAAAAATAATCAGCAAAAACCTTTAAATTTTCAAGTCAGTTTTCCAATTTAAAGATATTGAGGGTGTAGTTTATAAAAAGCTGAAAGGGTTTTTGAATTTGGGTTTAGTTCATTTGGGCTATTCTAAAGTCCTGTCTGTCATTTTTTTTTCGGGGAATTTTCAAAAAATTTGACCTCTCGTTTGTTTATGCCACCGAAAAAGCCATATGTTAATTTGGGGCAAACGTTGCCCCCCCAAAGCCTCTGTGGTGTGGCATCAAACCTGGGGCATAGCTTCATTTTGCACCCCGTGCCACCCCAAATCTGGGAATGGTTTTACCCGCAAGAAATCCCCGAGTTTAAAGGGGTTGTTACCCGGGATCAGTATAATATTTGGCCCCTTACCAAGGTATGGATTTCCCTTTTTTGTTCTAACCACATCACCGAAATTTTTCCCAAAGACTTCCCGGGATTTTTGCAAAAGTATTATAGCTCACAGTAGGCGACTTTTTTTTTATTTTTTTTTTAAAACCAAAAACAGCCCTTTAAAATAAAAATAAAGGGAAAAAGTATGGATTTTCAATCAAATTTAAATGGGCAAACGGATTGCACCTATTTGCCCCCGCAAGATTTTGCTGCCAAACATACAACAAGGGAAATTAGGCAAGAACCCTAACTAAAAAAAAAAAAACTGTCACAGGGTCAGGGTTTTTCATTTTTACACATTCATTTTAAAAACCCCCCCCCCCAAAAATTTCTTTTTTATAACTTTTAAATATAAAAATGAATTTTGACCCCCAAAGGCCCCAATTTCACTTGAACATAAAATAAAAAAAAGTTTTGTCAGTTAAAATTTCCCCCCTCCTTGATTTAAACAAAAAAAACCCCAAAAACCCAACTATAAAACTTACTAGAACATCTACAATGTATCCCTAACAATACAGCTTTTAAAATACCCAAAATACGAAAAAAAAACCGTCTAGTTTTGTTTTGATAAAATTCAGCTAAAACTTAAAATCAAGAAATTGAAATTTACACCCAAACCGGATCGGGTTTCAAGGGCAAAAAAATTAAAAATGTAAAAAAAATCGAGTCATACATATAAAAGTATTACATAAAGTTGACCCTTTCAAAAAGGTCAATTTCAAAAGAAAAAGGGTTTTATATATTTTAAAATTCCCCAAAACCCCCAACCCCAACACACACAAACACACACAAACAACACAACACCCAAAACCCCACACACCCCCAAAAACACACACCCCACACCCACAAACCCCACACACAAACCCACACACAAACCACACCCACACACCAACACACCCACACCCACACACACACACCACACACCACACCCACACACACACCAACACACCACACCCACACACACACACACACACACACACACACACACACACACACACACACACACACACACACACACACGTACACACAAAAAGTTTCACAAAATCACATTAATCAGATGCACTGTATGCACAAAGCAAAACAGTATATAAGTATATCTCATTGTGCAAAAACTCAGCACGTAACATAAATACAAACTAAAACACACTTCATGTCGCAAATAACTTACTACTCTATCCCGACTTCGTAAGGGATAAATTTCAGCCACTCCCCACACCTTACTATAAATCAGCGTATTCACCACCACAACCCTTTGATGCAAGGTTACATCCCCGGCCCAGAGACTCCTAAGCCTACTCAAAACTCTGTCCATTACCATTTCTGAATTAAACCTCCTGCTCTCCTGTGCATCTGCCATGTACAAAATTCCACAAATCTTTAGCCTGTCTATAGTTATCCAGCCAAACACTTCCCCCAACGTTCCGCCTACCCTAGCGCCTACCTCCAGCAACTGTGATTTCTGCTTATTAACTCTCATCCCAGTAGCATTCCCAAAAATCTCAAGTACCCTTCCAATTGTACTTAAATCTTCTATCTCATTAAGTAAAACAGTTGTATCATCTATATAACCCACAATATTCCCACAAAAACCTCCACTCTCTCCCATCCTTTCCATCCCACCATCAACCAGAACATAGAAAGGATTCTGCATACATGCAAAGAGTATTTGGGAGAGTGGACACCCCTGCCTTAAACCCTTCCCCATTGCTTACAGGACCTACCATTTACCTGTACTCTCATCGATGCATCAGCATACAATGTTATCACCCAACCCACCATTCTCCCTCCAAAACCCATCCTCACCATACTCTCAATCAAAAATTCCCTATCCACATAATCATAAGCTTTCTCCCAATCCAGACCTAGAATACCGCCCTTACTACTACCCTCAAGGAAATCCCTAATACGTCCATGAGCTACCCGCATACTCCTCCCCGGGATTCCAAACTGTCCCCCATGTATCACCGACCCCATGACCTTCTTCAGTCTATTTCCTAAGATTTTCGCAAAAACCTTGTAATCTGCACACATCAGAGATATTGCTCGATAAGCACTCAAAACTCTACCCCCTCCCCCTCTGCTATGGCACCAAAACTATAACACCCGTACTTTGTGATTTGCCCAACTTCCCACTAGTTAACATATCCAATACCCTAACAAGGCATTGCCTAATACACCCCCAATATGTTCTATAAAAATCATTTGGTATTCCGTCTATCCCCGGTGTTTTCCTGGTACTCATCCCTAAAACTGCCTCTTCCACCTCAACCTCACTTATGCCACCCTCCAACCCCACTCTATCCTGCTCACTTAAAACACTATGGAGCCCTCCTCCAAAAATTCCCTCCCAGGAACCCCCCTCCCTCCTACTCCATTTCTCCCTAAACCAACTATCAGCATAGAGACTCATACTTTCCGTATTGGATAGGACCCGACCCTCTGAATACCCTCCCACCCCAGTGCTTGTCTCCAATTGTTGAATTGTGGTTACTCTCTGTCGATCTCGAAATTTACGTAAAACAAAACTGGACGGCTTATCACCCCACAATACATCCTCTAACCCCGCCCTAACCCTGATTGAATCAAACCTATCATTGTGTAATTCATCTATTCTACTCCGAAGACTAGCCATGTCATCCCTCCTACCACCTCGCCCATCATAACAGTCTTGCAACTGTCCCTCCAAATAATTTTGCATCCCAAAACGCCACCTCGCCTCTTCTCGTCCCCTAACCTTAAAAAAATTCACTATCTCAGGTTTGGCCTGCATTTCCCACCAATCTAACAGACCTATCCCCCTATCCCTAGCCTCCCAAAAATGCAACCACCAATCACTGAAAAAAGGCCCCTCACCCCTACTCCCAAAGAAGCC
>NC_069403.1:104135629-104155064 GCF_026875155.1 Cherax quadricarinatus | reverse complement strand
TGAAGGTGTCAAATTAAATTCAACTCTGGAGATGTAAAGAGTAAAGAGAGGAAGCAGGGGTTGGAAACTTTAATAGGCCTTAGGTGTATGTCTGTAAATGTTAATGGGTTATGTAGCGGTATGAAGAGAGATTGGTTTTCTAATTTCCTGAACAAATCTAGAGTGGATGTTGTGTTCCTGCAGGAGCACAATTTTAAAGAGGGTAGGGTGTTGGAGGTGGCAGATTTTCGAGTAGTTACCCTGCCATCTCCCTGTCTAAAAGGTGGTGTGGGAATTTTAATAAGGGAGACGAGCCCGTTTGTTTTGCAGAGAAGCGAGGGAGGAGGGGGAGGGAGGGTGTTGCGTGTGGATGGGTGGTGGATGGGTAAGCGTGTGTCTTTCGTGAGTGTGTATGCGCCGGCAGAAAATAACATCAAGGTAAAGAATGATTTTGTGTGTGAGGATCTTGTGTTTTTCTTAAGTGCACTGCCAGAGGTAGCAATAGTTGCATTCGCTGCCTGACCACGGTAGAGTGCGGTTGTGCTCTGCACCCCTCTGCTGCTTTTAGGCGAGCTACCTCAGTTCATCAACAACCATTGAGTAGTGAGGACGTGCGCTGCTCTTTTTTGGGATATAAAAAATGGCGGAACATACAGGATGGAGAGTAAATACTATCTGCATAGAGCTGGTTCGTGGTACGTTAAGTGGAGATACGATGAACGTCCTTCTCCCTAACATCAACAGGGATACATATGGTATTCCCAGTGAGGAATTGTATGGCGTCGCTCTTAATGGTTTGACAAGAATCTTCGTGAAATTTCTACGAGCCGGCTTCTACACAAGAATTGTCGAGCATTACCAGGAACAACGCATGAGTGTGAATTCAGCGATGGATGTTGTGTTACATGACGTCTCTAAGTACTTCACATGGGTGAAGGTACGAAATGTACCCTTCGAGGCCACGGCATATGGCCTACAGGAGTTTTTTCGCCGTTATGGGACAGTGCATTCTGCAACCATGGGAGTTTGGAGGGATGGCCCATATGAAGGGAAGCCGGAAGGTTCTTACACCCTTAAAATGTCTTTAACAAGGCCTATACCATCCTATGTTACGATGACCGGTTATAGAACACAGGTTTATGTGTACTATGCTGGTCAGAGGAAAACATGTCGTCTGTGTAGCTCTTATGAGCACATGGCAGCCCAGTGTCCTAGGAGACGGGCTCCTCGAATTCTGGAAACTCCAATTGTGATTCAACAGTCGTGTGATTTGGTGCCTGGCTCTGATGTTAATGTTAATGGACTTAAGACTGAGGTCAAGAAAGTTTGGTTGGAGTGGTTTTTAAGGCGGTTTGATGTCGACATATGCTTTTTGCAACAGCATAATCACAGGGCTGGATGTGTGTTGCGGGTGAAAGGATATCGGATGAATGTTGCCCGTGGTTTGCAATTGAAAGGTGGGGTAGCAGTGGCGGTAAAGGAGACCAGCCCCTTGCGTGTCATCGGTGGGGAAAAGGGGTGGGTGGGAGGGTCGTGAGGGTGATGGTGTCTGGGTGAGAGTCGAGCTAGTTTCGTAGGGGTTTACATGCCAGCAACCAGTAATACCAGGGTAAAAGTAGATTTTGTCAGAGAGGTATTGCTGTATCATTGAGAGGTTTGCCTCTATAACAGTAATAGGAGGTGATTGGAATTTGTTGATTCGAAGTGGTGATGTCGAACCGAGAGGGGCAGGTTGTGTGTTGAGTGTTCTGAGGAAAGTATTGCGAGATATTTGGGGTTTTTGATGTGGTGGGAGGGGGGATACCTAGTGGAGCACACGTTCGTCCGTAGGGGATATGAAGCGCGATTGGACAGAATCTATATTAAGCAGGGTATAGATGTTGTGAGGGTGCAAACCTTCGATGTGGGGTTTTCGGATCACAGGGCGGTAATAGCAGATTTGATGTGGGATGGAGTGGTGCGTATTTATTCTGGGTACTGGAAATTAAATGTAAGGCTTCTTAAGGAGGGGGGGGAGGGGCCTTTTTTCAGTGATTGGTGGTTGCCTTTTTGGGAGGCTATGGACAGGGAGATAAATCTGTTAGATTGGTGGGAAATGCAGGCCAAACCTGGAATAGCGAAATTTTTTAAGGTTAGGGGACGAGAAGAGGCGAGGTGGCGTTTTGGGTTGCAAAATTATCTGGAGGGACAGTTGCAAGACTGTTATTTTGGGGGAGGTGGTAGGAGGGATGATATGGACAGTCTGCGGAGTAGAATCGCTGAATTACACAATGATAGGTTTGATGCAAATTTGGGTTAGAGCGGGGTTAGAGGATGTATTGTGGGGTGATAAGCCGTCTGGGTTTGTTTTACGTAAATTTCGGGACCGACAGAGTGTAACCACCATTCTACAATTGGAGACAAGCCCTGGGGTGGGAGGGTATCCAGAGGGTCGGGTCCTATCTAATACGGAAAGTATGAGTCTCTATGCTGATAGTTGGTTTAGGGAGAAATGAAGTTGGAGGGAGGGGGGTTCCTGGAGGGTTTTTTTGAAGGGGGGTTCCATAGTGTTTTAAGTGATCAGGATAAAAGTGGGGTTGGAGGTAGGTTATAAGTGAGGATGAGGTTGGAAGAGGCAGTTTTTCCGGATGAGTACCGGGAAAACACCAGGGATAGACGGTATATCAAATGATTTTTATAGAGCACATTGGGGTGTATTACGCAGTGCTTGGTTAGGGTATTGGATCATATGTTAACTAGTGGGAAGTTGGGCACATTGCAAAGTATGGGTGTCATAGTTTTGTTGCCAAAGCAGAGGAGGGGAAGAGAGTTGAGTGCGTACCGAGCAATATCTCTGATGTGCGCAGATTACAAGGTTTTTGTGAAAATTTTGGGTAATGGACTGAAGATGGTCATGGAGTCGGTGATACATGGGGGACAGTTTGGTATCCCGGGGAGGAGTATGCGGGCAGGTCATGGACGTATTCGGGATTTCCTTGAGGGTAGTAATAAGGGAGGTATTCTAGGTCTGGATTGGGAGAAAGCTTATGATTATGTGGATAGGGAATTTTTGATTGAGAGTATGGCGAGAATGGGTTTTGGAGGGAGGGTGGTGGGATGGGTGAGGACATTGTATGCGGATGTATCGATGAGAGTACAGGTAAATGGTAGGTTGGGTAGTCCTGTAAGCATAGGGAGGGGTTTAAGGCAGGTGTTCCACTCTCCCAAATACTCTTTGCAAGTATGCAGAATCCTTTCTATGTTCTGGTCAGTGGTGGGATGGAAGATGGGGAGAGTGGAGGCTTTTGTGGGAATATTGTTGGTTATGTAGATGATACAACTGTTTTACTTAATGAGATAGAAGATTTAAGTAAAGTGGGAAGGGTAATTGAGATTTTTGGGAATGCTACTGGGATGAGAGTGAATAACAGAAATCACGATTGCTGGAGGTAGGCGCTTGGTAGGCGGGACCTTGGGGGAGGAGTTTGGCTGATAACTGTAAAAGGCTAAAGATTTGTGGGATTTTGTATTTGGCAGATGCACAGGAGAGCAGGAGGTTTAATTCAGAAATGGTAATGGACAGAGCTTTGAGTAGGCTCAGGAGTCTAAGGGCCGGGGATGTAACCTTGCATCAAAGGGTTTGTGGTGGTAAATACGATGATTTAAGTAAGTGTGGGGAGTGGCAGAAATTTATCCCTTACGAAGTCAGGATATAATGGATTTACAAAGAAGAGTCTTAAGGTATGTGTGGGGTTTGGGAGGCTTGGTTGGGCAAAGATGTGGTAATGACTGTGGTAAGACAGGGAGGATTGGGATTGATGGCATTAGGATCTAGGGTGAAGGCGCTATATGTGAAGCAGAGGTATATTCGGGCAGCGGGGGAAAGGGTCTTCGGGTGGGGGAGGTGATGGGGGATATCCGCAAATGGTGGGGAGGCAGGGACTTAGTGGAGTGTGAAGATATGTTGAGGTTTATGTTAAAGGTTCGCAATGTTAAAAACTCAAGGTAAAAAGGTTGGTGGGTGTGGGTCCTTCGTCAGGAATCAATGCAGGGGATGGCAGTGTATCCCACATATGATTGGAGAGTGATATGGGTGGAATTTAGTAAACTAAAAATACAGGCAAGAGTGAGGGAATTAGTATATAGATTTCTTATGGGGACGTTAGCGTCGAAAGAGGTGCTAAGACGAATGGGTTTTGTGAGAGAGGCGTCATGCGGTTTTTGTGGGGAAGTTGAAACTGCTTTCCATGTAGTATATTTTTGTTCAGATTTGGAGGTGGTAAGATTGTGGTTGAAGAGGGTTTTCCTTTTATTGGGGGGGGTCAGATATCACCCCTAAGGGCTCTGGTGGCCTGGTGGCTAACGCTCTCGCTTCACACGGCGAGGGCCTGGGTTCGATTCCCTGCCAGAGTAGAAACATTGGACGTGTTTCTTTCCACCTGTTGTGTATGTTCCCCATCAGTAAAATGGGTACCTGGGTGTTAGTCGACTGGTGTGGGTCGCATCCCGGGACACTGACCTAATTTGCCCGAAATGCAGAGCATAACAAGGGAGTTTCTATATAGTAGTATGTCATTGTTGTCAGCTAGGACTGTATACCTTGTACATGTACTTGTAGTAAATAAAGATATTATTATTATAGAATTATTATTATTAATGTTAGATGTGAGAGGGGTGCCCAACGAGGTGGGGGATGAGGGAGGTGGAGGGAAACATTAGGATAAAAGCGTTAGCGGCATGTTTTTATAGGACAGCATGTAGGAACAAACTCTTATATGGGGGACGGTGGGTAGCTAGTTTTCCGGAGGGATATCGTGGATTTACTGTTGAACGTTTACTCCGCTTGGTGACGGGGTGAGAGACAAGGGGTTGGTTTCTTCAGTGGTGTGCCCTCTTGGAGTGCTTGGATGTCTGATGAGGAATGGTTGACTGGTTTGCAAGGTGTTTGGATGTGGGTAAAGTTTATTTTCAGGGAGCCGTCGGGGGCTCCGGGGTATGTAGACCTTATGATTTTTGTAAAACCGCAGAGTTTAAAGTCGTATATGATTTTGTTTTTTCTTTTATTGTTATAAGAAAAATATTATATGGGGGTTTATATTCATTTGTATATGTGAGGATATGTTTATATATTCGAATCTGATATAGCTTTATCCTTGTCATACGTCTTTTTTTTAATGTTTTGAAGAGATACATTATGGACTATGCACGAGAATATATTGGTATTTTATGGGGTTTATATATACCCTTCATTTTGTATGGAAGGTTATATTATATATTGAGTTAATCGGTAACATTACCTTTGTGTGTGTTAGGTGTTGTTAGTGGGAACCAATGTCTTAGGTATAGTTCTATTAGTGGATGTAATATTTTTTTTTAGTTTATTTGGTGACTAGTCATTTAGAGTTTTATATCTATGTATAATCCAGTTTGTTCTGTACGAACACATGTGCACATACGCGTAGGTGTGTATGTGCGTGCGTATATATATACATATATATATGATTGTTGGACTTATTCCTACATGTATTATAATGACTCCGACGTTTTGTATTAGTAGTCGGTATGGTTTTTTTTTCGTAAATAGGCTGGGTTTATATCAGTAGAATTTTCTTATATCAATGTGTTATAATGTATTTTTTTTTTGTGTGTGTGTACTGACATTGTCTACCACGGTTGTTGATTTGCTAATTGTCGGCTTGTGTTTTTCTTATTATGGTTTATGTGTATGTTGCTTAAAAAAAAAAAAAAAAAAATTATGTCTTCGTGTATAAAGTTTACTATACAATCCTAATGAGTGTGCAATTATTATTATTATAATCAAAAAGAAGCGCTAAGCCACAAGGGCTATACAGCGCTGCAGGGTAGGGAAGGAAGCGAGGGTATTGGATGGCAGAATGGAGGGGGAAGGATCAGCAGGTTACAGAAAACAGCGGGGCAGGGGATAGTACTGGGGTAGAGGGTAGCAAGAGATTGAAGTAGAAAGGGCTGAAGGTATCAGAATTTGTGAAGTAAGTCAGTTGTTGTCAAAAAGTCAATGAGAGAGTCCGGATGAAAGGTGGGTCCATCAGCGAAAAGGGAAGGTAAAGAGAGAGCAGCGGAGCGAAGACGACGACAGAGGTAAATTCTGCGTGCTCGTTGATAAAGTGGCTGTCCAACAGAATGTGGGCTGACTGATAATAGAGCTTGGCAATTCTCACAGAGAGAGCAAGACGCCTCTCCATGAGATATCCATGAGTAAGATGAGTATGGCCAATGCGAAGACAGGAGAGAGTAGTCTCCCAACCTCGACACTGGTGATAAGAAGACGGCCAGTAACCTATACTCGGTTTAATAGATTGAAGTTTGTTGCCGAGCACAGTAGACCAACGTTGTTGCCAACGGGTGTGAAGGTGGGAAGATATTGCAGCAAAGTAGTCCGTAAATGGAATACCTCTATAAGAAACTGGTAGGTCATGTACTGCTGACCACGCAGCAGTGTCTGCCTGTTCATTGCCCTGTACGTCAACATGACCAGGACCCAACAAAAAACAATATCTTTATGCTTGGTAAAGATGCGGCGTAGCCAAAGTTGGATACGGAGGACTAAGGGTGAGGTGTATCAAATTTTTGTATAGCCTGTAAAGCACTAAGGGAGTCTGAGACAACCACAAATGATGACACAGGCATAGATGCAATACGGATAAGTGCTGTAAGGATGGCATATATTCAGCAGTAAATATACTAGCTGAAGATAGTAAATGCCCTTGTACGACGCTGTCCGGAAACACTGCTGCGAATCCTACGCCGTCAGAAGACTTAGAGCCATCTGTGTACACAGCAATGGCATGAGAATGAGAGTGAAAGTGGTCAAGAAAAAGAGAGCGGGAAGCGACCGTAGACAGTTGGGCTTTCAAGCAAGGGAGGAGAAAGAACAGACTCGAACAGCTGGAACTTCCCAGGGGGGTAGGGAAAAGTGAGATGCTACATGTAACATAGAAAGGTGGTAGTTGAAGAGAAGACAAGAGCGAATGAAGGCGAAGAGAGAAGGGACGGAGTAAACAGGGCGGCGAACAAATAAAGAATGTCTACTAATATCAGTGACCATTCTATAAATGGAAGGATTGAGGAGACCATGAGAGCGTACATAGTAGCGCAGGCAATGGGCATCACGGCGATCGGATAAGGATGGAACGTTCGCTTCTGCATAGAGGCTCTCGACAGGGGAAGAGCGAAAAGCACCAAGGCATAAACGTAATCCTTGTGATGAATGGGGTTAAGGCTAGAGAGAGTAGCAGGAGATGCCGCTGAATAGATCTGGTCACCATAATCAAGTTTCGATAAAATAAGGGTGGAATGTAGGCGAAGGAGGGTTCGACGATCAGCTCCCCATGAAAGATGAGCAAGGGTTTTAAGAAGGTTCAGCCGGCTGTGACAAGTTGCCTTCAGAGAGGTAATGTGAGGTTTCCAGGATAACCTACGATCAAAGAGGAGGCCCAGAAACTTGACTGTATCACGTTCAGGGATACGGGAGCCATAGAGTCAGAAAACTTAAGCGGGAGAATAATGACACAATACACCAATGCTTCACACGGGATGGGAAAATTCTAGTTAGGAAAACAAATGTAGGTCAACTGTACACAATCACGAACGATGAATGATCTATCAGATTTCTCAGGGATACTAATCTTACAGAGAATAACTAAACAATGTCCAACTTAAAAGTCTACGTAGTGTAGTGTATGTTTTGCTCCATTATTGTTCAAATTTCTTGTACAATCTCTTATATTTAAATAATCAACACCCTTTTTGATTTTACTATAAACATAAATCCCCTTTTAGTAAAATTTTCTTATTTACTTTTGTTCGTTTGAACATTAGCTGAATTGAATTTTTCTCTGCCCATATTACTCCCTAAATTTTTTTTTTTAAATATACAATTGATATTACTTACTAAAATTAATAAATATCTTTTTACTAAAATTTCAATTTACTCTAACATTTTGACTTTTAAAATAACCATTACTTGACTAATTACCTTTACTTTTTTAAAATACCACTTTTACTATCCAGTATTTTAATTACCTTTTTAGCCATAAAACCCCCTAAGTATAACTACCAGTGCAATATAAATAAATAAACATTACTATTTCATTTTTTTGTAATCATTATTACTTACTAAAATTTTTTAAACACATATTTACTACCAGAAATTTTTATTTTTGTACATTAAACATTATTTTAACTTCCCAAAACTTTTTGTTCCAAATTTTTCAAGTTTTTTATATTAAAAAACCCCCAACCTTGTTTTTTCCTTTTGTACCGTAAAAACCGGGACCTGCCCTACCATCTACTATCATATTATAACCAAGACTTTAAACCATTGTGTTTTTTTTACTATTATTTTTTTGTACTTTAATTGTAAATTTTTTTTGTAAATTTAAATCTTAGTTAAAACCTTGATCTTGTAAACAACCCATACCAACTCTAGTGCAATTCAAGTACCATTTCAAATTGATTTTTATTTTATAATTTATATTATAATTCCTACCATCTGTCCTTTACCTTTGTTTACCATTACAAATTTTTAGTCCCTTTTATATTTTCTCCTTTATTTTTAATTTTATATAACTATCCTATTTTATATACCACAACTTTAAAATAATCAAGGGCTTTCTCAGGTGCAAAAGAGAATAACTCACAATTTTGCCATTATTTTCCCAAACCTCTTTTATTCAAAACCAATATTATCCCTTTTTTAATTTTAATTTTAAACTATAATTATAACTTTAAAAAATTCCCTTTATAAAACACCTACTATCTATTCCCCAAGCACTAAAAATTGATCATCACTTTATTTGAAATTACCCCTTACTCTTTATTTTACATTTGTTAAATAATTCAGGTGCTATTTTTTTTAGCTTAAACTATTTACTTTTTTTTATACTTAATTTAACTAAGATTCACTACAAATCTTATGATTACAAGAAAGATCCTGATCCCAAAACCTTTTATTTAATGCTTAAATGAATCAAACAGTTACTGTAATTACTACACGAGAACAATAAAAGGGCACTTCTCAGTGCCAAAAACAACTAACTATTTTAACTACAATATCAATCTTTAAGAAAGCTTTTACGTGACCTCATAGCATTACAAAAATTCCTTACATCCCAATTTTCCCATCTTTACACTAACTGAAACCTGGCAAAGCTGATAGTACAGAGTCTATCCCATTCCGGGTTAAACACCAACACAACTGTAGGCCCCCAAAAAGGGGGGGCACAGCCATTACTACCAACCAACTAGAATGTATCACAATACTTGCACAAGGGTGAACATGGGGAATATATAATAGAAAATTTTCAAATCCAAATCCTACAAAAACCTCTCACATTGATAAAAAACTACAAGTTCCACATAAAACATTACCAATTTAGTAAAAATCTAGGAAGTATATAACTGATGCACGCATGAAAAAGATCACTTACTACTCTCGGTACTTCAATTAAATTTTCCCCTGAAGACAGGCCCCACACTTACTGAATTCAAAAAACACTGATAATGTATGTTACTACCAACAAAAAAAACCCCCAAAAGAGTTCAAGACGGGTTTTTTCCCCTACTTGACCACATCGCCCAAACACCATACCCCCTTTTAAAATCGGGCAAAATTTACAGAAATACCAAGACCACTACCCTATTTCCTCATAACAACTCTTGGTAAACTCCCCAAGACACAACAAAGCCCCTTTCAGACTTCACAAATGAGGCAGCCAAATAACTTCGCAACAAGCATTAGCAAACATTTTTGCACACGAGCTAAAATTATACAGTTTTGACGAATGTAAAAAATTTTCTAAAAAAAACCCAATCCCTTTCTATAACAACACGCCCTAAAAAAACAAACAGATGACAGCAAAAACTGAACTTCCCGGGCAACCCCAGCTTCTCAAAACCAAAAAAAAAAACACCAATAGAAAAACATACAAATGGGTCACAAACCCAAAGCCCAAAAAACTTACTCGTCAATCCAACCACCTGATAAGAAGGGAAAAAAAATTTTATTATGAGAACGATTACCCAATTTACGGGGTGATATAAAAAAGACCGGAAAACACATCGAAATTCTGGAAAAAAAAAAGAATCAGAAAAGCAAAATAAAATTAGCAAAATCAATGAACCCCAATCCCACCAACAGAAACACAAACAGACTCAATGATTTCTTCTCCACTATAGAAAAAACCTTGCCCATAAAACCCAAGCTCAGATACCCCACCAAATAACACCTCACCGGCAACTACCCAACACACTTTTTCCTACTCCACTAACCCATACGAAGTCTCCCTTTTTAAAAATCACTAAAAACAAGGCAGAGTTTTTAAGTACCTTACCCCCCTTTTATATTAAAAAATTTTCACAAGTGCTATCTCCAATCATTCAACACTTTTAACAAATCCATTGAATCCTCCCCCTTTCCCTCAGTACCAAAATAGAAAGGGGTCCCCCATCCACAAAGAGAGACCAAACAGAGTTGAATAACATGGGCCCAATATCCAATTTACACCCTCTCCCAAAAATTTTTTGAAAACTAATTCATAAACGAACTCTCCTCCCTTACTCCCAAACATACTCAACCCCCTCCCAATTTGGATTCAGGCCTAATAAAATACAAATGAGCTTTTATACACATGTAGAAATATAACACGCAATAGAGAAAAAAAAGTCCCACGGGGGGATTTTCATTGATTTACTTAAAGTTTTTAAACTTTTACCATGTTTGCCCACGTAAAATTGTCACACAGGTATAAGAGGGCACTCCCTAAATTTACCTAAATCAACCCTCAGAACAGAAGCCAATTTTTACGCAAATGGGGCAAACCTCTGCGCAACCATTACTTTTGGTGTCCCACAGGAATTTCCCTTTGGCCCTTTTCTCTTCTCCTAACATAAATGACCTTCCAAAATGTTTTCGCAATTACCAAACCCAACTATTTGCAGAGACACTACAACGCCCTTCTCTCACCCGACCCCAGCACACAGCCAATACTGTAAAACCAAATTTACAAAAAATTTCTACCTATGAGGACTAAAAAACTTACACAAACATTGACAAAACCTATTTCTTGTTTGGTAACAAGACAGATGTCCCTCTTAACAAAATAAAAAACGGATCACCTATCAAAAAGCTAACAGAGGAAAATTTTGGGAATCCACCTTGATAAAAACTAAAATTTACTACACATATACAACAAATTTCAAAAAAATTTCCAAGACTGTAGGCATACTTCGAAATACGGTACATTTTTTCCACCACCCTCCGGGCCCATATCACTCTTTTATTTACCCCATCTCACCTAGGAATTTGGCTGGGGCCAAAAAGTTAACCATCTCAGCCCATAATTACCCAAAAAAAGGCTGCTTAGAATGATAAAAAATTTCTCCTACAGGCAGCACACTCCACCAAATATTCAATACACAAACCTACCACCATAAAAAACACCAATTTTATTACTGCCCCTATTACATACATAGAACATTTAACTCGAATTAACCCTCCCCCAAACTTTCCCCTTCCCAAACCCAAAACAAACACATGACATAACAAAGGCACAGACACTCTTTATGTTCCTCGGTTCTCTCACCTATGCAAAAAACTCAATGCACAAAAAGGGGCCCTAAAATCTGGAAATTCTTACCTAAAAAAAAAGAAACACTACCGTTATAAATTAAATCTCTACTCAAAATCACTTACTCACCCAAAACCAAATAATACTGAAAACGAACCTATAATTGTATATCTTAAAGTTTCTCACAATTATATCACAAAATGTTAAACCAAAAACCCAATCTAACTTTTTTTTTTTTAAATACACACCTAAAAAATCCTATATGACCTTCTTTGAATACCACTTGTGCTTTATAGTAACTTTTACATTAATGTTTATCACGACTTTATCATGCTTAATAATCTTAATTAATTTTAACCCGCCCCTAATGCTAGCATAGATAATGGCTTTGGCATACTGCTCTTACTGTATTTTTTTGTACCTCGTATGTTGCACAAATTTATAAAAAAAAATAAAAATAAAAAGGGTATCGGGGATGACAGACGTCTAGTGAAAGTGATTTGGTGGGTTTTAGTGCTGGAAAATTTAAACCCCCATGTGGCCCCAAATTTGGGAAACACGTCGACTGGGTGTTTGGGGGAAACTGTAATGAGGTGACGCAGCCCTGCACAGGGAATAGCAGTCATCCCAAAACAGAGTGATGACCAAATATTTTATGGAAGATGGAGGCCAAAACTTAAAGCAAGGAAAAAATGTTTTTGCTCAGACACATCCCTGGGGACACCTTTTAGCTGGGTAAAGTCCGGGGAGAGCACATTATTTAAACCCCGCACGGAAAGCCTGCAATAAAAAGTTCTTAAGGAAGGATGGAGATTGCCTCGAAGGCCCCAAGGGGTGGGCTTGGCTAAAATTTATATCTCCAATTTTGAATGCCCTTTTCAAGGCAAAAATATGGGAATAACTGATGGTTTTTCGCAAAGGGATTACGAAAATATTACCCCAAGCGTATAAGGGGTCTATGGTAGAACCCCTACGAAAGCAATTGACGAGGGAGAACGTTTGGTCCCCCAAATACCACACTAAACGTCTATTTACTGGCTTCCAACCTTTCAAACCGCACTGGGAAAGCAATGGGCGATAGTGGAGGGTTTTATGTCCCGTAGTGCCTGGTTTGCGGAAAGGGGAACAATGGCGGGGTTTTCCCCAGCTTGGAAGAACCCTTGTGCCAAATAAAATTGTAAAAGGGGAATGGACTGCAAGGGCTGACTGATGTAAAAAGGTAGCAACAATATGAATGTCGTCGGGGCCCCGCTGCCGAGATCGACAAACTGAAGTGTTGCCCCATTCTTGAAAATGTAAAACACATTTAAATGTCTCCTGAGAGAAGAAAAAATCCCAAAGGGGGCTAACTCCTTTGGGAGACTTTTGGGGAAAAAAATGAGGGGCATAGATGGATCCCCCGAGAAATACGAACCAATGATTGCCAATTTCATTGGCAACATCTAGTGGGTTTTCTATACAACACCGGGAACCCCAGAACAGGACCGGGTCAGGGGAATATTTCTACTCGTTTTCGTACTTTTTTTTCCCGACTGACTCATAGAGGAAGCAAGGGGATGGTGGAGACATAACTCACAGCAGGCGTTTTTTCACACGGATGACACGGCGACGACGCACCTTTTGTTAAAATCAAGGGGTCGCTTTTATGGGTTTTATGTCCGGGACCTGCCCCATGCGCCATTTCAAACAACTGCCCCGAGCACAACGGAGACCACCAAGGGAGCATTTCTAGAATGCCTGCCCGAAATTTGGGGTATAGAAGAGAAGCGCGGTGAAAAGGAGGACAAGAGGTGTAAAAGCTCATCGAGGAGGACGAAAAAGGGAAACCCTTTCAAAACAAATTGGGGTTTATAAAGGTTTCCCAATTTCCCGATTAAAAATTTCCAGCGGGGGGGGGAAGAGGTGGCGAATTGAAGGGAAGTAAGAATGAAAGGGAAATACACTGTCATGTAAGTCCGGGAGAACAGACCAAGTGAAGTCTAATCGGCGGGGGAAGAGCAACTGGAATCGATGCAAAAGATATGAGTCCGAGGGCAAAAAGGGTGTGATACCCTTTTTTAAAACTGGAGGGGGGGGGGGCAAGAAAACCCTAACTGAATTCCACGGGGAAACACAATGAGATCCCCCCCCCCAAGGGAAAAGGTGGCAATTAAAAAACCAAAAAACAGAAACGGTGGGAGTAATGACGAAAAAGAAGGGAAAATCTGGAAAAGATAATGCCCGAGAAGGAAGGAAAATAAAGAACGAGCGTAACCACTTTTGAAGTGGATACGGGCTGCTGTGAAGCACGAAGTATAACAAATACCTGAGGACGGAAATCACGTAGAAGAAGGCACTTCATTAAGGTCCCCAGAAAAAGGATCTAAGAATACAAAAAATTATAGCCGAATGGAGGATAATAGCAGATGTAATTTTTGTTCCTGTAACAAAAACCCCAACGGGGGAAAAAGGGAAGTAACATCTGAACTCACCCCCATTTCCCCAGGCCCGTATATTCCCTGTAAAAGGGCCCGATTGGCAAAATAAAGATACTGAAATCCGAAAGGTAAGGTTTTCCCACGGGCTAAAGGGGTTAGAAAAGTCCAAATGCGAGGGAGTGGAAAACGTTCAAGCGGGGAAGGAAAGGGGGCGCTGTGAAGAAAGGGGTTGCGCAGATGGAGCGAGGGGAAAAAAGAGCGTAAGGTGGATCAGTGTCCATTGAGGTTTTGGGCTCTGCAATAACAGAGATTTTCCCAAATGTTTTTCGGGTTTTAGGACGTCGTATGGGAGACAATATTGGAAGGGAGGGGAGGATATAAAGATTGGAAAGTTTTGGGCTGACCAGGTAGGGGGGGGGAAAAGGGGGGAGGGAATGGGGAAGCGGGGAGGGGGCAGAAAGGGAGGGAACCTGGGGGTTGGCAAAGAGGAAGAAACTTGGGAGGGGAAAAGGGGGGGAAGGACAGTCGGGAAGGGTGAACCTCTACACTTTTAAATGGCCTGGAGGGAAGAACCAGGGACTGAGACAGGGAAGGTATAATAGAGGTGGGAAAAGGGGAGGAGGTGTTAACGACCTTTTTTGACTTTGAGAAGTAAGGGGCGATTGGGGGGGTTCGTACGGGTCTCGTCGTTACTGGGCTTGTGAGGAGAACTCGAAAAGCGAGATTAGACGAGGCGTTGAAATAGGGGCGTCCCGCTGACCGAGGGCAGCAAAAAAATTAGATACAGAGGATTATGGAAATAACCACAGAGGGGGTGAGAAGAGGGGTACCAAAGTGGGGGGACGTTTTAAAACACGGAATAAAAAACACTGGGTTCTCCCCTTGGGGCGGAGATGAAAACTGCCCTGGAAAAGGGGGACCTTTTGTTCTTTTAGGTAACGGGTTTCCGCTCGTTTAAATAGACTTTACAAAGGCGAAGTACGAAGGGGGGCCTCATGACAGTTAAGGCAAGGGGAGATCGATTGCAAACTTTTAGAATGGTCACGGCCCACAGACTGGCATTGCGATAGATCGCAATATTTCGCTGGATGGGCCCAAAACGCCAGCAAATTTCAAAACTGTTTTTGGGGTAGGGGCACCTTTCGACTTGTAACCGATGTCCTGCTAATAAAAATGGGATGGATTTCTCGGCTGCAAAAGTTTAAACGAGCCACATTTCTAGGGGATCGTCCCGCCCACGGGGGGAAAGGGCGTAAGTTCTACCTTGAGGGTTGGGAGATCTTGGATTCCAGCTGTTCAAGAATGATGCCACATTCGGAAATTTTGTTGAACTATGGAAAGGGGCAAAAGAAGTACCACTACAAAATTGAGGAATGATTTTTTTTCAAGATGACAGGAACAGTAACAATGGGAAAAAACGAAGAGCCAGAGCCTGGGACATTCGTACGGGAAAGATGCGCACCGCTCTTTAAAAGCATGAAAAGAATATCTTTACCAACAGGGATAGGAGGCCTTTCCAATACTATGGGCAGAAAAATAGGGATAGAGGAAATCGGGGCATAAATGAAGAATTTAGTCCATTTTTCGTCTGAAACCCGGGCGGGAAAGGTAGGAAGGCTGTCGACGTTTTTTTGAGAAGAACGAAAGGTGAGAAATATCACAGCGGGAATTTCGTTGGGGTTTTGGCGTGGGACCAATTGGTCCGACGTGGAACGGGGGGCGATTTGAAAAATTTCAGCACCATAGAGGGAGAGGCCCCAAGCATAGTCAAGGAGAGCGAAGGTCCCATAAAACGAAGGATCAGCAGGCCCTCAGACCCGAAGCGGGGAGGAAAAAACACCGCAATAGGTTTCAGAGGCATGGGAAGTCAAGAGTGGGCCAAAGACAGGGGGGGCAGAACGGGGCGTTTCAAAAGGGGCCCGGGGGGACCAGGTTCATGGACTAGGGTGCTGGTTTGGTTACTTTTTTCCCTTTTTTTTTTTAAGAAAAAAAAAAAAAGAAGAAAAGAAAATAAAAATAAAAAAAAAATAAAAAAAAAAGGGGCCCGGGAGGGGTAGTTCCTAGGAGGAATGAAAGGGGCCCGAAATCCCCCTCCACGCCCAAAAGGACCCAGCACCGCAAGTAGCGCAGATGCAGCTGGAACCCGTGCCATACCCTACCCATCATGCTAGTAAACTAACAATCCGGGATAGCTACCTCACATCTGCCAAGCTACCTCGGTGGACAAAAGAGAGGGCGGCCGGATATCCGCCACAAAGCATACCTCTTTCGGCCACCACCCCCGGAATCCGAAAGGTGGCTTCCAGAGATACACTCGTTGCCCAAAAGACACCCAAAGCTACTCCGGGATACTGGAGAGGGATCGGGACATCCCCAGGCGATCCAGATTCCATGGCAAACTACGCCACCGCTAAGAACCTCAACGGAATGGGATGGACCCCGGTATCCTTTCCCCTACCTAGGAACTAGCGCACCTGTGGGAGAAATCCCAAAGGACAAAAAGAGGAAGGGCAAAAGGGAGGGGCAGGGAGGAGGAGGAGTAAAGGAAAAAGGGGAGGATGGGGAGGATGGGATAGGGGAGGGGAGATTGGGGGGTAATTAGGTTCGGTCTGGGGAAGAAGACCGACAGGTCTAATTCCTCAGACCAAGAGCCTCTTCACCACGCCAAGGAGCCCCCCTTTTAGAGGAATGAGTATGCAATGAATTGGCTTATATGAGAATGTCTTTGTATATAAAGTTTCATATATATAATGTAAATAAGTGTGACATTCTTAGGTTAATATTGCCTTTTGTGTTATAAGATACTGGCTGTATTTTATGGATATAATAAACCCACCTGTATGTTCAGGTGTGGGCTGGTTTTAGTTACGTTTGTTGGCGGTGGGATTTGGAGGGGAATCACGCATTTATAGTTGAACGGGGTTTTTCTTAATATAATTTTAAGTGTTGGGATAAGGATTGGTGTTTTTTTTTATCATTTAAAAGTCACGTTCTTTGTTTATGTAACCTAATATAGCATACATTTTATGTTATTGTGTTTTTCCAAAAAAAAAAAAAAAAAAAAAACCTTTTAGGGGGGGATGTGAAATCTTTCGTACTGGGGAGGCACAATGTCAATCATAGGGCAGTGTGGGGGAGTTGGGTGGGAGATCTCGGGGACATATATAAAGTTTTTGGGAAAATTTAAAATAAGTGTATTAGTGATGAGGAGGGGTTGGGGGTTTTTCACCCAATGAGGGAGCATTGTGGAAGAAGGGGGGGAGTGAATCATGTGACATGGGGGGATAGTTTAAAAGGAAAGGGTTTAAAAAGTTTTATGTGAGAAAGGAAAACAAATTAAAAATTTTAAAAATATGGACTGACTAACTTTTTAGAGGAAGGTTAAAGGGGTTTGCTAGGGCGGGGGGGGGTGGGAATAATTTTCCTATGGATAAATAGCTGAATAAGGGGGGGTTGGGGGTTTTGAAAAATAAATTTTTTCAAGCTAAAGGGTGCAGGCGGGGGTGGAAGAGGTGCTTTGGGGGGAAAGGCACAGGGTGGGGTTTTTGGGGCATCAAAACAAAGGAGGCGGTGACAGCTACCCCATGTTTAGGGGAAACAGAAGGGTTTGGGAAAATTATAGGCAGGCAAAAGATAAAACCACAAAGGGGGATGTGTGCGTAGTGGGGGCTTGGTACGAAAATACTGGAACATGCGGGGGGGGGACGGGGCGTTGGACGGGTGTATACTATGGAGTTAATTTAGGAAAATGATAGAAAGGGGGACTTACGGGGGGAAAAGAGAATGCTTTTAAAGGGGAATGGGGGAAGGGGGAAAGCGCCGGGTTTTGAGGGTCCCCATAAATTTATTTAAAACATTGGACGTTAAAAAGGGGGATTTATAGTTAGGTTTTTTAAATCTATGAAGGGAAAGGTACTTTGGGGGGAAAGCGGGTACAGCAGTTGTAGGTTGGTCCCAAAGGGTCAAGGCGCAGCCCACCCTTGGGGAGTACCGAGCCATATCACTGTGTTGCAGACAAAAAGGGTGTTAGCAAAAATTTTTGGTAATAGGTTCAAATGTGGTTTTGGGAAAGGGGCTGTCAAAACTCAGTTGGGTTGCCGGGGGGGTCGATGATTGAAGGAATGGGGGTCTGGAATTTGTGGAAGCAAGGGTGGGGGTGAAGGGCGGCTTTTGTTGGGTCTAATTGGCAGGAGCATATGTAGAGGGAAAGGGGGGCTTTGAAAGGGTTTTACTTAGGGGACAGGGTTTTTGGGGGGGAATAGTCGAGTGGGGAAATACCTATACAAGGGGGGGAAAAGAGGATCAGTTATGGGGTAGGGGGGGATTTGCAAGGTAGAGGGCCTTTAACAGGGATGCCCATGTCCTATTGTTTGCTGTTTTTCCCGGGCCCCTTTTTTAAAAATGGTTACCGCGCTTACAAAAGCCCTGTAGGGGGTGTGGGGGTGGAGGGCTGGCCGGGGGGTTTAATTGGGTCTTGACGACACCCTTGTCATCGTGAGGGGGTCAAAGGGGGGTGTTGGACGAGGTTGTAATTTTTGGGAATGCCAGGATATCAGGGAAATAGTGCGAAGCAAAGGGGCAGGGTTTGGGGTTCTTGGGTGGGGGGTGTGGGGGAGATGCAATGTTTTAAAAAAGGGGGGAGTCTTTAAAATTTTTTGGTATTATTTAAAGGGTACATGTTGCGTGCGGGAGAAAACCGGATAGGTTTTTTGGGAAAGGATCGGGGGCTCTAGGGTTCGAACCCCAGAAAACCAAAATCTTATACAGCGAGTGAAGTCGAAAAAATTTTAATTAGAATATTTGGGATATTGACGGTTCCCAATTTCAGGGACAGGATTGGGGGAAACAATTCGGGGTACAAAATTTTTTTGGGGGCCACGTTGTGATGGTTTTCGGAGGGGAAATTGTAATGTTTACCTGTAAGTCAGGGTGGTTGGGTTGAGGATTGAGACGGAGGCTAAATGTGTGTTTATTTTAAAAGGAAGTGTTGCTGAGGGTGTGAACCGGGGCATTGGGAAGATACAGACAGGGTGGGTTGTGGTATCGAGGAATGGAGTTTTTTTTTTTTTTTTATTTTATTTAAAACTTTATGTACAAATTAATAGGTACAATTAAAAAAATGAACAAGGACAACACGGGAAACAAATATAAAACAAAAAACCAGGGAAAATCTGACAGTCACTATAAAAAGTTTTTTAAAAAATATCACAATTTAAAAGGAATAAAGTTATAATAACAAAAGGCCCCAAAATGGCTATAAAAAAACTCCAAAATTACAACCCAAAACAATAAAAGCACCCAAACTTATGCAAACCCCATAAAACATTGCAACAAATACACCCGACCTACAATTGCCTTATTAAGAAACCTGTGCTGCAACACAGGTGCCCCCATCCCTCCCCCCCCCCCTCACACACACACATTGAAAACTAACCCTATCCCCCCAAAACATGA
>NC_069403.1:104118006-104135129 GCF_026875155.1 Cherax quadricarinatus | reverse complement strand
ATGGTTTTTTAGGTTAATAAACCCACCTTTTATTTTTTCAGTGTGGCTGGTTTTGGGTTTACTTGTATGTTGTGTGTGCTGGTTGGGCATTTTGGAGGGGGAATCACGCATTTATAGTTGAACGTGGTTTTCTTAAGTATAAGTTTAGTGTTGGGATAAGGTATGTGGTGTTTTGTTTTTATCATTTAAAAGATCACGTTACTTTGTTTATGTAACCTAAGTATAGCATACATGTATGATGTGTATTGTGTTTTTTCAATAAAATAAAAAAAAAAAACCTTTCTCAGGGAGTGGATGTGAAATCTTTCAGTACTGTGGAGGCTACAATGTCAGATCATAGGGCAGTGGTGGTGGAGGATGGGTGGGAGATGCTCGCGGACATATATAGAAGTTATTGGAAATTAAATATAAGTGTATTAGGTGATGAGGAGGGGTTGGAGGGGTTTTCAGTCCTATGGAGGGAGCATAGTGTGGAAGAACAGGGAGTGAATGACATTGTGACATGGTGGGATAGTGTTGCAAAGGAAAGGATTAGAAAGTTTTATGTGAGAGAAGGAAAACGCATTAATAATTTAAAATATGGACTGGCTAACTATTTAGAGGATAGGTTAAGAGGTTGCTATGGGCGGGGGGTGGGTGGGAATAATTTTCCAATGGATGAAATAGCTGAAATAAAGGGGAGGTTGAGGGTGTTGCAAAATGAAAGGTTTCAAGCTATAAGGGTGCAGGCAGGGGTGGAAGAGGTGCTTTGGGGCGACAAGCCGTCAGCGTGTGTTTTGCGGCATCAAAAGCAAAGGCAGGCGGTGACAGCTATCCCATGTTTAGAGGTAATGGAGATGGTTGGGAATTATAGAGCAGGGCAGGAGATACGAGCCACGAAGGGGATGTGTGCGTATGCGGAGGCTTGGTACGAGAAGTACTGGAACAGTGGCGGGGTGGGGGACGTGGCGTTGGACAAGGTGTATACGTATGTGACGTGTAATTTAGGAAATAGTGATAGAAAGGCTTTAGGTGGGACTATTATGGCAGAGGAAATAGAGAATGCGTTAAGGGGAATGAGGAAGGGGAAAGCGCCGGGTATTGACGGTCTCCCAGTAGAATTTTATTTACAACATTGGACATTAATAAGGGGATTTATAGTTAGGTTATTTAATCGTATGAAGGAGAAGGGTACGATGGGGGAGAAGCAGGTAACAGCAGTTGTAGTGTTGGTCCCGAAGGTCAAGGGGCAGCCCACCCTTCGGGAGTACCGAGCCATATCACTGCTGTGTGCAGACTATAAGGTGTTAGCAAAAAATTTAGGTAATAGGTTCAAATGTGTTGTGGGAAGGGTAGTGTCAAAATCTCAGTTTGGGTTGCCGGGAAGGTCGATGATTGAAAGACATGGGATACTGAGAAGTTTTGTGGAAGCTAAGGGTGGGGGTGGAGGGGCGGCTTTGTTGGCTCTAGATTGGCAGGGAGCATATGATAGAGTGGAAAGGGGAGCTTTGCAGGTTATACTTAGGAGACAGGGTTTTGGGGAGGAAATAGTCGAGTGGGTAAATACGCTATACAAGGGGGCGAAAATGAGGATACAGATTAATGGGTGTATGGGGAGGGATATTGCAATGGGTAGAGGCCTTAGACAGGGATGCCCCATGTCCCAATATTGTTTGCGTGTTTCCAGGACCCCTTTTATAGAATGGTTGACCGCAGCTTATGTACGCCATGTGAGGGAAGTGTGGGGGGTGGGAGGGCCTGGCTGGGTTTAATTGGATATGTTGACGACACCACTGTTCTCATTCGTGAAGGGATGTCAATGGGAGTGTTGGAGGAGGTTGTGCAATTATTTGGAAGTGCCACAGGTATGCAGGTAAATTTTTTTTTATATTTTATTTAAATACAGCACAACATATAAATAATTAAAATAACACATGAATTAGCCATTTACAAATACAATGACCTACCATCAACCCCATTACATATCCTGAATGTTTTTTTCATATTTTTACTAAAGGATATTCCATCACCTAATGGAATGATAAGAGCAAGATAGCTCCTGCACAGAAAATTACATTAACACAGTCAAAACCTCACAATTCATGCACTGTGCAAACACAACCCCACCAAAACACTGTACAATAAGACCCCTTGCAAAGTAAACAAAATATAATACAGCATACAAAAGATAGTTATATATTACAATAACTTAAACAAAAGGCAAACCTAAGCCTACAATAAACAGTGCAATGACACATACCACAATAAAACTTCCCGCCTAAACAATGAGCAGTAAACACCTAACAGAATGAAAAAAGCAAGATAGCTCCTGCACAGAAAATAACATTAACAAAACCAAAACCTCACAATTCATGCCTGTGCATACACAAACCCCCCACAGCTCTGTACAATAAAACCCCTTGCACAAAGTACACAGAAATTATAATACAACATACAAAAGATATAATTATACATTACATTAGCTTGAACAGTAGGCAAACCTAAGCCTACAATAAACAGTGCAATAACACATACCACAGAATTTTTTTTTTTTTTATATTTTATTTAAAATACAGTATACATGGAAACTTTATATAATAAGACATCATATAACTGAACAGAGAACTACCGGAACATATCTTAACCACAAAATAACTATATACCAAAACCTGACAGTCTTATTCATTTTATATATGAAATTTTATATACAAAAACAATTTCATATAAACTAATGCATTGCACACTCCATGGCACTATGATTATATAAAAAAATTTATATACAAAAACATTATCATATAAACTAATATATTGTACACTCAATGGTACTATGGTTATACAAAATAACTATCAGAAACCTACATGACTCTTGAAATTTACACATGCTGTTCTTTATTTTTGGTTTTACATATATTGAAAAAGGATCAAAACTTGCAAAAAACCCTTTAATAATTAACATAAGACTTTCACAGATCTAGCATGCATGATTACATATGAGGAAACACTAAGACTCCTAATACCCCGACCAACCCCATATTTAGTTTCTCAAACTAATTATAAACCCACAAAAAGTATACCTTGCCTGTATACAGTGATATTAGTAAAGGTGCTTAAATGAACATCAACTGACTATTATGCATCATAAATGAAATAAAAAAAATACATGTGATATCACTGGGTGAGGGAACAACATCCCACAAAAGCTGCTGCCCAAGGAACTTGAATGTCCATAGATTACCATATAGTACATTATACATCTCAACCCCCCCCCCCCCCCTCACAGCGGAGACCGCTACTACATATACAAAAACAATCTCAGGCAAATGACACTTTTTGCCCTGCATCAAAAGTTTACAATCATCACCAAAGGTCTGCTTATGAACATTTCCCTTAAAGGCCAGTATAACGTTGTACTTTTAGCGGTGACATCAGCGTGGCTTCCGCTTACAAATGACTAAACTAAACCTAACGGGAATTCCAGGAAAGACCCAACATACTCTCCAAACCCCGGCCATAGTCAGAACCAATTCAGTCTTGTTAGAGGCTGGAATATACTGAATTTTGCTTTTTATCTGTATTATCAAAATGTATGACCATTTTATGATTAATCCAAAACCTCGTGCCACACAACCCACAACCATACACACAGACGCACGAACCATTCAAAAATACATACACGTCACCCCCTAAACCCCACCCTCTACCCTGAATCTCTAACATACCGTTTGGTGCTACCACGGGGGGAGTCCAGCCCCTCGTTGCCTTACCCCACCCGCGTTGCAGCAACATTTTAACAGTAACAGGACTTCGATACTTTGCAGGAAAACTATTATCCCAACTTCTACCTATATGAGGTTTATTTCTGCAATAAGTTCTGTAGATACCTGCCGCAATTGCCCTAAATCCTAACTGATCCCCCGGTTTCCCCGCATACCCCACGAGATAAAGAGGAAATCACCACCACGTACATTATTGCTCTTCGTACCTCACTTGAAACTCCGCAAAACGTCCAATGTTAAGGCCCTAAGGTTGAAATACTTCCCCCACTAAGAAAATCTAAAACCCGCCCCAGCCACGAACGAACTTTGCCCAAGGTATCACAAAGTAGGACAGCATGAAAAGCTGTTTCTTCGAGACCGCAACGCAAGCAATCCGCCCCCCTTACCAAACCCATCCTATGTAAGACCGATTTTGATGCTAAAATCCCCATGACAAATCTGTACACCAATTCACGAACCTTGGTCCCAACTTAAGTTTCCCAAAAATCCATCCCATATTTCCCCCCAATTATACAGCGGAAAAGCAGACATCCCTGAACAATTTCCCTACGACAACTATGCTGACCATTTGCCCCACCCGGATCCCTTGCGCATTTCTCAACTTCAACAACAAATACAGCATATCCTCACACTCTATTAATCCCCTGCCACCCCATTTTCGCATTTCGATCATTACCCGACCCACCCCGGGTGCCCTTTTCACCCCCGCCCTGAGGAACCCCTGCTTACAAAGAGAGCCTTCACCCATGCCCCAAGCCAAGAGACCTAAAACCCCCATGACGAACATGGGTCATGACAACCCCGACTTAACCCGCTCTCCCGAAACCCCAAACAACGTAAGACCCTTCTCTGCAGTTTCCCGAATATCCATATCTCTTAAAGGGTACACCGCAGCCACACCCCATACTTTACTATAAAAGAAGTGTATTGACCATACTGTCCTCTGTTTCAATGAGACATCCCCAGCTCTTAACCCCCCAAGTCGATCTAAAGCCTTGTTAACCACCAATTCAGAGTTTACCTTCGGCTCTCCCTCTTCATCTACCATGTACACGATACCACATTTCTAAGTTGCACCACGATGACCCCCCATACCTTTCGCCCAACCTCCCCCCACCCATGTACCCACCTCCAATAATTTCGATTTTGCCTTATTGACACACATGCCAGACTCTGCCCCAAAAAACCCCAACAACCCCTCCCACGATCTGCAAATCCTCCTCCCCTTTTAACAAATTGTGGTATCATCTCGTACCCGACCACACGTGCTGCATGGTCACTGCCCCAGCGTTCCACACCTCAAACCACCATCCACCAGCTCATAAAAGGGGTTTTGCTTTAAAAGCAAAAAGCAGCTGGGAGAGGGGGCACCCTTGCCTCAAACCCTTTCCAAAACGGACCGGCTGCCCCAATTTACCGTTTACCTGTACGCGTACCATACCCCGTGACATAAAAGGAAATCACCCATCTGACAATCCCCTCCCCAAAACCCTGCTTCAAAAAAATAAGCCTCAATAAATCCCTATCAACACAGTCATAAGCATTTTGCCAGTCAAGCCCGAGGACACCCCCCGCTTGACATTCCTCCAAAAACTCCCCGAAAACGTACATGTCCCCTCCCTCATGCCTACCTGGTATGCCCTAGCTGTCCCTCGTGAATAACCGACCCATAACCTTCCTCATTCTGTTTCCTAAAACTTTTTGCAAAGATTTTATAGTCAGAGCACATAAGAGATATTGCTCTATATGCACTCAGACCCCTCTCCCCTCCCTTTTTGGGCACCAACACAATACCCCCGTACTTTGTGACATACCTAAACCCCCCCTCCGTGAGCATGCCAATTTAATACATCAACCAAACAATGCTTTAATACTTCCCCAATGCGCCCTATAAAAATCATTCGAAATGCCATCTAACCTGGTGCCTTTCCTTTAAATCATACTAAAAATCGCCTCCTCTACCCTCCTCCACTCGAATTCTACCTTCTAGTACCGTTCTATCCCTGTCACTTATAAATTTTCTGAAATCCTCCTCACCAGGCCACCCGCCTGGACCCCCCTACTCCCCCCTGTAGCTTTTCCCCAACCATAGATCAGCATAAAAACTCATGTGTCCATGGTGAGAAGTACTTGACCCGGCAGTTAACCAACCAAACCCGTTGCCATACTTCCAATTGTGATGAGGGACGTCGCCTGTTGCCTGACCTAAATTGTGCAAGACACAACCCGAAGGTTTTTCCACCCATAGCATTCTTCCTGACCTGCTCTGATTCTTAACCGCATTGAAACGTTCATTGTGAATTTCTTGCAAGTCGAACTACGAAGTTGTTTAATGGTCGTCATACGACTATACTCCCGCCCCCCACATTGTAATCATTTAGCTAGCCCCTCCAGGGGATAGTTTTGCAGCCCATACCTCCACTCGCCTCCTCTTTTCCCGTTCTTATAATAACTCGCTATTCAGGGTTTGGCACGCGCTTTCCCCACCCATTCCAACAAACATTCACATGCCCGCTGCTTTCCCAAATATTCTTCCACCTGTGTCATGAAAAGCTGACCCATCCCATCCCCCTTCAATAGCTGCACGTTCAGTTTCTCCAATAAACCTGGATACACTGATCTTCCTATCCCAGTTCAAGTCCGCTGCACTGCACGGTGATCTGAAAACCCAACATCAAAGGTCTGTACGTGCCCAACTCTAATTCACCTTGAGTTACAATAAAGTCTTGATCCAGTACGGCGCCGCATTGCCCCTAGACGAACGAGAACTCGTAGCTCCACCCCACACCCACCCCGCCCCACATCATCATAAACCCCTGCATTCCCCAGTCAGATTCCGTAAAGAACAGGTTAAAACGCACCCGCCGCCCGCGGCTCAACATCGGCCATGGAGGATAACGCAATTCAATCCCCCCCATGACGGTATATATGAAACGGCAATACCCCGAGTGTAAAACGTTAAAGCCCTCCCTCGCACAAAATGTACTTAACTTTAGTGATGCTTTCGGCTGGCCTGTAAAACGCAATGAAAATCAACCCTCACTTCACCCCAGTTACTCATCTACCTCACCTACCCTCCACCTCCCCCCTCCTCCCATCTTAGACACGCAAGGCTGGGACTCCTTCAACGCTATAGCTACCCCACCCTTAATTTTTAAAGAACTGCTAACCATACATTCGGCTAGCTTTTAACCGTATCTCGCCCCAAATTATAATGTGTTTTGTATGAAAACATACTCCACAGCCACTATACTGCGCAAGAAACCACTCCATCCACACACACTTAAATTCTGCCCGCGGCCATTTACATTGATGGTAAACACACTTGAATTCACAAATGGAGGTTTTCCTCTATGCTTGTGGGTTCTTTTCCCGTTTCCTGCATGTACATTTACACTGACCTTCTTTGGACCGTTGTCTTCCAGGCCCCCCTCACCCCCCCCAGTGCCCTCCCACATGCTGGGCGCTGTGCCCCTACCCTGTCTGCAGGAGGGGCTCAGCCACTTTCGACCATAAATTTTTTCCCCTGGACGTGTCCGTGTGTCAGGACCTCGTCATATCCGACCCTCCTGGTCCGTTTGCGGGAAACCAATTCCACACACATCTCCTCAACCAGGACGAAAAGCTCCCTGGTGAACTTCCACCAGCCACTCATGCTCCGTGTCATTGTAGGCACGTCCAGGTCTTCCCATCTTTGGCGGTCATCCTTCACCTTTCTTGACTCTCGGTGAACGTCTGGGCTATGCTGCTGCCCAGATCCGGAGATCGTTTAGCACGTTTGTCTGCAGCAATCTTTTCTGGACAACCCCACAGGCTCCGATAGGCCCGCCACAAGGTGCGTGGGCTGTTTGTAGTGTCCACCGACAGTGGTGGTG
The DNA here is from genome assembly GCF_026875155.1 of Cherax quadricarinatus. Taxonomy (NCBI): domain Eukaryota; kingdom Metazoa; phylum Arthropoda; class Malacostraca; order Decapoda; family Parastacidae; genus Cherax; species Cherax quadricarinatus. Next base: position 104,127,499 of record NC_069403.1, on the reverse strand, counting down.
CACGGCCTAGACCCTCTCCTCTTGTTGTACAGCCTCTTCTCCGCAGCTTAGAGTCCTTGTTCAGGCGATGGACCAGTCTCCAGACTCAAAGGCCTCGGTTCTTAGGACCCACAGGTAGAAGGTTCCCGGATACGTCACCAGGAGTCTGGAGCATGAGCAGCCATTTTATGGTGTCATACGAGTCGCGCATAACCTGCATGGCACGCGCAACGTTGGCCGCATAGTGAACAAAAAGTCTTGGGTCCTGGAGTGGCTCTAGATAAACGTAGAATGGAAATCGACTGCTTTTAATGTCATCTTTTAGGAGTGCAGGAGCTCCTCTGGGAGCCCCTAGTATGGGCCCTCCCTCCATACTTCCCTGGTCGCTGCATGTCCGTGCCGTATTTGAAAACTTTACGATTACATGTACTCCTCCGCCGTCTCGGAAAGGCACGTTTCCTCTTACTTTGACCCAGGGTGACGTTATGTGTGAGACGTCATGCAGACATACCTTGCTGTCTTCTTGTTATCCTCTTGTTTTGTTGATACGGATGATTCACGCTCATTTTCGCTCTTGAAAAAAAGCTTCCACAACTTGGAGTTAAAAAAGGCTTTGCGAATCTTTTACAAAAAACCTCGACATCCATGAGAGCCACACCATATAATTCCTCAGTGGGGTAATGCCATTGACGTCGCGGAATATGGTATGGCAACAAGACATTGCATCGTTGCACCACTGAGAGAGCCACGAATAATGTCCACAACAGACCGTGTTTATCTTCTACCTTGGACGATCCGCCATCTTGCGTACTGTAGTACACGGTTCGCCACCAGGTGTAAGCAAGAGCAGGCTCAGAAAGCGTCCTCTCAGCCCGCAGGGTGAGAGAAGAATGAATGCAGGTAAATAGTGCGAAGTCAAGGTGCATGGGGTTGGGTTCTTGGGTGGGGGGTGTGGGGGGGAGATGTAATGTTGTTAAAGAATGGGCGATGTCTTTAAAGATTTGTGGTATTATTTATAAGGATAACATGGTTGCGGCCCGGGAGAAAAACTCTGATAGGTTATTGGAAAGGATCGTGGGGCGTCTAGGTGTTCTGAGACCCCAACACCTAACTCTTATACAGCGAGTGATAGTCGTAAACATTTTATTGTATAGTAAGATTTGGCATATTGCAGCTGTGTTCCCAATTACAGGGACAGCGATTGCGGGAATTCTAAGACGGGTGTACAAATTTTTGTGGGGTCCACGTTGTGATTGGTTACGGAGGGAAGTTGTAATGTTACCTGTAAGTCAGGGTGGGTTGGGGTTGATGGATTTGAGACGGAGGGCTAAATGTGTGTTTATTAAATGGGAAGTGTTGCGTGAGGGTGTGAACGCGGGGCAGTTGAGAATGATACACGACAGGCTGGGTGTGTGGTATCGAGGAATGGAGTTGAGGGAATGCGAAATCGTTTTGAGGCTGTGATGTTGGTTAAGGAACTGAGAAAGGTTCTTATAAGGGTTTTGGTGTAGGTTACTGTAGGTAGGTGCGTTTTTCCCAGTTGATGGTTTGTTCCCCATGTATGCATGGAAGAGTATTTGGTTAGATTTAGTAAAATGAAGTTAAACCCTCGGGCACATGAGGTGATGTTTCGTTTCCTGCATGGGATCCTGCCATCTGGTGAGATACTACAAAACAGGTTGTAGAGGGTGGGGGGTGTGGTATCTGGTGGAGGGGAATGAGACTGCGTTCCATGTAGTTTATTTTGTGAGGGCTAGAGGAGGTTAGGTGCTGGTTAAGTAGGTTGGACAGAGGGTGGGGACCGTGGGTGTCGGTTCTGCGTGCTTTAAGTCTAGATATGGGTGGGTTAGACGAGGGTGTCATAAGAGCTTTAGATATATCATGGTAGATTATATATATATGTCGTGGGTGATAAGGGGGAGAGAGGATAGTGAGGAGAGAAGAAAGGTTCTTGCGGTAACGTTCTATCGTATACGATGTGTCGTAAACAGAGATTTGTATGGGAGGAGGTGGATCAGGCTTTCTCAGAGGGGTATAGAATGCTAACGTTAGGGATTCCCGTAAATCGGATTATAAATTTTGAAGGAAGGGGTTTTTTCATGGGTTGGAGGGAGCGGGGGTACAGGGGGCCCCCCTCCTTTTTTGGGGGGGGTTGTGAGAGTGTTTGAATGGGGTTTGGGAAATTTTCCTGGTTTTCTTGGACTTTATGCAGCCAAGGTGGATTAGAGTTTTAAGGGGTCCGTTATTAGATATAACACTTTCAGAAGAAAGATAAAAAAAGAATTTTTTTATTATTTTTTGGATGTGTATCTTTTGAAAGACACATTCTTGGTAGTAAGTTTTTTGCGACAGAAGGGGTTTTTTTTTTTTTTTAAAAATTTTTTAAATTAAAAAACTTTACGCAAATATTAAAAAAGATATAAAAGGGACAGAAAAAACCTCGCCCCTCACAAACATACACAACAATTTTTAACAACACATTGTAAGACAAAAAGGGGTTACCCATATACATTCCCAAATTTCCAAAAAACAACTACTACAATATAAACAATATAAACTATAACAATAAAAACTATTAAAAAAAAAATTAAAAACCTTCAGATTGTATAGTAACTACGGGAAAAGACTTATGAAAAAGGTTAAAACCTTCCATATAAATCAGACTAATGACCTACACACAATCCAGTTAAAACAAAACATGCCTTCCCAAAATAAACCCCCTATACAAAAGAATTGTTTTTTTTATTGAAAACTCGGGACAAAAAAAAATTAGGGGTGCAAAAAAAAAAATTAAACGAGATACCGCACAACTAGATTCTTAAAAATAAATAATAAATAAAACACGGAAAATAAACACTATCAAATAAAAAATGTGACAAAAACAATACCCCAGAATTACACCAACACAAAAATCACGTATTATCAAGGGATACTTCATCTGGCAATTACTAGGCGGGCTTCCGCTGCCAACACACAACGATCCAAAGATTTTAATAAAAAGAACTCAGGGCCCTTAAAAAGTGCAAAACAATACTTTAATTTTGGGCGACTACACAGGGTTTTTATCAGGACAAGAAATAGGCACTACAGTTCAAAGGGGATCAGATGACCTAAAAATTTACTACAATGAAAAATCTAAAATAACAAAACGAAAATACACGTGAAATAGACATCTAAAAAAAAACACAAAGCCAGCACTAAAAGTGAATTTTAACCGAAAAGATCACACAGAAAAATACTACCTCCACATAAGTTCCCTCCATCACGCTTACGGGAAAACGAAAATTTTGCATAATACTATTTTATTGAAAAGCACAGGGGACACGGCATAAATATAAACGGAAATAAAAAAACTTTCAACGTGCTAGGAACACACCATATACAAAAATACAAAAAGACTTGTAAATGAGGCCTAAAAGACAAAAACTTTCCAAAAAAGTTTTAACAAACACAAATTTTTTTCATCACCGTTACATAGGAGATGACATCACTCTGAGAACCAAAACTTTCACGCACTGACAAACAAATTAGACACCAACCACCCGTTAGATTACCCACGAACACTCACAACTATCCAAATCTCGTAACTCCAAGCTTTATTTTCCCGGGGGGGAAGTCCCTCCCCCTTTTCCCCCAATACCAAACCTATTTCGACATTTTGCCCAAAAAATCGCCCTGCAACACCCAATTCTACTTTACCACAACGTGCCCAAGCCCATACACAAAATATAAGGGGCCACAACATACACACCGCACGCTGAACACGCAAGCAACCCCACCACATCAAAACTCAACGCCCGGAAAACCGCAAACCCCCCCCCCCCCACCAAACGCAAAACCCACTGAACCACCCGACCATCCCACGTCTCACAGAAAACACAACAAAAAAGCAGATTCCCCATCCCGCACCCCGGGGACAACCCCAGTTTTCCTCCAAACGCCTATTATACAAACACCACCCCAGACGGAAAAAATTCCATTAAAAATTTTAAAAACCACTTCCCAAACTTAGCGGCGACCAACTGTTAACTCGCCCCCCATAATCCCCCACACATACAGGATACTTCCCTTTTAAAACTCGCACCACCTACCTCCCTACCCGCCCTTTCTAAGTCATAATTTTACACAGCGCACGTCCCTCAGTTCATAAACGTGAAGCAGGGTCGCACCAAATTAAATTCCTCCCTCCCCCACCGCGCGGGTCGTATACAATTCGTTTAACCCCCCATCACCCCCCCCATCGGAGAAAACGACGCTTCACGTAACATGCCATGACACGAGCCTCTAAGGAATAAACCCCAACCCTCCCTGATTTGCGTGGTGTCCCACCACCGCTCTTGGACCACGCATCCAAACCCCCCAAAAATCGAAAAAATTTTTTCAAAAGACGTTGACGTCCCCCCTGCAACGAGGATACAGGCACAAGGGGTGCAAACTTTCTATAAAGCGACATTAATGACCACCGCCCTCTGGATGCAGGGTTAAATGTCGGGCCTAAACTATTTAAGCGCCCAAGACACATGTACAACCCTCCCGATTGCACGCCCTCATCTATCGACCTCCCGCAAAATGAATACCACAAATAGTTTAACGATAAACCCCAAAAAGTCCCCCCCTCTCATCCACCCCATCCCCACCCACACCCCCCCCCCAAACCCATAATTTTCGATTTTTCCTCTAAAACACACACCCCGTAGCCTTGCCAAAAGCAACAATCTCCCAAAAAAAACCCAAATTGCTCCGGAACGTAATAACACAGTAGTATCAAAACATAACCCAAAAGGGGTTGGTCGACCATACCGGACCCAACGAGTCTCTTTTTGCCCCCCACAAAAGCCCAAAAAAAAGGCCCCTGCATACATGCAAAAAACTTTTGAGACGGGGCATCCCTGACGAATCCCCTGCCATGTTTACAAAAACCCTAACTCCATTAATTTACTTTTAAAAAAAACCCCCTCCTTGTACAACGAACGGGGCCCCCAGAAAACCTCATTTCCCAAACCCTCCATCTCATAAATTTCCACAAACCCCTTTTCCCACTATCAAAAGCGGCTCGCCAGCAAAGCCCAAAAAACCACCCCCCCCCCCCTCACCCCGCATTCCCAACAAACCCCTGAATTTTCCCCGACCATCAAAAACATTTACCTACCGGGACACCAAACTACTCTTATGATTACCTTATCAAACACTTTCTTAATTCTATTCATCAAAATTTTTCGCAAAAATTTATATCACTACCATAAGATATGGGCGGGAAATCCTTTAAACGCTAATGGGCCCTCACATTTTTCCCAACTAAGACCAACACCGCCGTAAAACTGACACAGACCTAACACCCCCCCCCCCCCCTTTATCGCATTTGGTAAAAGAACCATAAAAGCCCCTATTACCCCCAAGTTTTTTTAAAAAAATTTACAAGGGAGCCATCAATCCTGGAGCCTCCCCCCACCATTCCTTGTAGTGCCTCCCACACCTCGCCCCAAAATAGGGCCCACCCCTGAAAGGGGAAACATAAAAAATTTAACCGCATCATACGCTCTCCCCAAATCCTGATCGCAGCTACTCACGCTTTTCTTTGCATCTGGATCTTACTCCAAGATAGACATAAAAACTTTTCCCCCCATTATTGTTTAAGACCTGCCCTCACTATACCCCAACTTCATCCGCACCCCTAAACTCACAATATCATCGCTTTTTCGCCTTTTTGGGCTACTTTGTAAGACGCAACAGACGGCTTGCACCCCCCAAACCTCCTCCACCCCACCCAAATGCGCCCCCATCGAAAATCTTATTTTTTCTTACTTGGATTTGTTCTTTTAAAAGCATCGACTCTCCACTGGGAAAAACCCCCAAGCCCTCCCCTGTGCATAACATTGTCGAAGCCCCCAGGGGACCTCTGAAAACCAACCCATGCGAGTGGCCTCCTTACACCCGATTCACATAAAAAAACCTTAATTCGAGGGTTACAACCTCATCCCATGTCGACTAAATCCCACCCCCCAGGATCCACCCCCCATAGACGCCCAGAAACCTCGAATAGTTCCCCCATCACCGCACTTTGTACATTTTTGCGTATTCAGTTTCCCCGATCCTTAAAACGAGCGGGGGAAACCCCCCCAGTCGACTCCACAAAAAAATCCCGGGGTCGGGGAAAAAGATTTAAACCCACATTGATTACGACCACCCGCGAGACACATACACCCTATCTAAACATTCCCGCAATCCCCCACGCACAAAAGTTTCTCAATCCCAAAGTCCTCCTCCGCTACATCACCAACCCCAAACCAACAACAATCCCCCCCCAAAAAAACGAACAAACCCCGCCCCCCCCGGTTCAACATCTTTACGCGCACACACAGTTCCAGTCACCACCTAAACCACTGTAATTTCTGGGAGGGACCTCAAATAATATACCAAAACATCTCTAAAAAAATATTTTTAAAGTTAACATCATGTTCAGCCGGGCCCAAACCCCTACAAAACCACTCTTCACTAACCCCAATCCCCCCACGACTCGCACCCCGACCCCCCCCCCTTCCTCCCAATGTCTCAGCACAAACGGGCTGGTCCTTTTACAACACAGCCACTCCACCTTTCGACGTCTGGGAAAGAGTCACAAAATTTATAACCCTCCATCTAAACAACTTCCTACTTTTTGGTTTGTTCTTGCAAAAAAAAACCCCATCCACTGCAAAAAAGATTCAACCACTCACGCACCGCACACACTTTCTGACAATTTCAAATCATTAACATTAAATTCACACCTAAAGTGTTAAAGGTGGGTTTCCTCTAGGGGCTAAACCCCCCCCTTTTTCTCTTTGCGCCGGCAAGCACCCAAGCACTTCCCGCACCTTTGGGAAACCCCTGATATTACCTGCTGTCCTGGACCGCGCGACCTCCCCGCACCCGGATTTTCCCACCACGTCTTCTTCCCCGAAGTTTCCAGGGGGCAAGACATCATCGGAGTCGGACGGGAGCCGCACGCTTTCCAAAACAGCATCTTCAGACATGTGTACTTGGGTGTTCTCCTTTTGAATTTTTGCCTCAACATGGGGAAAACTTTGAACTCTCCCAAATCTCCACTTTTGTATCTGATCAGCATCATCTCAGTAAATTCCCCCATCAAAAACAACACAGAAACAGACTATGCGACCTAATAGGTCCTTTAAAGCGATACAATATCGGGTTCCATCTCACCTCCTCTCTTGCTAAGGGGTTTCACTGTTCACATGTTCCACCTCGTCAAGGGAGGGAGTCCCCGGTAGATCACACAAGAGACCTAGTAGTATGGCCCTACAACCCCAGCACCCATGAGTCATACCGGGGAGTCTCGACAACCCCCTTCCAGACCTGACGGGGGCCTCACCGCAGTCGCGACCAGCCCCCAGGCGGCGGCGCTGGACCACTGACCGCTAGTGATCCCAAACGCCGCAGGCGGCAAGTTCTTCTCTGTCCCGTACTAAAGACACCCGGGAACGAAACTCCTCCAGTTGAATGTACAAGGAATTGGGGACGCAGGGACATTTTCAACGTAAAAAGACCCCTCCTGAAGGCCCTTATAGGGCCGTCAGACCCCCTACCCCCGGTGACCAGGGGACTTCCTAAACGTCAAAAACGCACGTATATCAAATTTATTGGGGCCCCAAAAAGGGACGTTTCCACAGACCCACGTAATATCGTGAAAAGCATACAACGGACAGAAACTGCTGGGTGACTTGCTTTCTTATTCCTGGGACTGGGGCCAATCTTTTCGTACAGAGTTCCAAAAAATTAAAGAAAAATCCGTGTAGTTTCCATCAAGGGGAAAGCCACACAAGGATTCACTTTAAGCCATAATATCACGAAAGATTGGGCAGTAACACATTTACTGATTTGCCGGGGGATAGATCCCTGCGTTAGTTTTAATACAAACATTTTTAAACGCGGGGGGGGCAAAACATCCCATTGTTGTTGATGTTGTAAACACCGAAGTGTTTTTTAGTTTTATGAATTTACGTGCTGAGTTTTTGCACGATGGAAATACTTACATACTGTTTTTTCTTTGTGCATACAGTGCATCTGATTAAATTATTTGTGAAACTTTTTTGGGTTTTACGTGTGTGGTGTGTGTGTGTGGTTGTGGTGTGTGTGGCATATATACCTTTTTATTTGTATTTAGCCCCTTTTCAGGGGCAACGTTATTTAAAATACTTTTTAAAAGTATGATTCGATCTTTTTAAATTTAAATTAGGCGTACCCTATACCGGTTTGGTGTTTTGCAATTCTTGATATTAAGTTTTTGTCGTATGGTATCAGACAGATCTAGACAGTTTATGTTTTTTTTTCTTATTTGGGATATTTAAAGCGATTTTAGGGGTACATAGTAATCGTAAGAATAGATGTTTGGTTTTTGGGTTTTTTTATAATGCGAAGGGTGGGATTTAACTACATAACTCTTTTTTAATTTTATGTTTAAGTGTATTGACCTTTGTCGATGTCATTATAAAGTACAAATTATTATATGTAAAAGGTTTTGCATTTAAAGAATGTGTATATATGGCAATTCATGACCCTGTGACAGTATTTTTTTTAGTTATGTTCTTGCCGTAAGTTCTTGTTGTATGTTTGGCAGCAATATCTTGCGTGCACATAGGTGCAATCCGTTTGTCAGTTAATTTGATTGAGATCCATACTGTTTCTTTATTTTTATGTTAAACTGTAATGGTTTTAAATAAAATATAAAAAAAATATATATAGCGCGAAAGTCCCCGTTTGTAGCTAAAATAGAGACTTTCGGCGTTATATTACCTGTTAATATATAAAAAATACCATGATATTGTCACTATTATTATTATTATTATTATTGTTGTTGTTAGGTAGGATTTCTTATGTATATAGAGCATACAAGTCTCTGAACCATCAGGTAAATTGTTCAATTGTTTATGTCCGGCTGACTGACGTTTGGGTCAGGTGATCCAACCTGATGATAGGTCAACAGACTGGCAGGTAGTCAGTCCACTCCCTGTTCTAGCCATGACAACTGATCGTATATTGGTTCTCTCTTAGGTGTATACAGTTTGAAAGGGTTTGAGAATTAGGCTCTAGAGCTGACTCAGTTTGTTCCTCATTGCTCTGAAGATTGTTTTGATATTTATATTCTTGGTCAGTTCAGTAATCCATAGAGATACGTCTTCTCAGAAACTCTTGCTTTCTACCTCCTTTATGGCTGGAGTCGAAGGTCTTGTTGAATCTTGTACATTTTGTAGTTTGAGTTTACACAGTCTTGTTAAGACAAAGACGTAAATGTTAGTGAAGACTTAATTACAGGAAGAAAAATTAATGTTTCTTATTAATGTAATATTTCCTTGATTTTGAACTAAATATATATATAATTGTAAATTTATTGAACATAATGTATTAAGATATTAGGTACAGAGAGACGATAAAGTATTGTATTTAAATACTCTAATAAATTTTAATATAATTCTATGGAGTTTCCCAGTTGAAATTATTTCCCCTAGACTCTAAAAATTTT
>NC_069403.1:104101631-104117506 GCF_026875155.1 Cherax quadricarinatus | reverse complement strand
AAAAAAAGACATCAATACTAAATCTCCTCAAAACCCACTTAACCATACCCTCTTGACCTCGGTTTTAAGACCGTTTACATTGAAAGTTACACACCTGAATTTTACAAGAATGGCGGCTTACCCCTGTCCCGCTGAGGCTTACTTGGTCCTCCTTTCATAGGTCTGGGTTCTTCTCTATCAATCCCTCGTTCCTGCCTCCAACCCCTCCCTGTCCCTTCCCGCCTAGCTTCCCATTGCCCCCCCCCCCTCCCCCCCCCGGACTTGTCTTTGTACCACAGCTGCCCACATCTTCTTCCCAGGCCTCTGCGCTGGTGTGAGAGACTTCGTCCATGTCTGATGCCCCCGCTGATCTCTTGCGGGAGCTCCCCTCTACACACATTTCTTCTGCAACCACATCTTCTTGATGGCCCCTCCACCACCACATTGCTCTCCTTTCGAACCTCACTCAAGTCTTCCTTACCCTGCTTCTGTTCATCCATCACCTTGCCCTCACCTGACCTCACATCACTTTCCAAAACCATGCTCCGACTCTTCCAAAAAACCCTTCAGCACAGCCTCCAAAACCCCGTCCTGAGCTGACCCCTGTAGTACCTAACGGTCTGTCTGACAGCGATATTCCCTCCCCCCCGTTTCCACTGGTAGTGTAACACACGTCTCCAAAACCACCTCTGCTCTGTCGACCTCCTCACTCCATAGGCCTGTACCCCGGCTTTCATTTCCCACCCGTCATAACGTCCGCGGCTTCTAATGGCGTATCCACAAAAGCGGGTCTTCTGACGCCTAGGGCCTGTCTCCTGGGGCATTGTGCCACCATGTGTTCATAAGAGTCACATAAACGGCACGTCTTCCTCTGCCCCGCATAGTGTACAAAAACCTGTGTTCTATGGTTATGAAATGTAACATATGATGGTATCGGCCTCCTCAGGGTCATTTAAATGTGAAGGACCCTTCCGGCATCCCCTCATAAGGGCCGTCCCTCCACACATCCCATGCTCGTCGAGTGTAACAGTCCCATAACCACTAAACACATCTTGTAGGCTGTATGCTGTTGCCCCAAAAGGTACATTCCTTACCTTCACCCAAGTAAAAAAACTTAGACACATCATGCAAGCATACTTCCACTGCCGTATTTATACTCATCCGCCTTTCTTGAATTCGTCCGACGATGGTAGAGTAGAAGTCAGCCCCCATGAACTTCACGAAGACCCGTGACATACCATTCAGTGCACACCATACAGCTCTTTTATTGGGGGTGCCATAACAGTCCCTGATAATGCTTTGGGAGGAGAACGTTCATCGTGGCGTTGCTTAAAGATCCTCTAACCAGCTCAATGCAGACAGTATTTATGCGCCGGTACAGTCGGGCCCCATCTTGGTGCTAAAGCTATGTTTTCCTCACCAAGGTGGCGTGCAAAAGAACCTGTAGAAGCGGGCCTCTCTCCCCGCAGGTCGAGAGACGAATGAGGATAATTTGAAGATTGTGGAGTTTTATACATGGCGAAAGCGCAGGAGGCTAGCAGGTAATTCAGAGAGGGTATGGAAAAGTAGTGAGTAGATTAAGGGTTTACGGGCGGGAGATGTCACATTACAGCAGAGGGCGGTAATAGTTAATTCGCTGGTTTACAGTAAGGTTTGGGGTATAGCGGAAGTGTATCCTTTGAGAACACAGGACGTACAAGATATATAGAGACGTGCTCTACGTTTTTGTTTGGGGTTTTGGGAGAGCATGGCTGAGCAAGGAAGTGGTGATGTCGAATGTGGCGCAGAGGGGGTGTGGGTCTTTTAGGCACTGGGCCAAGGGTGAAAGCGATATATGTAAAACAGTCATCGTTAGGGCTGGAGGGGAAAGGGGGGAAGAGTGAGAAAGGTGATGGGGGATGTGCGGAGAGGGTGGGCAGGTAAAGAGTTAATTTGAATGTGAGGATATGCTGAGGGTTTTGTTTTTGGTTAAAGATGTTGAGCGACTTAAAGTGGGGTGTTTGGTATCATTGAGTGGGAGGAAGGAAATCCTGCAGGGTGTATCGGTCTATCCATTTATGATTGGGGGATGATATGGGAAGACTTCAGGAGGCTCAGGGTTAATGCCTAGGGTACGTGAGTTGGTATATAGATTCATGATGGGGATCCTAGCTTCAAAAGCAGTTTTTAGTTTTTAATGGGGTTTTGGGGAGGGGAACCGTCCTGCAGTCAGTGTGGTGAGCTGGAAACGGCATTTCATGAGGTTTATTTTTGTGAAGAATTGAGGGAGGTACGGATGTGGTTGGCGAGGGTTTTTTCGTCTGTTAGGTGGGGGTAATGTAGAGACCATGTGAGCTTTAACATTAGAGGTAAAAGGGGTATCACGGGAGGTAAAAAGGGCGATTATGTATGTGGTAGTGGATTTTCTGTATATTTCCTGGGGAGTGAGAGATGCTGGGGGTAGGGTTCGAATTAAGGCAATTGCAGCGCGTATATACAGGACTGCTGGTAGGAACAAACTTATTTATGGGGTCAGTGGGAGCTTGTTTTCCCGAGAACTATAGAGAGATTACAGTCAGTCGTCTCCAGCAATTGGTACAGTGATAACCATGTAGGGGACTGGTTTTTCTTTGGTAGTCGGGTTTTTCAGGGTTTTCAGTGGTGGTGGAGTGAAAGGGGAATGGTTTTAAGCGAATGACAAGGGTGGATGGTATGTGGGTGTAACGGTTTAAATGGTTGGGTGGTAACTAGTCTGATTCCGGTTGCTGTTGTAGGAATGGAACAAGTAAAACTGTGTGCCGTGTGAATTGCTTTGGGTATGGAGGTGAATGTGTGTGAATGTAGTTTTTTGTGTTAAAAGTAATGTTCCATAAGAAAAGGAAAGCTACCGTGTGCGGCGTTTTATGAGGAAATCAAGATATGTCAGGTAAAATGGTGTTTCAGGGTTAAATTTTAAAACTTTCTGGCTTAGATCATAATATATCAGATGAACGATTTCGTTTTTCTTAAACTTTCATGTACAGTAATTTGTGTGTGTTTTTTTTTTTTTTTTTTTTTTTTGGAGTGGTGAGACACTCCTGTGTCAAATTAGTAATGTATCATCTGATGGATGATGGTAAAAGTTTTGTATATATGCCACAAAAAAATTACAATAACAAGTGTTTGTGTTGTTTCTGTGTAAAACAGTTTTATAGATAATATTTAAATTTGTATTCACTTAGCTTGTTTTTTAACTTTTGTGTAATGTTCAACGTTTAGTTGGTGCAGGGATGGCACAAGAACACCTGGGTGTTCAAGTGTGAATGGGTCTGGGGATGGAGGTGCATGTTGTGTAAATGTAGTGTGTGGTGTAGAATGCAAATTTTTTCAACGATAAGAAGGCTTCCTGTGTTTGGAGTTATTATGAGGAAAACATGTACAAAGTACAGTAAAAATGGTGACTAGGGTTAATTTATCTTTATGGCTGAGTTCATAATATATCAGATAAACAAGTTAGTGGTTATTAAACAACTCTCATGTATAGTAAATTTCTGTTTTTTTTTATTAGGGAAATATAATAATGTACATTCTTTAGGGGTGGTGATACACTCCATTGTCAAAATAGCAATGTAACATTTGATGAACTCTAGTAAAAGTTTGTATATATCCCAATCTGTTGGTGATATTAGTTTCTTTGCTTCGGGTGAAGGGGGAAGATTAGTAAAAAATTTTCTGTCAGGATCAGATCTATCAAAATTATGTATGGAAATATAAAATTAACAGTGTTACAGAATCAGTTATGGCATTTGTAAGGATTCTGTATGAAGGATATATAAATAACAAAGTGGAAAAAATAATGCAGATTGTAGTTTTGAGGTCATCTTTGGCTATAATAATAATAATGATGAATATTATGTCATCTTGTGTAATCTTACTTAACATAGTAACATGGGATATAATGTATAGGGGATGAGGGACAGTTTGTGACAACACAACGTTAATCGTCTGTGTTCATTTAGACAATGAAATTTATAATTTTGTGTAAGAACTGATACTGTGTTCTTTTATCTATTTAATGTATTGTATTGTTTTAAATAAAATAAAAAAAAATACAGTATGCCCAATAAATTAACTAAGCGAGTTTTGCTTGTTGAAGTTTCCAAATGTTTTGATCCACTAGGTTTAGTGTCACCCCTTACTATAACAGGGAAATTAATTCAGGAAGCATGGAAACTTAAATGTGCTTGGGATGAAATTCTACCTGAGGAATTCATTAACAGGTGGGATGAATTAATTGGTGATTATGAAAAAATTCCAATGTTGGAGTTCCCACGCCAGGTGGCCAATCCAAATGGGAAAAATGTACTCCACATTTTTTGTGATGCTTCAAAATTGGCATATGGAGCAGTTGCTTACCTTCAATGTAAGTGTTATTTCTCTTGTTATATCTAAGGCTAAAGTGTCTCCAATTAAATCACGTACCTTGCCTCAGTTGGAATTAACAGCCATTTATGTAGGTGTCAAATTAGCTAATTATATAAGAAATAAGTTGCAGGAGGTAAATATTAGCGACACTGTAATTTGGTCTGATAATGAGGTATCCTTACAATGGATTCGAAATGGAAACAGTAAAATTGTGTATGTACAAAACAGAGTCGCTGAAATTTATCAGATGCAAGAGAAGTATAATAGTTTGGGTCAGCATATGTTAACATTTAATCATATACCTGGTGAGGAGAATCCAGCTGATTTCTTGTCTCGAGGTTTACCTTATGCTAAATTTGTAAATGCTGTATCATGGTTTAAAGGACCGAGCTGGTTGGTAAATAAAGCTAATTGGCCTGTACAAAAGGCGTATATTGCTCCTGTTGAAATTACTGTGACCACCGCTCCAATAGTTTGTCCTTCTTTATCCATTGATATAAATAGGTATTCTTCTTTTCCCAAACTGATCAATGTAACTAAGTTGGTGTTTAAATTTCTAAACAAGATAAATATTTCATATAATGTTTTCACATCCTCTTGAATATTGGATAAAGAGGGAACAGGAGAAATCTATGGAAATGAGATTAAATTGATGATGGAAAGAATAATTGTGAAAGGTTCTATAATGGAGAAATTGGGGCCTGTATTTAGAGAACAATGTAATTAGGTGCAGAGGTAGGTTACAAAATGCTGAATTGGGGTGATTATGCTAACACCCTATCTACTGCCCAAAACTCATCATCTAACAAATATGATTGTTCTAAATGCCCATAAAAATGTAATGCATGGTGGGGTACAAGATGCCTTAAATTGTATTAGGGAAACTTTCTGGATTCCACAAGGACGGCAAAGTGTAAAAAGGGTGATTAAATCTTGTGTAATATGTCGCCGTATGGATGCCAGATCCTATATGTACCAGGTCCTCCACCATTGCCAAAGGAGCGTGTACAATTAGTGAAACCATTTGATGTAACAGGTGTAGACTATAGTGGTCCAATAATTTCAACAGGTACGTCAAATGGTGTTCCACTGAAAGTGTATGTGTGTTCACCTGTACTGCTACTAGGGCAGTTCATTTAGAAGTGGCACAGGACTTGTCTGCAGAACAGTTTATACAGCTGTTTCGAAAATTTGCAGCTAGGAGATCCTGTCCGAGATTGATGATTTCGGATAATGCCACAAATTTTGTAGCAGGTGCTCAACACTTGATAGAATTAAATAATAGTAACGATGTTCAATCTCTGTTAACCCAGCGAGGGTGTACCTGGAAATTTATTACTCCTAGAGCCCCTTGGCAGGGGGGGGGGGCTGTACGAAAGACTGATAGGCACAGTGAAGAGGTGTCTCCATAAAGTACTACACCAGAAGAGAATTAATTTGGAAGAATTCCGTGCAGTGTTAGTGGAGGCGGAAAATCGTATAAATAATAGGCTTCTCTCGTACATGAGCGATACACCTGATGCAGGTGTATTAACACCTTCTCACCTAATATGTGGAAGGAAATTGGAAGCTGCCCCTGTCTATAGAGATAATCCGGAAGAAAGTGATGAAGATTACAATGATGCGGCAGTGTTGTGTAATAAATTTAAAATGTTAAATAAAGTAATTGATCATTGGTCTAATGTGTGGCATAAGGAATATCTTCTTACACTACGTGAACACTTTTATGGTGCGACCGAAGCAGTAAATCGACAGACCATTCAACCAGGTGACTTTGTGCTATTGACACTGAACAACATCGAACATTGTGGCCTCTGGGCAAAGTATTGACATTGTACCCAGATGCACAAGGTGTTGTCAGGAATGTCAAAGTGTTGTGTCGTGGCCAGGAAAGTTTATGCAAAAATTAATAAATGATTCCTTGGAATTAGGTGCTCAATCAAATGTAAATGAAAATCTGAGGGAAAGTGACACGAGTGATATGGAAGATAACGCTGACCAAATGATGCCGGAAGATGAAATCGTAGTAAGACCTACTAGGAGAACAGCCACTCAAGCCAGAACCGGCTGGAATCGTCTCCTAAAAAGGAGTAATTTTTTTTTTTATATTTTATTTAAAAAACCCCAATACACATCATACATGTATGCTATACTTAGGTTACATAAACAAAGAAACGTGATCCATTAAATAATAAAAACAAAACTCCACATTCCTTATCCAACACTAACTTATACATAAGAAAAACACGTTCAACTGTAAATGCTTTATTCCCCCCCCGAAAATGCCCAACCAGCACACACAACAACATGTAACTAAAACCAGCCACACCTGAACATACAGGTGGGTTTATTATATCCATAAAATACAGCCAGTATCTTATAACACAAAAGGCAATATTAACCTAAGAATGTCACACTTATTTACATTATATATGAAACTTTATATACAAAGACATTCTCATATAATCCAATTCGTTGCACACTCATTAGTATTGTATATTAAACTTTATACACGAAGACATAATACTTTTTTTTTTTTTTTTTTTAAAGCAACATACACAAACCATAATAAGAAAAACACAACCGACAATTAGCAAATCAACAACTGTGGCAGACAATGTCAGTACACACACAAAAAACAAAATACATTTTAACACATTGATATAACAAAATTCTACTGAAATAAACCCAACCTATTTATGAAAAAAAAAACATACCGACTACTAATACAAAACGTCGGAGTCATTATAAAACATGTAGGAATAAGTCCTACAATCATATATATATGTATATATATACGCATGCACATACACACATACGCGTATGTGCACATGTGTTCGTACAGAACAAACTGGATTATACATAGATATAAAACGCTAAATGACTAGTCACCAAATAAACTAAAAATATATTACATCCACTAATAGAACTATACCTAAGACATTGGTTCCCACAAACACACCTACACACACACAAAGTTAATGTTACCGATTAACGCTCAATATATAATATAACCTTCCATACAAAATGAAGGGTATATATAAACCCCATAAAATACCTATATATTCTCGTGCATAGTCCATAATGTACCCCTTCAATACGATTAAAAAAAAAGACGTATGACAAGGATATAGCTATCATCAGATTCGAATATATAAACATATCCTCACATATACATATGAATATAAACCCCCTATATAAAATGTTTCTTATAACAATAAAAGAAAAAACAAAATCACATACAACTTTAAACTCTGTGGTTTTACAAAAATCATAAGGTCTACATACCCCGGAGCCCCCGACGGCTCCCTGCAAATAAACTTTACCCACATCAAAACACCTTGCAAACCAGTCAACCTTCCTCATCAGGCATCCAAGCACTCCAAGAGGGCACACCACTGAAGAGACCAACCCCTTGTCTCTCACCCCGTCACCAAGCGGAGCAAACGTTCAACAGTAAATCCACGATATCCCTCCGGAAAACTAGTTACCCACCGTCCCCCATATAATTGTTTGTTCTTACATGCTGTCCTATAAAAACACGCCGCTAACGCTTTTATCCTAATGTTTCCCTCCACCTCCCTCATCCCCCAAGAAACATACAAGTAATCAACTATTACGTATCTGATAGCCCTCCCCACCTCGTTGGGCACCCCTCCCATATCTAACATTAAAGCCCTTAGGGGTGATATCTGACCCCCCCCAATAAAAGGAAAACCCTCTTCAACCACAATCTTACCACCTCCAAATCTGAACAAAAATATACTACATGGAAAGCAGTTTCAACTTCCCCACAAAAACCGCATGATGCCTCTCTCACAAAACCCATTCGTCTTAGCACCTCTTTCGATGCTAACGTCCCCATAAGAAATCTATATACTAATTCCCTCACTCTTGCCTGTATTTTTAGTTTACTAAATTCCACCCATATCACTCTCCAATCATATGTGGGATACACTGCCATCCCCTGCATTGATTCCTGACGACGACCCACACCCACCAACCGTTTTACCTTGAGTTTTTTAACATTGCGAACCTTTAACATAAACCTCAACATATCTTCACACTCCACTAAGTCCCTGCCTCCCCACCATTTGCGGATATCCCCCATCACCTCCCCCACCCGAAGACCCCTTTCCCCCGCTGCCCGAATATACCTCTGCTTCACATATAGCGCCTTCACCCTAGATCCTAATGCCATCAATCCCAAATCTCCCTGTCTTACCGCAGTCATTCCCACATCTTTGCCCAACCATGCCCTCCCAAAACCCCACACATACCTTAAGACTCTTCTTTGTAATTTCATAATATCCTGACTTCGTAAGGGATAAATTTCCGCCACTCCCCACACCTTACTATAAATCAGCGTATTTACCACCACAACCCTTTGACGCAAGGTTACATCCCCGGCCCTTAGACTCCTGAGCCTACTCAAAGCTCTGTCCATTACCATTTCTGAATTAACCCTCCTGCTCTCCTGTGCATCTGCCAAATACAAAATCCCACAAATCTTTAGCCTTTCTACAGTTATCCAGCCAAACTCCTCCCCCAAGCACCTACCTCCAGCAATCGTGATTTCTGCTTATTAACTCTCATCCCAGTAGCATTCCCAAAAATCTCAATTACCCTTCCCACTTTACTTAAATCTTCTATCTCATTAAGTAAAACAGTTGTATCATCTACATAACCAACAATATTCCCACAAAAGCCTCCACTCTCCCCCATCCTTCCCATCCCACCATCAACCAGAACATAGAAAGGATTCTGCATACATGCAAAGAGTATTTGGGAGAGTGGACACCCCTGCCTTAAACCCCTCCCCATGCTTACAGGACTACCCAACCTACCATTTACCTGTACTCTCATCGATGCATCCGCATACAATGTCCTCACCCATCCACCACCCTCCCCAAAACCCATTCTCACCATACTCTCAATCAAAAATTCCTATCCACATAATCATAAGCTTTCTCCCAATCCAGACCTAGAATACCTCCCTTACTACTACCCTCAAGGAAATCCCGAATACGTCCATGACCTGCCTGCATACTCCTCCCCGGGATACCAAACTGTCCCCCATGTATCACTGACCCCATGACCTTCTTCAGTCTATTACCCAAAATTTTCGCAAAAACCTTGTAATCTGCGCACATCAGAGATATCGCTCGGTAAGCACTCAACTCTCTTCCCCCCTCTGCTTTGGCACCAAAACTATGACACCCGTACTTTGCGATGTGCCCAACTTCCCACTAGTTAACATATGATCCAATACCCTAACAAAACACTGCCTAATACACCCCCAATGTGCTCTATAAAAATCATTTGGTATACCGTCTATCCCTGGTGTTTTCCCGGTACTCATCCCGAAAACTGCCTCTTCCACCTCAACCTCACTTATACCAACCTCCAACCCCACTCTATCCTGCTCACTTAAAACACTATGGAACCCCCCTTCAAAAATACCCTCCCAGGAACCCCCCTCCCTCCAACTCCATTTCTCCCTAAACCAACTATCAGCAGAGACTCATACTTTCCGTATTGGATAGGACTCGACCCTCTGGATACCCTCCCACCCCAGGGCTTGTCTCCAATTGTAGAATGGTGGTTACTCTCTGTCGGTCCCGAAATTTACGTAAAACAAACCCGGACGGCTTATCACCCCACAATATGTCCTCTAACCCCGCTCTAACCCTAATTGCATCAAACCTATCATTGTGTAATTCAGCTATTCTACTCCGCAGACTGTCCATATCATCCCTCCTACCACCTCCCCCAACACAACAGTCTTGCAACTGTCCCTCCAGATAATTTTGCAACCCAAAACGCCACCTCGCCTCTTCTCGTCCCCTAACCTTAAAAAAATTCGCTATTTCAGGTTTGGCCTGCATTTCCCACCAATCTAACAGATCTATCTCCCTGTCCCTAGCCTCCCAAAAATGCAACCACCAATCACTGAAAAAAGGCCCCTCCCCCTCCTCCTTAAGAAGCCTTACATTTAATTTCCAGTACCCAGAATAAATACGCACCACTCCATCCCACATCAAATCTGCTATTACCGCCCTGTGATCAGAAAACCCCACATCGAAGGTTTGCACCCTCACAACATCTATACCCTGCTTAATATAGATTCTGTCCAATCGCGCTTCATATCCCCTACGGACGAACGTGTGCTCCACTAGGTGTCCCCCCCTCCCAACCACATCAACAACCCCAATATCTCGCAATACATCCCTCAGAACACTCAACACACAACCCGCCCCTCTCGGTTCGACATCACCACTCCGAATCGCACAATTCCAATCACCTCCTATTACTGTTATAGCAGGCAAACCTCTCAAGTGATACAGCAAAACCTCCCTGACAAAATCTACTTTTACCTGGTTTACTAGTTGCTGGCATGTAAACTACGAAACTAGCTCGACTCTCACCCCAGACACCATCCACCCTCCAACCCTCCCACCCCCCCCTCTCTTCCCAACCTATGACACGCAAGGGGCTGGTCTCCTTTACGCCACTGCTACCCACCTTTTCAATTGCAAACCACTGGTAACATACATCCGATATCCTTTCACCCGCAACACACATCCAGCCCCGTGATTATGCTCTTGCAAAAGCATATGTCGACATCAAACCGCCTTAAAAACCACTCCAACCAAACTTTCTTGACCTCAGTTCTTAAGTCCATTAACATTAAGCGTGACACATCTGAAAATTATAGAAGGGGCGGCTTTTCCCTATGCCGCTGGGGTTTACTCACTGCACTTTTTTACATTACGTGTTCCCTTGCCACTCGAGTTTTCCCGTGCAGTCACCTCCCCCTCCCTCTCCCACTGTGCAACTCAGGCGCACCTCTACCACTATGTGGCATCGGCTCCACCACCGCTGCCCATGACTTTTTTCCCCGGGGCCCCTGTCCCGGGGTAATGACCTCGTCTATCTCTGATGCCGCAAATTCTTTTCCTAGAACTTCCACTTACACACATTCACCATCAGGCGAATCCTCTGGTGTACCTCCACGACCACCGCACGCTCCAGCCCTTTCTTACTCAAGTCTTCCTCCACGATTTGTTGTCCCTCTAGCGCTCCGGCTTCACATAAACTGAGGACACCTTCTGCACAGGGCTCCTCCCCATCCAGAAAGTCCTTGATCACATCTGCCAATAAACCATCCTGGGTCGAAGCTTCCTGGACTAAAGACTCCTCAGATGTCACCTTCGACTCCCCCGACGCCCCTGGGAGAGTGACACACGTCTCCGCTGCCGCCACCTCCCGTTCGACCTCCTCACTCCAGAGGTCAGTCTTCCGGCCTCCCGAGGCACCAGAGCCAGGCACCAAATCACACGGCTGCTGAATCACAATTGGAGTTTCCAGAACTCGAGGAGCCTGCCTCCTAGGACACTGGGCTGCCATTTTGCTCATAAGAGCTACACAGACGACATGTTTTCCTCTGACCAGCATAGTACACATAAACCTGTGTTCTATAACCGGTCATCGTAACATAGGATGGTATAGGCCTTGTTAAAGACATTTTAAGGGTGTAAGAACCTTCCGGCATCCCTTCATACGGACCATCCCTCCACACCCCCATGGTTGCAGAATGCACTGTCCCATAACTGCTAAAAAACTCCTGAAGGCCATATGCCGTGGCCTCGAAGGGTATATTTCGTACCTTCACCCATGTGAAGTACTTAGAGACGTCATGTAACACGACATCCATCGCTGAATTCACACTCATGCGTTGTTCCTGGTAATGCTCGACAATTCTTGTGTAGGAAGCCGGCTCGTAGAAATTTCACGAAGATTTTGTCAAACCATTAAGAGCGACGCATACAATTCCTCATTGGGAATACCATATGTATCCTAATGATGCTAGGGAGAAGAACGTTCATCGTATCTCCACTTAACGTACCACGAAGCTTTCAATGTGCAGTTTTTTCTCCCCCTTACCTTCTCCCATTTTGATATCCCAACAATGTGGCAGCGGGACCCCGTCGACTTCTTCGGTTGTGGGGAATGACGTCTACTCCCTGAACAGCAGGTGCTTTTCCTAGAATTCCACTACCACATACCCCCGGGTCAGGCAGAATAATTGGGTTGTCCTCCAAAGACCACCGCCGCCAGCCCAGTTCGTTCAAATTTACTGATTTTTTCCAGAAATTCCCGTTTACATAAATGATGGCCATTCTGCCATTCAAACAAATTTTAAACTCATAAAAACGGTCGAAGCCCGCCTGGACAGAGAGACTCCTCATCATGGGCTTCGACTCCCCGACGCCTGGGAGTGAACACAGTTTCCGCCGCCGCACTCCGTTCGATCTCTCACTCAGAGGTCGTCTCCGGGCCCCCGAGGCACCGAGCAGGCACCAAATCACACGGCTGCTGAACACAATTGGAGTTTCCAGAACTCGAGGACCTGCCCCCTAGGACACTGGGCCCGCCCAATGTGCTCATAAGAGCTACACAGAGACTGTTTTTCCCCTTTACCGCATAGTAAAATAAACTGTGTTCTATAACCGGTATCGTAAAATAGGATGGGATAGGCCTTTTTTTAAAAACATTTAAAGGGTGTTTGAACCTTCCGGGATCCCTTTTACGGACCCTCCCTCCACACCCCCCCGGTTGCAGAAAGCACTGTCCCATAACTGCTAAAAAACTCCTGTAGGCCATATGCCATGGCCTCGAAGGGTATATTTCGTACCTTCACCCATGTGAAGTACTTAGAGACGTCATGTAACACGACATCCATCGCTGAATTCACACTCATGCGTTGTTCCTGGTAATGCTCGACAATTCTTGTGTAGAAGCCGGCTCGTAGAAATTTCACGAAGATTCTTGTCAAACCATTAAGAGCGACGCCATACAATTCCTCATTGGGAATACCATATGTATCCCTAATGATGCTAGGGAGAAGAACGTTCATCGTATCTCCACTTAACGTACCACGAACCAGCTCAATGCAGATAGTATTTACTCTCCGTCCTGTACGTTCCGCCATTTTGATATCCCAAAATGAGCAGCGCACGCCCTCACTACTCAATGGTTGTTGATGAACTGAGGTAGCTCGCCTGAAAACAGCAGAGGGGTGCAGAGCACAACCGCACTCCACCGTGGTCAGGCAGCAAATGGTCTGTTTAGCAACGAACTCCGGCCGGCCGCAGTGTGGAAAATACTGTATATATTTTCCAGAAATTCAGTATTTATATGTAAATAGATGGCCATACTGTATTTAATAATATTTATGTCATAGAAAACGGAAAGCCTGCGTCTGGGCAGACGAGACTCGCCATCTTGGTTTTGAATTATGTACAAACGTTGGTGTAATGGGAAGAATTTTTTCGTGCTCTAGAGGTTAAAATTGTGCTGAAACCTCTCAAATAGGAGACGAAATTGTTGGATGTGCATTCCTGCATAACTTGAGATATCAGGCGACTGGACAAGACAGCTCCAGGAACCTCAGATAAGTCTTATGTAGTAACCTGGCCAGTGTTATTTTCATAGATAGACAGTGAGGTTTTCTGAGTATGATACACATTAATCTCCAGTCAAATTGGTGAGTGTTATGATTAAGATATATTCTCCTTCTGTTGTATAAATGTATATATATATGATATATATATATATATATATATATATATATATATATATATATATATATATATATATATATATATATATAATATATATATATAATCATTTATTATTTTGAATATACAGTCCACAAATTTATATATTTACCAGTATTCCTGGTGTATGTACATTTCATTTAATTAATAGGTCCAGAGCAACTTGTGGTTATGACAGTGGTAGGTATCGAAGGGGGACATTTTTTGCGACCTAGGTGCCCCAAATTCCTACTTGTCTATGTAACTTTGATAAATAATAATTATCTTTGTTATCATTTACTGTTATGTACATAATTAGTTACATTCAGATAAATGCAATTTTCCACAGATGTTATGGAAATAATTTCATCTTTCTTTCATAAAAGACTACTATGGAGGGATGTAATTTATAAGCGTACAGAAATGAAGGCATTCCTGACCAATAATGAAGAGCTACTCAACCAAATATACTATTTCCAAGCACTAAATTAGCTCAGTTGGAAACTGTAGGATGATGAGAACAACATTATTCACTATGCAGGTTGCAGTTCCGGGGGAGACGGATTTAAGATGCAACCCAATGCTATCAGAGAAGATTCAATCAACTAGGTGCTCAAGGCAGAGAACAGAAAGCACCTTAACTCTCTCACTGATGAGATTCGGCGCTACGTCCCAGACATTCATACTAGTCAGTATACCACTGCTCTGGAAAGTGGTCCATTCAAATACCGTGTAGATGTCCATATTGAACTCCAGGAAAAGTTATTGGAACTCAAACACAACTCAGCAAAAGAGGAATTTAACTTTCTGAATCTAAGTTCTGCGTGGAAATGTGCCCCATTTATCGTGGACTTGGCAACATAGCTTTCAAGTGATGATCCCATTTTATTTAACATTTGTGCAAATGGAGTTTTTCTTTCCTTCAGTCAATAAAGTTAGATTCGATGAAAAGCTCCAGGTTGAGTGCTATCTTAGGTGTGCTCTGTCAATAACAGCCCCATAAACAGCAGACGTAGTAGCAAAAAAACAGTTGCAGTGATCACATTGAGCTTTCACACAAAAACATTTATTGCTTAAATGATGCTGACACAGAGTTTATGACTGTCACAGTGGGAATATTTATATTTTAAAGGAGCTGCGAAGTGCTTCATTTATTTCTAAATTAACTTTCATTTTTCGTAATCATACTCTTCTCTATGTTTGTTATCACTAATATAATCCATATTGCTCAAGTTTGTTTTAATAGGTGACACCCCTCATGGTTATGACAGAAGACCAAGCCGGGTAGAGGTTCATTATAGATTTCCTGGAAAACGTTGTGAATTCCTTGTATAATGAAGACAATGGAATGTGAAAATTTTTCGGGATATTTCTTTATTCCCTTTTTTCTTGTGTGATATTTATAGTGTATTTAATGAAACGCAGTTACGCAGTGTATTGGACAAGTCTGATTAATTACAGTATAAATTTAAGTCCAAAAATTGATGTACAGAAATGGAAAAAATATACAATATACATTTTATCTAAAAAAAGTTATAGTGTTTTTTATGATTAAACAATAACTGAAAAACACTTTTCTTGTTAAATTCTTTTAATTTTTTAAAACCATAATTAAAAATTTATAATTAGAAAATTCATACGTCCTGTTTTTTCAAAAACCTGACAGTAAAATAAAAATTGAATTATAACAACAAATGTCAAATAGTGAAATATAAACTAGCGTCTACGTGTTGCATGTCAGAACACATAACTGCATCAATGATATTACCTTTCATGTTAAAGCGTGACAGAAGAGCAAGTGCATGACAGGAGGCAAATGTGTAACAGGAAACGCATTCTTCTTCATGTCCCCGGTGAGGAAAATTCTGGGGCCCCCCACTTCAAATATATCCTCACTGCTATTTTTGAAAA
>NC_069403.1:104053498-104101131 GCF_026875155.1 Cherax quadricarinatus | reverse complement strand
GGATAGGCGCATAAGGGACTTTTTGGGGGGTTGCGAGGGGGAGATTTTTGGGGTATTGATTGGGAAATGCATATGACTGTGTGAATAGAAAATTTTTGGGAGGGCTGTTGTTTGTTTTCTGGGTTTGGGACGGGGAGGGGCAGGGGGGTTGATACGCTATACTCACGCTATGTACGGTCCAAGTTAATGGCAGATTGGGAGGCTGGTTAAAATGGAGAGGGGATTACGGCAGGGTGCCCTCTTCACAAATTCTGTTTGCGTGCATGCAACATCCGTTCTATGGGCTCGTTGAGGGGTGGGAGCTTTAAATGGGGAAAAGGGAAAAGGCCTCGGGCATTGGGGGTTTTGGATGATACCACTATCCTGATAGAAGGGTGGGGAATTGCGTATGGTGGGGAGGGTGTTGGGGGATTTTTGGGAGGTGTCGGGAATGAGTAAATAGGGCGAAATAGTGTTTACTGAGGGGGTGCTTGGGTGGGGGGTTTGGGGGTTGGAGTTTGGGAGCATGGTGGATAATTTGAAGATTTGTGGATTTTTTAAACATGGCGAATGCGCAGGAGGCTAGGCAGGTAAATTCAAGAGGTAGTGGAAAAGTAGTGAGTAGATTAAGGGTTTAGGGGCGGGAGATGTCACATTACAGCAGAGGGGGGTAATAGTTAATTTTTTTTATATTTTATTAAAAAAGTACATCACAGCATATAAAAATAACAAAACAGGCCTTATCTGTAAACAAATGAATAATTTTTCCATGGCCATATAATACCACATACAAATGTAAAAATTTTATACATCATGTAACAAATATTATCAAAGGGAAAACACAAACAGTAACCAAAGTAAGGAGAGATTTATACATACTGCCGTACTAACTACAGCAAAAGTAAAACCAGACATTCTGTACTATGACTGAACGTTATAAGGTACAAACTCAAAAGGGGACAGTATGATACATACCGTAACCCAAACAAACTAACCCCCCTTCCCCAGACAGAACCTCCCCCTATCTAAAAAATACAACATAAAGCAGAAAACCCCTAGAGTGCACAATAAATTAAGTAACCCTAACACATCTATAATACTATCCAAAAGCATGAATCTTACGACACGTAAAATATGAGCATAAAAGACAATGATACATCTGTTCCCTAAACTTAAAACGGTGAAGGTTATAACTGCCTCACGGCTTACAAATCAAACTGCAAGTGCAATAAGTTTTTTTTTTTTTTTTTTATATTTTTATTAAAACCTTACAAAAGTACAAAGGATGCATATAAAGACAGGAATACAAAACTTTCTTTTGTGCTACTAGTACCAGGTTATTCCCGCGGGAACAAGTATTATAACATCTCTTCTTCTTCTTCTCTGATGACCAAGTTTGGTAAGATGGGAAAGGGAAGAAGGATGGGTAAGGAGGGAAATATTGGAAAAGGGTGGGGGGGGAGAGGTAGATAAAAAAAGGTAAGGGGCCCCAAACCCCACTTTGGTGTAATTTAAAAAGTGTATGTGAATTGATAAAATATTCCCTTTAAGGGTATAATACAAAACCCATCAGAGTCACATAGATATAATAGGTATATAAGTACATGACTCTGAATTGTAGTAGTTATACAAGTTGCAATTGCTTTTTTTTTTTTTTCGCGATTGCACAAGGGATATTTATACAACAAGAAAGGCATTAATTTCTGGCCATTTATAATTCGTGACAATAGCTTTTAATGTGGTGTCCAACAATAGTCAATAGCAAAATTTTTACATTAAAAAGGGTTATTTAAGATGTCTCCCAAATTTGGGGGGCGATGATTTCTCATATACATAGAAGGGTTCTGGTATATCCAATCTTCTTCATCAGGTAATTGCTCAAAATCAGGGGTCGAGGGTAATCATCTTTATAATAAAACGACGAACCCTGTGGGAGAGTCTTCTTTGAGTCCTGTGAGGCGGATATTGATGGTGTAATCATGTATTTAACACTTGTATGGATTTCTCTATCTGGCATGTATATGTTTGCATTGTATAAAGTTGTTTCTTTTTTAGGGTGTCAAGGCGTACTTTATGGAAAGTATATCTTTTGTGTGTGTAAATCTGCCATTTTAACCTGTCTCTCCTCCTGGTATCGGTAATAAAGCGAAGAACACATTCTGGACCCTTTGTAACCGTAGCATGTTGGTCTTTGTTGTTAATGACATTGGGACACAGGGGTATTCGAGTATAGGTCTTATTATCATTTTAAACAGATGTTTTTTGACATGTTGAGGGCTTGATTGAATCGAAAGAGTCTGCTAAGAAACCCGGGTTTGGCTGTGTTGATCTTTTAGTTACATGAATGTTAGTGGAGCAGCCTGTCTATTTCATATCCCAAGATCTTGTTAGGGTTTCTAATGGCTACAGGTGTACCTCTGATGGAGATACCCCCTTTATCTTCGATGGTGAATGCAAAACATCCTATCGTGCTAACAAGGACCTTGTCCAGGATTAGTCGTAATTCTCCATTTCTTCTTCCCTATTAGATGTTCGACGAAGTTCTAATTCATTTTTTCTATGACTCGCTCATCACGTTGTATTTTCCGTGTACTGGAGTTGATGAACGACTTGAAGAACATCAATCTGCAAACTGTGTCACAATTGTGTCATTAAACTCTGGTTGAGAAGGTCATTCACATAATGTGAAACAGAAGTGACTGAGACAGAACCTTGTTATACCAAACAATACAACGCTAGACATACCTCACTAAAGTATAAGTCATTAATCGTTGCCGCCAAGCCATGTACCCACAAGCAAACACACCAAAATGAAATTTTACATAGTTGAACAATATAAAATGAATGACCTGACATGGTCTATTACCACAAAACCAACATACAAACTACCAAACAACTACAAAACAAGACAAAACTCTAACATACCCTCTATGAACAGGGTACAAGAGTAATTGATTAAGTTTTGTTACATTACATCCTAACCAATAGGAATTTCGAGAAAACGTATGATTCCTTATACACAAGAACAATAGATCAAACAAATTTTACTATTAATAATTGTTAACCCTCTATTACAATAATTCTGCTACAGAAAACAGAACAACAGACATGTAACATACAAAAAAAAAAAAAAATACAATAATAAATACCCCAAACCAAGTTTTTATAACAATCTCGGCACATAAAGGGTTAAGAACCAATCCGATACATAATTTAAACCGCCCACCATATGTATATCAACCGAAATTCCGTGTCCACAAACCGTCGTTGGTATTAACCCCTAAAAACATGGTAGAGACCCCAACCTATACAGACACTTAAATTTTGTCACATAGAAACCTTCATCAGACAATAAAAGTTAATACATAAGACAAGAGGATAATAAGATAAGGCGCTGTAATTTGCCAGTCCCAAAAGAAACTGACAAACTAATCCAGATTTTTTTTTTTTTTTTTTTTTTTTTGAAACAGCTTGCCAATCCAATTACTGTAAAAACAATCCCTAAGGGCTTTGGTATCCTGGCTATCAAGGAAATTTTAAAACCAGTGAACATAACCATCAGCTTAGAATGTAACCCTGGAAACCACACTTATGCTCACTATCACAACATTCGCGAGAAACATGGCGTACCACCATACCTAATTTTCACTACCCTCCTCTTACACACTACATAAGCTCCCAGAGAAAACAAAAACAAAACCCCCCCCTTTACATCCCCCCATAAAAGGAACACTCCGTGGTCCATCCTCAGGGACCCCCGACATAAGAACCCACTTGGAGGTTACGATAACCTTCCTACACTGCGTCCTATAGAATCCTAGCCGCCAACGCTTTTATCCTCTATCACCCCTTAAGCCCCCATTCCCAATGAAAAGTCCAGATAAATCCTCTATATATAACATTATAGCCCGTCCAACAGCCGAGCTATCCGCCTTTATAATCTAGTATAAAGCCCTTAAAACGGCAAACGACCCCCCCCCAAACAGTTTGATAACCCACCATCCATGGATTCTTCACCCCCTCCAAAGGAGGTACAAAAGACTAAACCACGTGAAGACGCAGTTTTCAACATCGCCACAAAACTGACAAAAGCCTTCGTGCCCACAACCCCTTACAACGTAAACAACACCTCCTTGGGAAGCCAGAATCCCCATGATAAAACGATACCTAATCTCGTACTCTAAGCCGGTAATCCGAAGCTTACTAAAATCTTTCCAAATAACACCAAATCATACGTTGGAACAACGCTTACCCCTTGCATAATTCCCTGACCTTTCGACTAACCCTCCACCAACCTTTTTCACTTTGAGGGGTTTCCACCTGTTGCAACTGTCAACAAAAATCTCACCATACTTCACAAAATCCTCAATTCCTTCCCACTCCACCATTTACGTGCCTCCTCCATAACTCTTTCCTACTTTAGCGCCCTCACACCCCCTTCCCCTCATATACCTCCGCTTGATATATACAGCCTTACTCTCAGTCCTAAAGGCAACAAACCTAAACCCCCCTCGTTCGATACCCCCCTCCGGAACATCGTCCATGACTACTCCTTACTTAACCATCCCTCCCAAATCCCACACAACCTTCCAGCACCCCTCCTCTAGCAGTCTCTACAATACGCGTACCTCTAAGGGAAAAACCTCTGCCAATCCCCATACCTTGCATAGACAAGTGAATTTACCCACCACTACCCTCGGATGTATGCCTAAGTCCCTCGCACTTAAACCGCCTAGTCTACTTAAAACCTTTACCCGTGACGACTCTCCGAATTTACCCTCCGGTATGCCTGCACTGCGCCATATACCATGCCCACAAACAAAACCCCCCCCCCCTGATTTGTCAACCCACGGTCCATCCTAACCCATACCCCAAGCCCCCCCCAGCCAAGTTACCGACCTCTATAACCTTGATTTCCACCGTATTAACTCGCAGTCCGGATCATACCAAACAGCTGAATCACTCCACCCACACTCCTTAACTCTCCTTACCCCATAGCAAAACGGATATCATCCACATTCCCAAACGATGCCCTCCTTTGCTCCCCCCCGTCCATCTCCTGTTTTGTCCATCAACCCTCTCAACAGACTCATAAAAGGATTCTGCACACACGCAAAGAAGCAGCTGTGACATCGGAACAGCCCTGCCTCAAACCTCGCTCCATCGGTACACTTTCCACCCAACCTCCCATTGACCTGTACCCTACCTCTGCCTCAGCATACAGGTGTTCAACCCAACCTCACTGCCCCCTCCCGAAACCCCCAACCTCGCGAAGCAAAACCCAGAAGAAATCTCTGGTCCCACGCAATCAGATGCATGCACCCAAGCTAAACCTAGTATTCCCCATCCCGTACATCTCTCTAGAAAATCCCTAATCAACCCATGTCCATCATCCGCATCCTTCTTCCGGAATGCCAACTGCCCCTATGTAAACACTAACCCAACACGTGTTCCCTCAAGTTTCGGGTTGCCCAAAACCTGTAGAGCAAAAATCTTGTAATCCCGAGCACAATTAACCGAAAATCGCATGGTAATCATTCAAAACTCGGCATTTCCTTCGTTTGGGGCACTAAAACCGTGACACCCGTTCTGTTGCGAGTGTGCCCCATCCCCCCACTACATAACATACTAGTCAAAACCCCACCAGACAATGCTGACACTCCCCCCAATGACACCTATTAAAAATCGTTTGGTATGGCCATCTATGCCTGGGGTTTTTTTACCCTGGCACTTCCCGAAAAACGGCCTCCTCCACCTCCTCTAAACACGAAGTACTACCTCGATTTTCTGTCACGGGCTCCTGCTCACGTAATACCTATTAAAACCCTTCAACCCCAAACCGTTCCCTCACCCACCGGCCCCCGCCAACCCTCTCCACTTCTCCCTAAACCAAAAATCTGCATACAAACTATATTATTTTCCCGTGGTGGATAGGCCTTGACCCTCCTCAAAGCCAAATCCCCCTCGTACCTTGCCTCAATATACGCCAAGGTGTTGTGTTCGCCTTGCCGTTCCTTAAACCTCCTTAATACAAAACCCATGCCGATCCCCCCTTAAAAACATCCTCCAACCCTGCCCCCAACTCTAATTTGCCTCAAATTTTTCATTGGGAATTGCGCCAACCTATTCGCAAACGTTCCATGTCCCTCACTCTCCGCCCCACCCGTGCCTCTGCAAACAGTCATTAACTGACGCCTCCCGCAAGATAATTTTGTAGACCATAGCTCCACCTCGCCATCTCCTTACC
The DNA here is from genome assembly GCF_026875155.1 of Cherax quadricarinatus. Taxonomy (NCBI): domain Eukaryota; kingdom Metazoa; phylum Arthropoda; class Malacostraca; order Decapoda; family Parastacidae; genus Cherax; species Cherax quadricarinatus. The sequence goes on along the minus strand of NC_069403.1, from coordinate 104,094,905 downwards.
CGTACTTTAAAAAATTGCGCGATTTCATTTAGCCCTCAGTTCCCACCAACCAGCAAAATCCATTTCCTAGATTCCAATCTCCCAAAGGAGTTCCACCAATCTTCAACCCTTTAGGGTTCAACCATCCCGTCCCTAAGTAGCCTCAACATTTAATTTCCATATCCTGCAAAAACTCGCACTACATGCCATCTCCCCTCATATCTGCGATAACTACACGATGATCAGAAAAACCCACATCGATAGTCTCACCCCTCCACACCTAGCTCTGCCTAACATAAATCCGATCTAACGTGCCTCATATCCCCTACGAAATAATAGTGCCCCACTCATATTCCCTACTTTTCCACCACTATCTACCACTCCTACATCTGCGCAAAACAGCCCGCAGGAACCCCCAAAACCAACCCGTCCCCCTGGAACCACATCACCATGCCTAATGACACAATTGCCAATCCCCACCAATCACCATAAAAGCAGGGAAACCGCGCATAGTGATATACCAGAACATCGCATACAAAAATCCACCTTCACTCTAAGTGTACTAGTTGCTGGCAATGTACACACCTACAAAACTACCCGCCTGGCCCCCAAAACCCATCCACCCTGACAACCTCCCACCCCCCGCTCCCCTCCTCCAACCAGGATAAACGCAAAGGACTGGTCTCCTTAAACCCGCCACAGCCATCCCCGCCTTTTCAACCTCAAACCATCACATGTAAACAACCTATAACCGTTCCAACATCAACTCACATCCTAACCTAAGGTTATGTTTCCTGCCAAAAACAGACATCAATACTAAATCTCCGCAAAACCCACTCTAACCATACCCCTTGACCTCGGTCTTAAGACCGTTTACATTGAATTACACACCGAATTTTACAAGAATGGCGGCTTACCACCTGTGCCGCTGAGGCTTACTGTGCCTCCTTTCATAGGTCCTCGGTCTTCCTATCAATCCCTCGTTTGCCTGCCCTCCAACCCCTCCCGGTCCCCTTCCCGCCTAGCTCCCATTGCACCCCCCGCCTTCCTGCCCGACTTGGTCTTTGCTACCACAGCTGCCCACATCTTCTTCCCAGGCCTTGCGCTGGTGTGAGGACGTTCGTCATGCTGCTGCCCCCCGCTGATCTCTTGCGGGAGCTAACCCTCTACACACATTGCTTCTGCAACCAACATCGTCTTGATGGACCTCCCCACCACCACATTGCCTCCTTTCGAACCTCACGCAAGTCTCCTTACCCCTGCTTCTGTTCATCCATACACCTTGTCATCATCCGAGCCTCACAATCACTTTCCACACCAATGCTCCGACTCTTCCAAACTCCTTCCCACACAGCCTCCAAAAATCCCCGTCCTGACTGACCTGTAGTACCTAACGGTCTGTCTGACAGCGAGATTCCCCGCCCCCCCGTTTCCACGGTAGGGTAACACACGTCCCAAAACCACCTCTGCTCTGTCGACCTCCTCACTTCCATAGGCCTGTACCCCTTTCACTTCACACCCTCATAACGTCCGCGGCTTCTAATGGCGTATCCACAGAAGCTGTCTTCTGACGCCTAGGCCCTGTCTCCTGGGGCATTGTGCCACCATGTGTTCATAAGAGTCACATAAACGGCACGTCTTCCTCTGCCCCGCATAGTGTACAAAAACCTGTGTTCTATGGTTATGCAATGTAACATATGATTGGTATCGGCCTCCTCAGGGTCATTTCAGTGTGAAGGATCCTTCCGGCATCCCCTCATAAGGGCCGTCCCTCCACATTCCCATGCTCGTCGAGTGTACAGTCCCATAACCACTGAACACATCTTGTAGGCTGTATGCTGTTGCCTCAAAGTACATTCCTTACCTTCACCCAAGTAAAATACTTAGACAACATCATGCAAGCATACTTTCCACTGCCGTATTGATACTCATCCGCCTTTCTTGAAATTCGTCGACGATGGTAGAGTAGAAGTCAGCCTCATGAACTTCACGAAGACCCGTGACATACCATTCAGTGCCACACCATACAGCTCTTCATTGGGGATGCCATAACAGTCCCTGATAATGCTTGGCAGGAGAACGTTCATCGTGGCGTTGCTTAAAGATCCTCTAACCAGCTCAATGCAGACAGTATTTATGCGCCGGTACAGTCGGTCCGCCATCTTGGTGCTAATGCTATGTTTTCCTCACCAGGTGGCGTGCAAAAGAACCTGTAGAAGCGTCCTCTCTCCCCGCAGGTCGAGAGACGAATGATGGATAATTTGAAGATTTGTGGAGTTTTATACATGGCGAATGCGCAGGAGGCTAGGCAGGTAAATTCAGAGAGGGTAGTGGAGAAAGTAGTGAGTAGATTAAGGGGTTTACGGGCGGGAGATGTCACATTACAGCAGAGGGCGGTAATAGTTAATTCGCTGGTTTACAGTAAGGTTTGGGGTATAGCGGAAGTGTATCCTTTGAGAACACAGGACGTACAAGATATATAGAGACGTGCTCTACGTTATGTTTGGGGTTTTGGGAGAGCATGGCTGAGCAAGGAAGTGGTGATGTCGAATGTGCGCAGAGGGGGTGTGGGTCTTTTAGCACTGGGGCCAAGGGTGAAAGCGATATATGTAAAACAGTCATTCGTTAGGGCTGGAGGGGAAAGAGGGGTAAGAGTGAGAAAGGTGATGGGGGATGTGCGGAGATGGTGGGCAGGTAAAGAGTTAATTGAATGTGAGGATATGCTGAGGGTTTTGTTATTGGTTAAAGATGTTGAGCGACTTAAAGTGGGGTGTTTGGTATCATTGAGTGGGAGGAAGGAAATCCTGCAGGGTGTATCGGTCTATCCATTGTATGATTGGGGGATGATATGGGAAGACTTCAGGAGGCTCAGGTTAATGCCTAGGGTACGTGAGTTGGTATATAGATTCATGATGGGGATCCTAGCTTCAAAAGCAGTTTTGAGTTTAATGGGTTTGGTGAGGGAACCGTCCTGCAGTCAGTGTGGTGAGCTGGAAACGGCATTTCATGAGGTTTATTTTTGTGAAGAATTGAGGGAGGTACGGATGTGGTTGGCGAGGGTTTTTCGTCTGTTAGGTGGGGGTAATGTAGAGACCATGTGAGCTTTAACATTAGAGGTAAAAGGGGTATCACGGGAGGTAAAAAGGCGATTATGTATGTGGTAGTGGATTTTCTGTATATTTCCTGGGGAGTGAGAGATGCTGGGGGTAGGATTCGAATTAAGGCAATTGCAGCGCGTATATACAGGACTGCTGGTAGGAACAAACTTATTTATGGGAGTCAGTGGGGAGCTTGTTTTCCAGAGAACTATAGAGAGATTACAGTCAGTCGTCTCCAGCAATTGGTACAGTGATAACCATGTAGGGGACTGGTTTTCTTTGGTAGTCGGGTTTTCAAGGGTTTTCAGTGGTGGTGGAGTGTATGGGAATGGTTTTAGCGAATGACAAGGGTGGATGGTATGTAGTGTAACGGATTATGGTTGGGTGGTAACTAGTCTGATTCCGGTTGCTGTTGTAGGAATGGAACAAGTAAAACTGTGTGCACGTGTGAATTGCTTTGGGTATGGAGGTGAATGTGTGTGAATGTAGTGTTTGTGTTAAAAGTAATGTTCCATAAGATAGGAAAGCTACCGGTGTGCGGCGTTATTATGAGGAAATCAAGATATGTCAGGTAAAATGGTGTTCAGGGTTAATTTAACTTTCTGGCTTAGATCATAATATATCAGATGAACGATTTCGTGGTTCTTAAACTTTCATGTACAGTAATTTGTGTGTGTTTTTTTTTTTTTTTTTTTTTGGAGTGGTGAGACACTCCTGTGTCAAATTAGTAATGTATCATCTGATGGATGATGGTAAAAGTTTGTATATATGCCACAAACAATTACGAATAACAAGTGTTGTGTTGTTTCTGTGTACACAGTTTTATAGATAATATTTAAATTTGTATTCACTTAGCTTGTTTTTTAACTTTTGTGTAATGGTTCAACGTTTAGTTGGTGCAGGGATGGCACAAGAACACCTGGGTGTTCAAGTGTGAATGGCTCTGGGTAGAGGTGCATGTGTGAAAAATGTAGTGTGTGGTGTATGAATGCAATTTTCTCAACGATAAAGGTTCCTGTGTTTGGGGGTTATTATGAGGAAAACATGATACAATGTACATTTAAAACTGGTGACTAGGGTTAATTTATCTTTATGGCTGAGTTCATAATATATCAGATAAACAAAGTTAGTGGTTATTAAAAACTCTCATGTATAGTAAATTTCTGTTTTTTTTTATTAGGGAAATTATAATAATGACATTCTTTAGGGGTGGTGATACACTCCATTGTCAAAATAGCAATGTAACATTTGATGAACTCTAGTAAAAGTTTGTATATATCCCAATCTGTTGGTGATATTAGTTTCTTTGCTTCGGGTGAAGGGGGAAGATTAGTAAAAATTTTCTGTCAGGATCAGATCTATCAAAATTATGTATGGAAATATAAAATTAACAGTGTTACAAATCATTATGGCATTTGAAAGGATTCTGTATGAAGGATATATAAATAACAAAGGGGAAAAAATAATGCAGATTGTAGTTTTGAGGTCATCTTTGCTATATTAATAATAATGATGAATATTATGTCATCTTGTTTTAATCTTACTTAACATAGTAACATGGGATATAATGTATAGGGGATGAGGGGACAGTTTGTGACAAACAAACGTTAATCGTCTGTGTTCATTTAGACAATGAAATTTATAATTTTGTGTAAGAACTGATACTGTGTTCTTTTATCAAATTAATGTTTTGTATTTTTTTAAAAATAAAATAAAAAAAAAATACAGTATGCCCAATAAATTAACTAAGCGAGTTTTGCTTGTTGAAGTTTCCAAATGTTTTGATCCACTAGGTTTAGTGTCACCCCTTTTCTATAACAGGAAATTAATTCAGGAAGCATGGAAACTTAAATGTGCTTGGGATGAAATTCTACCCGAGGAATTCATTAACAGGTGGGATGAATTAATTGGTGATTATGAAAAAATTCCAAGTTGGAGTTCCACGCCAGGTGGCCAATCCAAATGGGAAAAATGTACTCCACATTTTTTGTGATGCTTCAAAATTGGCATATGGAGCATTGCTTACCTTCAATGTAAGTGTTATTTCTTTGTTATATCTAAGGCTAAAGTGTCTCCAATTAAATCACGTACCTTGCTCAGTTGGAATTAACAGCCATTTATGTAGGGGTCAAATTAGCTAATTATATAAGAAATAAGTTGCAGGAGGGAAATATTAGCGACACTGTAATTTGGTCTGATAATGAGGTATCCTTACAATGGATTCGAAATGGAAACAGTAAAATTGTGTATGTACAAAACAGAGTCGCTGAAATTTATCAGATGCAAGAGAAGTATAATAGTTTGGGTCAGCATATGTTAACATTTAATCATATACCTGGTGAGGAGAATCCAGCTGATTTCTTGTCTCGAGGTTTACCTTATGCTAAATTTGTAAATGCTGTATCATGGTTTAAAGGACCGAGCTGGTTGGTAAATAAAGCTAATTGGCCTGTACAAAAGGCGTATATTGCTCCTGTTGAAATTACTGTGACCACCGCTCCAATAGTTTGTCCTTCTTTATCCATTGATATAAATAGGTATTCTTCTTTTCCCAAACTGATCAATGTAACTAAGTTGGTGTTTAAATTTCTAAACAAGATAAATATTTCATATAAGTTTTCACATCCTCTTGAATATTGGATAAAGAGGGAACAGGAGGAAATCTATGGAAATGAGATTAAATTGATGATGGAAAGAATAATTGTGAAAGGTTCTATAATGGAGAAATTGGGGCTGTATTTAGAGAACAATGTAATTAGGTGCAGAGGTAGGTTACAAAATGCTGAATTGGGTGATTATGCTAAACACCCTATCTTACTGCCCAAAACTCATCATCTAACAAATATGATTGTTCTAAATGCCCATAAAAATGTAATGCATGGTGGGGTACAAGATGCCTTAAATTGTATTAGGGAAACTTTCTGGATTCCACAAGGACGGCAAAGTGTAAAAAGGGTGATTAAATCTTGTGTAATATGTCGCCGTATGGATGCCAGATCCTATATGTACCCAGGTCCTCCACCATTGCCAAAGGAGCGTGTACAATTAGTGAAACCATTTGATGTAACAGGTGTAGACTATAGTGGTCCAATAATTTCAACAGGTACGTCAAATGGTGTTCCACTGAAAGTGTATGTGTGTTCACCTGTACTGCTACTAGGGCAGTTCATTTAGAAGTGGCACAGGACTTGTCTGCAGAACAGTTTATACAGCTGTTTCGAAAATTTGCAGCTAGGAGATCCTGTCCGAGATTGATGATTTCGGATAATGCCACAAATTTGTAGCAGTGCTCACCACTTTGATAGAATTAAATAATAGTAACGATGTTCAATCTCTGTTAACCCACGAGGTGTGTACCCTGGAATTATACTCCTAGAGCCCTTGGCAGGGGGGGGGCTGTACGAAAGACCTGATAGGCAGAGGTGAAGAGGTGTCCCCATAAAGTACTACACCCAAAGAGAATTAATTTGGAAGAATTCCCGTGCAGTGTAGTGTGGCGGAAATACGTATAAATACTAGGCTCATCTCGTACATGAGCGATACACCTGAGCAGTGTATTAAACCTCTCACCTAATATGTGGAAGGAGAATTGGAAGCTGCCCGGTCTATAGATATAATCCGGAAAGAAAGTGATGAAGATTACAATGAAGCGGCAGTGTTGTGTAATAAATTTAAAATGTTAAATAAAGCAATTGATCATTGGTCTACTGTGTGGCATAAGGAATATCTTCTTACACTACGTGAACACTTTTATGGTGCGACCGAAGCAGTAAATCGACAGACCATTCAACCAGGTGACTTTGTGCTATTGACACTGAACAACATCGAACATTGTGGCCTCTGGCAAAGTATTGACATTGTACCCAGATGCACAAGGTGTTGTCAGGAATGTCAAAGTGTTGTGTCGTGGCCAGGAAAGTTTATGCACAATTAATAAATTGATTCCCTGGAATTAGTGCTCAATCAAATGTAAATGAAAATCTGAGGGAAAGTGACACGAGTGATATGGAAGATAACGCTGACCAAATGATGCCGGAAGATGAAATCGTAGTAAGACCTACTAGGAGAACAGCCACTCAAGCCAGAACCGGCTGGAATCGTCTCCTAAAGAAAGGAGTAATTTTTTTTTTATATTTTATTTAAAAAACACAATACACATCATACATGTATGCTATACTTAGGTTACATAAACAAAGAAACGTGATCCATTAAATAATAAAAACAAAACTCCACATTCCTTATCCCAACACTAAACTTATACATAAGAAAAACACGTTCAACTGTAAATGCTTTATTCCCCCTCCAAAATGCCCAACCAGCACACACAACATACATGTAACTAAAACCAGCCCACACCTGAACATACAGGTGGGTTTATTATATCCATAAAATACAGCCAGTATCTTATAACACAAAAGGCAATATTAACCTAAGAATGTCACACTTATTTACATTATATATGAAACTTTATATACAAAGACATTCTCATATAATCCAATTCGTTGCACACTCATTAGTATTGTATATTAAACTTTATACACGAAGACATAATACTTTTTTTTTTTTTTTGTTTTTTTAAAGCAACATACACAAACCATAATAAGAAAAACACAACCGACAATTAGCAAATCAACAACTGTGGCAGACAATGTCAGTACACACACAAAAACAAAATACATTTTTAACACATTGATATAACAAAATTCTACTGAAAAAACCCACCTATTTATGAAAAAAAAAACATACGACTACTAATACAAAACGTCGAGTCATTATAAAACATGTAGGAATAAGTCCTACAATCATATATATATGTATATATATATACGCATGCACATACACACATACGCGTATGTGCACATGTGTTCGTACAGAACAAACTGGATTATACATAGATATAAAACGCTAAATGACTAGTCACCAAATAAACTAAAAATATATTACATCCACTAATAGAACTATACCTAAGACATTGGTTCCACCAAACACACCTACACACACACAAAGTTAATGTTTACCGATTAACGCTCAATATATAATATAACCTTCCATACAAAATGAAGGGTATATATAAACCCCATAAAATACCAATATTCTCGTGCATAGTCCATAATGTACCCCTTCAATACGATTAAAAAAAAAAGACGTATGACAAGGATAAGCTATCATCAGATTCGAATATATAAACATATCCTCACATATACATATGAATATAAACCCCCTATATAAAATGTTTCTTATAACAAAAAAGAAAAAACAAAATCACATACAACTTTAAACTCTGTGTTTTACAAAAATCATAAGGTCTACATACCCCGAGCCCCCGACGGCTCCCTGCAAATAAACTTTACCCACATCAAAACACCTTGCAAACCAGTCAACCTTCCTCATCAGGCATCCAAGCATTCTAAGAGGGCACACCACTGAAGAGACCAACCCCTTGTCTCTCACCCCGTCACCAAGCGGAGAAACGTTCAAACAGTAAATCCACGATATCCCTCCGAAAACTAGTTACCACCGTCCCCCATATAATTGTTTGTTCCTACATGCTGTCCTATAAAAACACGCCGCTAACGCTTTTATCCTAATGTTTCCCTCCACCTCCCTCATCCCCCAAGAAACATACAAGTAATCAACTATTACGTATCTGATAGCCCTCCCCACCTCGTTGGGCACCACTCCCATATCTAACATTAAAGCCCTTAGGGGTGATATCTGACCCCCCCCAATAAAAGGAAAACCCTCTTCAACCACAATCTTACCACCTCCAAATCTGAACAAAAATATACTACATGGAAAGCAGTTTCAACTTCCCCACAAAAACCGCATGACGCCTCTCTCACAAAACCCATTCGTCTTAGCGCCTCTTTCGATGCTAACGTCCCCATAAGAAATCTATATACTAATTCCCTCACTCTTGCCTGTATTTTTAGTTTACTAAATTCCACCCATATCACTCTCCAATCATATGTGGGATACACTGCCATCCCCTGCATTGATTCCTGACGACGACCCACACCCACCAACCGTTTTACCTTGAGTTTTTTAACATTGCGAACCTTTAACATAAACCTCAACATATCTTCACACTCCACTAAGTCCCTGCCTCCCCACCATTTGCGGATATCCCCCATCACCTCCCCCACCCGAAGACCCCTTTCCCCCGCTGCCCGAATATACCTCTGCTTCACATATAGCGCCTTCACCCTAGATCCTAATGCCATCAATCCCAATCCTCCCTGTCTTACCGCAGTCATTACCACATCTTTGCCCAACCATGCCCTCCCAAAACCCCACACATACCTTAAGACTCTTCTTTGTAATTTCATAATATCCTGACTTCGTAAGGGATAAATTTCCGCCACTCCCCACACCTTACTATAAATCAGCGTATTTACCACCACAACCCTTTGATGCAAGGTTACATCCCCGGCCCTTAGACTCCTGAGCCTACTCAAAGCTCTGTCCATTACCATTTCTGAATTAACCTCCTGCTCTCCTGTGCATCTGCCAAATACAAAATCCCACAAATCTTAGCCTTTCTACAGTTATCCAGCCAAACTCCTCCCCCAAGGTCCTGCCTACCCAAGCGCCTACCTCCAGCAATCGTGATTTCTGCTTATTAACTCTCATCCCAGTAGCATTCCCAAAAATCTCAATTACCCTTCCCACTTTACTTAAATCTTCTATCTCATTAAGTAAAACAGTTGTATCATCTACATAACCAACAATATTCCCACAAAAGCCTCCACCTCTCCCCATCCTTCCCATCCCACCATCAACCAGAACATAGAAAGGATTCTGCATACATGCAAAGAGTATTTGGGAGAGTGGACACCCCTGCCTTAAACCCCTCCCCATGCTTACAGGACTACCCAACCTACCATTTACCTGTACTCTCATCGATGCATCCGCATACAATGTCCTCACCCATCCCACCACCCTCCCTCCAAAACCCATTCTCACCATACTCTCAATCAAAAATTCCCTATCCACATAATCATAGCTTTCTCCCAATCCAGACCTAGAATACCTTCCTTACTACTACCCTCAAGGAAATCCCGAATACGTCCATGACCTGCCCGCATACTCCTCCCCGGGATACCAAACTGTCCCCCATGTATCACTGACCCCATGACCTTCTTCAGTCTATTACCCAAAATTTTCGCAAAAACCTTGTAATCTGTGCCACATCAGAGATATCGCTCGGTAAGCACTCAACTCTCTTCCCCCCCTCTGCTTTGGCACCAAAACTATGACACCCGTACTTTGCGATGTGCCCAACTTCCCACTAGTTAACATATGATCCAATACCCTAACAAAACACTGCCTAATACACCCCAATGTGCTCTATAAAAAATCATTTGGTATACCGTCTATCCCTGGTGTTTTTCCCGGTACTCATCCCGAAAACTGCCTCTTCCACCTCAACCTCACTTATACCATCCTCCAACCCCACTCTATCCTGCTCACTTAAAACACTATGGAACCCCCTTCAAAATACCCTCCCAGGAACCCCCCTCCCTCCAACTCCATTTCTCCTAAACCAACTATCAGCAGAGACTCATACTTTCCGTATTGGATAGGACTCGACCCTCTGGATACCCTCCCACCCAGGGCTTGTCTCCAATTGTAGAATGGTGGTTACTCTCTGTCGGTCCCGAAATTTACGTAAAACAACCCGGACGGCTTATCACCCACAATATGTCCTCTAACCCCGCTCTAACCCTAATTGCATCAAACCTATCATTGTGTAATTCAGCTATTTCTACTCCGCAGACTGTCCATATCATCCCTCCTACCACCTCCCCCAACACAACAGTCTTGCAACTGTCCCTCCAGATAATTTTGCAACCCAAAACGCCCCTCGCCTCTTCTCGTCCCCTAACCTTAAAAAATTCGCTATTTCAGGTTTGGCCGCATTTCCCACCAATCTAACAGATCTATCTCCCTGTCCCTAGCCTCCCAAAAATGCAACCACCAATCACTGAAAAAAGGCCCCTCCCCCTCCTCCTTAGAAGCCTTACATTTAATTTCCAGTACCCAGAATAAATACGCACCACTCCATCCCACATCAAATCTGCTATTACCGCCCTGTGATCAGAAAACCCCACATCGAAGGTTGCACCCTCACAACATCTATACCCTGCTTAATATAGATTCTGTCCAATCGCGCTTCATATCCCCTACGGACGAACGTGTGCTCCACTAGGTATCCCCCCCTCCCAACCACATCAACAACCCCAATATCTCGCAATACATCCCTCAGAACACTCAACACACAACCCGCCCCTCTCGTTCGACATCACCACTCCAAATCGCACAATTCCAATCACCTCCTATTACTGTTATAGCAGCAAACCTCTCAAGTGATACAGCAAAACCTCCCTGACAAAATCTACTTTTACCCTGGTATTACTAGTTGCTGGCATGTAAACTACGAAACTAGCTCGACTCTCACCCCAGACTCCATCCCACCCTCACGACCCTCCCACCCCCCCCTCTCTTCCCAACCTATGACACGCAAGGGGCTGGTCTCCTTTACCGCCACTGCTACCCCACCTTTCAATTGCAAACCACTGGTAACATACATCCGATATCCTTTCACCCGCAACACACATCCAGCCCTGTGATTATGCTCTTGCAAAAAGCATATGTCGACATCAAACCGCCTTAAAAACCACTCCAACCAAACTTTCTTGACCTCAGTCTTAAGTCCATTAACATTAAGCGTGACACATCTGAAAATTATAGAAGGGGCGGCTTTTCCCTATGCCGCTGGGATTTACTCACTGCACTTTTCACATTACGTGTTCCCTTGCCACTCGAGTTTTCCTGTGCAGTCACCTCCCCCCTCCCTCTCCCACTGTGCAACTCAGGCGCACCTCTACCACTATGTGGCATCGGCTCCACCACCGCTGCCCATGACTTCTTCCCCGGCCTCTGTCCCGGGGTAATGACCTCGTCTATCTCTGATGCCGCAGTTCTTTTCCTAGAACTTCCACTTACACACATATCACCATCAGGCGAATCCTCCTGGTGTACCTCCACGACCACCGCACGCTCCAGCCCTTTCTTACTCAAGTCTTCCTCCACGATTTGTTGTCCCTCTAGCGCTCCGGCTTCACATAAACTGAGGACACCTTCTGCACAGGGCTCCTCCCCATCCAGAAAGTCCTTGATCACATCTGCCAATAAACCATCCTGGGTCGAAGCTTCCTGGACTAAAGACATCCTCAGATGTCACCTTCGACTCCCCCGACGCCCCTGGGAGAGTGACACACGTCTCCGCGCCGCCACCTCCCGTTCGACCTCCTCACTCCAGAGGTCAGTCCTCCGGCCTCCCGAGGCACCAGAGCCAGGCACCAAATCACACGGCTGCTGAATCACAATTGGAGTTTCCAGAACTCGAGGAGCCTGCCTCCTAGGACACTGGGCTGCCATGTGCTCATAAGAGCTACACAGACGACATGTTTTCCTCTGACCAGCATAGTACACATAAACCTGTGTTCTATAACCGGTCATCGTAACATAGGATGGTATAGGCCTTGTTAAAGACATTTTAAGGGTGTAAGAACCTTCCGGCATCCCTTCATACGGACCATCCCTCCACACCCCCATGGTTGCAGAATGCACTGTCCCATAACTGCTAAAAACTCCTGTAAGGCCATATGCCTGGCCTCGAAGGGTATATTTCGTACCTTCACCCATGTGAAGTACTTAGAGACGTCATGTAACACGACATCCATCGCTGAATTCACACTCATGCGTTGTTTCCTGGTAATGCTCGACAATTCTTGTGTAGAAGCCGGCTCGTAGAAATTTCACGAAGATTCTTGTCAAACCATTAAGAGCGACGCCATACAATTCTCATTGGGAATACCATATGTATCCTGATGATGCTAGGGAGAAGAACGTTCATCGTATCTCCACTTAACGTACCACGAAGTTTCCTTGCAGTGCACCTCCCCCCTCCTCTCCACGTGCAACTCAGGCGCTCCCTACCACTATGTGCAATCGGCTCCACCACCGCTGCCCATGACTTCTTCCCGGCCTCTGTTCCCGGGAATAGTACCTCGTCTATCACTGATGCGCAGTTCTTTTCCTAGAACTTCGCACTACCACATATCACCATCAGGCGAAATGCCTCTGGTGTACCTCCACGACCACCGCGGCCCCAGCCTTGTCTGTCTCAATATCTTCCTCCACGATTGTGTCCCTTAGCGCTGTAGCTTCACATAAACTGAGACACTTCTGCACAGGGCCTCCCCATCCGAAATCCCTTGATACATCTTGCCAATTAAACCACTTGGTCGAGCTATCCTGGACTAAAGCTCTCAGATGTCACCTTCGACTCCCCCGAACGCCCTGGGAGAGTGACACATTACGTTCCGCCGCCGCCACTCCGTTCGATTCCTCATAACTCAGAGGTCATACTCCGGCCTCCCGAGGCACAGAGCAGCACCAAATCCACGGCGCTGAATCACAATTTGGAGTTTCCAGAACTCGAGGAGCCTGCCCTAGGACACGGGCTGCCTTGTGCTCATAAGACTACACAGACGGACAGTGTTTTCTCTGACCAGCATAGTAACATAAATCCTGTGTTCTATAACCGGTATCGTAACATAGATGTATAGCCTTGTTAAAGACATTTATGGGTGTAATAGAACCTTCCGGCATCCCTATCATACGACCATCCCTCCACACCCCATGGTTTTCAGAATGCACGTCCCATAACTGCTAAAAAACCTGAAAGGCCATATGCGTGGCTCGAAGGGTATAATTTGTACCTTAAACCCCGTGAAATACTTGAGACGTCATGTAACACGACTCCATCGTGAATTCACACTCATGCTTGTTCCCGGGATGCTCGACAAATTTTTGTGTAAAGCCGGCTCGTAGAAATTTCACGAAAATTCTTTTCAAACCATTAAAAGCGACGCCATACAATTCCTCATTGGGAATACCATAATGTATCCCTGATGATGCTAGGGAGAAGAACGTTCATCGTATCTCCACTTAACGTACCACGAACCAGCTCAATGCAGATAGTATTTACTCTCCGTCCTGTACGTTCCGCCATTTTGATATCCCAAAATGAGCAGCGCACGCCCTCACTACTCAATGGTTGTTGATGAACTGAGGTAGCTCGCCTGAAAACAGCAGAGGGGTGCAGAGCACAACCGCACTCCACCGTGGTCAGGCAGCAAATGGTCTGTTTAGCAACGAACTCCGGCCGGCCGCAGTGTGGAAAATACTGTATATATTTTCCAGAAATTCAGTATTTATATGTAAATAGATGGCCATACTGTATTTAATAATATTTATGTCATAGAAAACGGAAAGCCTGCGTCTGGCAGACAGACTCGCCATCTTGGTTTTGAATTATGTACAAACGTTGGTGTAATGGGAAGAATTTTTCGTGCTCTAGAGGTTAAATTGTGCTGAAACCTCTCAAATAGAAGACGAAATTGTTGGATGTGCATTCCTGCATAACTTGAGATATCAGGCGACTGGACAAGACAGCTCCAGGAACCTCAGATAAGTCTTATGTAGTAACCTGGCCAGTGTTATTTTCATAGATAGACAGTGAGGTTTTCTGAGTATGATACACATTAATCTCCAGTCAAATTGGTGAGTGTTTATGATTAAGATATATTCTCCATCTGTTGATATAAATGTATATATATATATATATATATATATATATATATATATATATATATATATATATATATATATATATATATAATATATATATATATATTATATATATATATATATATATATATATATAATAATCATTTATTATTTGAATATACAGTCCACAAATTTATATATTTACAGTATTCCTGGTGTATGTACATTTCATTAATTAATAGGTCCAGAGCAACTTGTGGTTATGACAGTGGTAGGTATCGAAGGGGGACATTTTTGAGACCTAGGTGCCCCAAATTCCTACTTGTCTATGTAACTTTGATAAATAAATAATTATCTTTGTTATCATTTACTGTTATGTACATAATTAGTTACATTCAGATAAATGCAATTTTCCACAGATGTTATGGAAATAATTTCATCTTTCTTTCATAAAGGACTACTATGGAGGGATGTAATTTATAAGTGTACAGAAATGAAGGCATTCCTGACCAATAATGAAGAGCTACTCAACCAAATATACTATTTCCAAGAACTAAATTAGCTCAGTTGGAAACTGTGGATGATGAAACAACATTATTCACTATGCAGGTTGCAGTTCCGGGGAGACGGATTTAAGATGCAACCCATGCTATCAGAGAAGATTCAATCAACTAGGTGCTCAAGGCAGAGAACAGAAAGCACCTTAACTCTCTCACTGATGAGATTCGGCGCTACGTCCCAGACATTCATACTAGTCAGTATACCACTGCTCTGGAAAGTGATCCATTCAAATACCGTGTAGATGTCCATATTGAACTCCAGGAAAAGTTATTGGAACTCAAACACAACTCAGCAAAAGAGGAATTTAACTTTCTGAATCTAAGTTCTGCGTGGAAATGTGCCCCATTTATCGTGGACTTGGCAACATAGCTTTCAAGTGATGATCCCATTTTATTTAACATTTGTGCAAATGGAGTTTTTCTTTCCTTCAGTCAATAAAGTTAGATTCGATGAAAAGCTCCAGGTTGAGTGCTATCTTAGGTGTGCTCTGTCAATAACAGCCCCATAAACAGCAGACGTAGTAGCAAAAAAACAGTTGCAGTGATCACATTGAGCTTTCACACAAAAACATTTATTGCATAAATGATGCTGACACAGAGTTTATGACTGTCACAGTGGAATATTTATATTTTAAAGAGCTGCGAAGTGCTTCATTTATCTCTAAATTAACTTTCATTTTTCGTAATCATACTCTTCTCTATGTTTGTTATCACTAATATAATCCATATTGCTCAAGTTTGTTTTAATAGGTGACACCCCTCATGATTATGACAGAAGACCAAGCCGGGTAGAGCTTCATTATAGATTTCCTGGAAAACGTGTGAATTCCTTGTATAATGAAGACAATGGAATGTGAAATTTTTCGGGATATTTCTTTATTCCCTTTTTTCTTGTGTGATATTTATAGTGTATTTAATGAAACGCAGTTACGCAGTGTATTGGACAAGTCTGATTAATTACAGTATAAATTTAAGTCCAAAAATTGATGTACAGAAATGGAAAAAATATACAATATACATTTTATCTAAAAAAAGTTATAGTGTTTTTTATGATTAAATAATAACTGAAAAACACTTTTCTTGTTAAATTCTTTTAATTTTTTAAACCATAATTAAAAATTTATAATTAGAAAATTCATACGTCCTGTTTTTTCAAAAACCTGACAGTAAAATAAAAATTTAATTATAACAACAAATGTCAAATAGTGAAATATAAACTAGCGTCTACGTGTTGCATGTCAGAAACATAACTGCATCAATGATATTACCTTTCATGTTAAAGCGTGACAGGAAGAGCAAGTGCATGACAGGAGAGCAAATGTGTAACAGGAAACGCATTCTTCTTCATGTCCTGGTGAGGATATCTGGGGCCACCACTTCAATATATATCCTCACTGCCTAGTATGGGCCAACAGGCCTTCTGCAGTGTTCCTCCTTTCTTATGTTCTTATGTTCTTATCCCTATGTTTATAAATAGGACTATCACCAGATTTCACCAATTTTAGAAATTTGTTGGCGAATTCCATTGTATGGCCAAGGCTGGCAGTTCTATAGGGTACGGTATTTTTTCTCCTTTTCGTACCTGAAGAGAACAGTGCATTAAGAAACTCACACAGTAGTTTTGTAGTGCACTTAACATAAAATGTCCACTGTACTGTTCAGTCCTGCCAGTCATGCTCTCAGGTAGCGATAGCTCTGCTGAAACGACAGATCTATCCAGGTTGTGTCCAAGGCGAGAGAAGTCGCATTGTACGGGTCTCTGTCCTGTCCAAAGGTTGCAGATGAGACGGAGAGCACATAATCCAACAAAGCTGAGCATACTAAGATTGTGAGCACACTTGTCACACCTACAGTACTGCAGCTCTGCTGTCGACCAAGCACGAGATACGTCATAATAATGTTAACTTCTGGGATGCCTTGCTTATAGAATTTACAAAATGATTCGAGGTAGTCATTTCAGCCAAGTTTCACTTCTCGGTCATCTGTTTCATCCCCTGTCTCTGACACTCTTCCACTCATTCTCAACAACACTGCTCCAGTAGTAGCATCATACTGTCCAGAGACCTTCATCATTTTCGTCTTTTTCTGAAACAATTATAAGCTGCCATCGTTGTCTTCCGATAGATATGGCTGTAAGAAGGTGATTCACGTGTCTGAGAGCAGCTGGAATATCCTTTTTTGCATAAGTAAATGTTAGAGTACAGTCATATGCATAGGCATGGGATTCTGGGTGAGGTCAAGTAGGTCACTGAATTAGGCAATCCGTCACAATGGACCAAGCACACTTCCTTGTAGAGTACCGGCACCAACTGAACGGTTTACTATGGTCTATTAAGTAATACTCTTCAAGGTAATCAATTGGGGGCATCGCAGAGCTAGTATCGTTCTCGGTCGAAGGCACCAGCAATGTTCACTGCAACTACACAACTATAATGGACTCTCTGTCTTTTACACCCATGGTTTCTGCTACTAAGGTTCCTTCTTTACACGACCGTACATTTCAGTATATTGATGTTAGGAGACCAAAATAACATCCTAACCTGCTCTTGCAAGAGGATATCAGCGATGACCCAAAATGGAACAGACAAAGCAGTTTCTCGTAATTATGCTTAATCTTGTGCTTGGGTGTACGCTCGTATTTCTCATCAAGTGTAGCTTCGTGTTTATTTTGACTTGAGCGAATTCCGGCACGACATATCCGTGGGAGGCCATTCAAGTTGTCCGCCTGATATTCTCCACTAGTTATTATCGCGTAAGGTATGGTGGTAATTTGCAGATATAAATAGCTGTAATTCTTGTGTATGTGTATTAGTGCAAGGGCCTGTTTGATGTAAGCACATGCATGTGTATATTCTGTTGCATGTGTCACTGTAAGGAACTGTGTGATGTAAGCAGCACTTGCATGTATGTATTCTTGTCCATGTGTGTTAGTGCTTAATTCCTCTTGGGAAGAATAAAATGAGATGCGAAGTTACTAAAAGTATTATCCAGAGGGATGAGAAGGGGTGATGCAAGGACAAGCATGTGTATATGCAAGTCATGTCTAGGATATAATCTACCAGAATATATATAATTTGCTTTTAAACAAACCGGCCGTCTCCCACGTAGACTTATTATGAAAAGAAGAAACACTTTTATCATCAATTATTCCATCACTAACTTTCCAGAGATGCGCCGACATCATTAGCTCAGATACCTCTCCAAACTACAATATCCTCACCCTTCTCTCAGAGTGCAGGCACTATACTTACTTCATCCAGGACTCAAGTCATAAACAACATTTGTCTCCACGCATTCCAGTCTAACGCGCTTACTCGTGTTAATGTTGGTAGAATAACCGACAATATGTTGAGTAAAGGAACACAAGTGCAACTAATGTGACATTTTATTGTGTCAACGTTTCGCTCTCCAGGAGCTTTATCAAGCCGGCTTGATAAAGCTCCAGGAGTCGTCCTCCAGGTCGTCCTCTTTTTCTCCATATTCTCTATATGTACTGGTGAGGCTTGGGAAGTGGTAACTTTTACATTACAGATCAGGCTGTGGTGGTGGGGACCTATTCAGTATCGGTCATTCTTGGGTAATAAAGTTGGTAGAATTACCGACAATATGTAAAGTAAAAGGACACAAGTGCAACTATCGGACAACACTTGTGTCCTTTTACTTTACACATTCTTGGGTAGTTGTAACATTTTCATTACCGACAATGAAGCGGTTGTACTGGCCTGTGTATTACTAGCCATGTTGTAGTGGTGATGTCCTTTACACTACTACGAGACCGGGGTTAGTAGTGACCTTTACGTTACTGGCCAAACTGTTGAAATAGTGACCTTTACATCGTTGGCCAGGCTGGGGGGATTGTTGGGTCACATTTTAACTTAATACTCTATAGAGTTTCAACCTCCCTGCACTCACTTGGGCAGTGCTCTTTATCTGAGGTGACTATTCAATCTGGGTTGACTTGGCAGGCTGGGGTAATCCACTCCAGGGCTGTGATAAGTCAGTATTACTATAATCCTTATCATAAATGATGCATACTGTTGTATCAAATGAATTATTTTTGTTTTATTAAACATAGCTAGTTCTAACTTGATAGGTACTATTTACCATTGCAAATAGTGCTAATAAAATTCAGATACGTAGTAATAAATGGAGGTTAATAAACGCAAGCGGGATTTTCTATCCCCACTCCAGTTTTAAGCGTGTGTAAAACGTGTTTGTCCGGCCTCGTAATGAGGTTACCGCGTTCATGAGAGAACTTCTCAAGTGTGAACAGCTCTTTTTATGATTGAATAGCACTGCATTAGGGTTGTCCTGCGATTTCTGACACTTGCAACAGGCTGGGGGTCGTTGTGTCACATGATGCTGCCACCACTACACATTCCTTATTTTCACACTTCCAAAAAGTGCTACTTTCCAAGAAGTGAGCCTTGATCCATGATGAATATTTAAGACATTTGGAGGAAGGGTACAGTACACATATTTTTCGTGTCATAATATTTACGGAAGAAGGGAGAGAGAATGGAGGAAGCTAATATGTTCACATATTGACGAAGGAAAAAAGGTGGGTGGTACAATGAGGCATCCGTGGAAGCAACTTTATCCGTGGAGGCAAAAAGGGGAATGTATCAGAATATACAGGTAATAACACTCGTATATGGATATGAAGCATGGGTTTTAAAAGTTGCAGCGAGGAGGAGACTGGAAGCACTGGAGATATCGTGTCTGAGGGCATGTGTGGCAAGAATGTTATGTACTTAATTCCTCTTGGGAAGAATAAAATGAGATGCGAAGTTACTAAAAGTATTATCCAGAGGGATGAGAAGGGGTTACTGAAGTTGTTTGGACATTTAGAGATTATGGAGGAAAATAGGATGTATACATCCGTTGTGGAGGGATGGAGGGGTAGGGATCATCCTAAGTTAGGTTGGAGGAAGGGATGAAAGAAGTTTTGTATGTGAGGGATTTGGGCATCTAAGAGGAGTTTGTGCACGTGTTGGGTAGGGGTGGGAGCGAGTGGTTTTTATGACTTGACGTGCTGTTGGAGTATGAACAAGGTAACATTTGTGAAGGGGTTCAGGGAAACCGGTTAGCCTGACTTGAGTCCTGGAGGCGTAAAGTACAGTGTCTTTACTCTGAAGGATGGGTGGGGATATTGCAGGTTGGAGGAGTATCTCTCGATAGAAGGTGGTAGAGTGATTGATGGTGAAAATGTTTCTTTTATTTCAGGTCAACCTATTTCGCTAATAGAGAACCGATATGTTAAAATATTTATGGAAATAAATCACTAATTACAGGCGCATGTATTTTTCTAAACCTCAAATAAATTGGAACATTATTTAGTGACAAACTGTAAGGAATGCAACACAAATAGGGTTGCTCAATTCCCATCGCAGTATGAAACTGTGAGACTGAAAGCAAAGATACTTCAGCCTGTGAGAATATCAGTGAGTTAAGGTACCTAGTAATCTCGGCTGAGTCTCTGAATGCGTGTCTGCATTGCCTTAAATGTAATTATTTTTGTTGACGCTACCTGCGTTAGTCTGACCTCCGGGCGACAACCAGCGACGCCCCGAGGCCAGCTGGTGCCCACACCACCTGTTACTCAGTTTCCTATCAGAAGGTTAGCATATTTTGTTCTTTACCCTCCCATTACATGATTTTACAGCTGATTAAATATCCAAACAGGTGATCGAAGATGGTATAGCAGTTCCAAGTTAATTTTATTTAAAGGCATAGGATTATAAAGGAAATAATGGTATCATAAAATTGAAATCAGGAAAAAAAATTGTATTTAAATCACAGTGGTAAAATTACATTACTGGCCAAGCTGGGTTAGGAGGGATCTTTATATTAATAGCCAGGCTGGTGTAGTGGCAGGTTTATAAGAGGTCAGTTATAGAGCTGATGGAGCGAGGGGAAACAAGTGAATCAAGAATATACGATAGATGGCTGGACAGGGCAGAGCTTGTAATACAGCGCAAGTTGTAATATATTACACTAATTATGGCAGAACAAGAAGGTATATAAGGAAGTAATTACAGGGTGAGGGAAGCGGGATGGGTTTTTCCTGACCTCCCTCCCTCTCTCTCTCTCTCTCTCTCTCTCTCTCTGTTTCTGTCTCACTATGTCTCTCTCTCTCTCTCTCTCTCTCTCTCTCTCTCTCTCTCTCACTCTTCTCTCTCCCTCTCTCTCTCTCCCTCTCTCTCTCTCCCTCTCTCTCTCTCCCTCCCTCTCCTCGCTCCCTCTCCCTCCCTCCCTCTCCTCCCTCCCTCTCCCTCCCTCCCTCTCTCTCCCTCCTTCTCTCTCCCTCTCTCTCTCCCTTCCTCTCTCTTTTTTTAATTACACAGGGGCTTTTACAGGGTTAAGTTATGAGTTGCTACCTTTGCTTACATGGTAAGACCTGTTACCTGCCTCAGCTCATAGGAAATCCTTTTTATATCGTGATGAAACAAACGAGTAGAGAACCGGAAGGTAAATCCAGCTGTGGGCCAGTGATTTCATTTGGTAAACTGACTTTATTCCGTCGATGTTGCTGTGCTGTACGAACAAGCTCTAGATTCAGTTCATTCTAGGAATAAATGATCCCACACAAAGAAATGTTCCGTTAGAAGCGTACAGCCAGAGCGTAGTTTCTGTTTTCTGCCCGTCTTGTTGTAGAGACGCTGTCTTTTGCTGTTCGAGAAGTGGAGCCAAGTGTAGTACCTTGACAATATTGGCCATTTACATAACAATAAGACCACCCACATCTATCCGGTGTTGAAGGCTCCTCTCAAACTACAGATCTATCTATGCTGGGTCTAGGATAGATATAAGCAATCTTGCCAGCTCTGTATTTTCTCCATAATTAAAGGATTAAGCAGAGTTGGGTTGGAAGGGAGTTAAGGAAAGTGGAGCATACTCATAGTGAGAGGGCACTTGTTTCTCGTACAAAGTTTTGCAGCCTCTATCTTGGCTACCGTGCTTGCAAGATTTATGTGGTTCTTTATAGACAGTCTGGAATCCAACACTTTCCTAGTCATTCTTTCCACTGCTTCATCATTAACATCGTAATCTAAGGTAACCTGTCATGGATTCTTCCCAGGCTGATACACCTGTAAGCTGGTGATTGATGTATCTGAAAGCAGCTGGCATGTCCTCTCTTGAATAAGTAAATGTTAGTATACAGTCATCTGCATAGTCATGGGATTCTAGAATGAGGCGAAGGTTACTAAAGTAGACATTCCATAACACTGAATCTAGCATACTTCCCCGTGGAACACAGTCACCGATTGAATGTCTTGTTGACTGTTCCAGTGGGTACTACTCTTAGTGAACTACCATAAAGTTATCACTTAAGAGATGTAGTACAGAGCTAGGGACTCCAATTGCTTGCAATTTTGCCACGAGTCCCTGGTACTACACTCCGTCGAAAGCGCAGGCAATACCCAGTGCTATTACATAGCTGATCTTGATTCATCTAGCGACTTGTGATTCGTCGTGGAAACTTTTAAGAGCAGATCAGCAGCAGAGCGATCTTTTTCTGAAGCTATATTGATTTGTAGATGAATGGTTCAGAGAACCGACATGTTGATAAATTAGACACACGTGCAACTCTTGGGTATCTTTATTGAGGAAACGTTTCGCCACACAGTGGCTTCATCAGTCCATACAAAGGATAAACTTGAAGAACAGGAGGAGAATGAGGTAATCAGTCCCTCAACCTTGAGTCGATGTGATCAGTCCATCAATCTATTCAAGATTGATGGACTGATCACATCGACTCAAGGTTGAGGGACTGATTACCTCATTCTCCTCCTGTTCTTCAAGTTTATCCTTTGTATGGACTGATGAAGCCACTGTGTGGCGAAACGTTTCCTCAATAAAGATACCCAAGAGTTGCACGTGTGTCTAATTTATCAGCTATATTGATGGTCACAAAGAAGCGAATGGAAGCCGAGAAATGCTGTCATTTGCCGTTAGATTACTGTTTCTCGAATTTTGATAGTTCATAGGAGAGGTGCTGGTCTGTAGTTGCTGATTTCCGCTCTGCTCTTATTTTTGTGTGAACAAGGACTACATCAGCCTCTTCCCATACAAAAGGCCATTTACACTGCTAGGCAATGCTATCGATACATGATAATTAGAGGTAGTACTAGCTGATCTGCATATCTACCCAACAATCTGGCACTCACCTTATCTGGGCCCACTGCCTTTTCCTTGTCCAGGAGGAAACATATTTCAACCTGTCCTATTGTCATCTATAACAACTTTGAAACAGTTCTTGCGGCTAGCAAAGGAGGTTTCCTAAGTGGATCATGGACCTGCTTCTTGGCATCTGAACACTATTGCCAAGATACTAGTAGAGACAGTCCTATCCTGTCGATTTAGAGGTGGAACAATGTCATCAGGTAAGTATCCTTCTCGGTCCTTGAACAAGGATCACCATATTTTAAAGCCCATTCATTCAGTTGCCAGTTTTTTTTGTGTCAGCCTCCCATCTGGAGATGGAACGGGTCTGAACTTCCTCTATTTGCAGACAAGCATGCCTATGCAGGTTCCTGTTATAGAAAGTGGGATGTTACTCCTAAGTGCAAGGCACTTGGGAGTAGCGGCCTTTCGGTAGCGAAAGCAAATCAACACTGAATCTCTCTCTCTCTCTCTTAAAATAATATTTAACTACTTTCTATGCATGTGTAACGGTATAGGTTCAAGCCTATGAACTCTTAGCTACTGTGTCAGAGTTCACAGGTTCAAACCTATAATGTTACACATACTGTGCTTCATGTTCACATTATGTTAATATTGTTTACATTTTATTAATACAGTATTCAATATGTTAACATACGCACGACTATCCTCGTTATCACCTACATATTATTCATGTTATGGTAAATATTCTCTTGATATCAGTCTATGGCAACTCTTTGATCAGTCTCGTAGAGATGACAGACTGATGTAATCTGTAGAATATGGAAATATTCCTCAGTAATCTGTGGCAAGATGGTGTCATTGTTTTGAGTCTTAAATGTACGAGGAACAGTCACTGTCATAAGACTGATACATAAGACTGTGTTTCAGGCTGTATCATTCATAACATTGTGTTTCAGGCTTTTGTTCTGAAACAGTTATTTGACGGAGGTTTGCCGTTTTTGCTCTCAAACACAAACATCTTAGGTAAAGTTACGTTGTTCTGGAACACAGGCGACTGAGGTAAAGCTGCTGTGTTTGGAAACATGTTAAACGATCACAAAGCAAGGAAAAAAATAAGTAATTTCTTTCCGGTCTATGAGAATCTTTGGGACTATAGAAGCAAGCGATGAAAGTTGATTTAAGCGAAACTGTAAGAATCATAGGCGTAAAAGCTTTACAACAACAACAGCAACAACAACAATAACAGCAGGTAAGAGAGAGAGGAAAAAAACAGATATAGGACAACGAAAATTTACTCTCAGCAGTGCTAGTCAACAGGATAATATGATTAAAAAACAAAGAACAGAACCACTAGACAGTCACAATATAGAACCATAATACAGAACCACAATGCAAAGCCACAATACAACCCCCCCCCAAAAAAAAATCACAATAAAACACAATACAGAACCAGTAAAAGAACCTGAATGTAAAGTCACAAAACAGAACAGCGAGACATATTAAGAGTACAGAACCACATGAAAAAAATGCAAAATTATAAAACAGAAATGCAGTACCATAACCCATTATCAACCCGAAACACTGAACTAATATACATCATCAAAACAAGGGCTTCCCAGTAATAAATAATAATAATAATAATAATAATAATAATAATAATAATAATAATAATAATAATAATAATAAAATATATAATAATTAAAAAATAATAATAATAATTAAAATAATAACAATTAAAATAATAATTAAAATAATAATAATTAAAATAATAATAACAATTAAAATAATAATAATAATAACAACAAAAATACTACTACTACTACTACCAATAATAATAATAATTAAAATAATAATAACAATTAAAACAATAATAATAAAAGAACACGGCAGTCAAAAAAAAAAAAAGTGAATCCTGTGGTAGTGTTTAAACTTCTGTACCTTATCAATTTTCCATCTGAAAAACCGGACTAAATTTACGCAATTATCTTATATCAGGACAGAATAATTCTTGCCAATAATCATACTGCCGCAGTTCGTAAGATCTTCACAGTTTATCACTTCGAAACATATCACATGGATCGTTACTGCTGCCATTATAATGATAGGATAATGGGCCTTGCGTGAAGGAAGTAATATTGGCTGAGTCTTTGTTATTCTGTGATAAAACGAATGAGGCTTTAATCGAACTGGGCCTCTTGCGTGCCCAATGTGTCTGACGTTTATTAACCTGTTATCTTATAACCAATGGCTCCTCTCCATGGACGTAAGTGAAGTCTTGTATAAATAGCTCAGGTTGACCTTATTTTAAACTTCTGAAAGTGTTCTGGTGGGCTGGAGAGCCAACCCGGGACTTGAAGCAAAGTTCCAGGAAGGCAACTAAACTCCAGACTGTGTGTAGTATGTCACTGCATCACCATAGTAGATAATGTTAGGCGTCTAGTGAGAGCAAGATAATGTTAGGCGTCTAGTGAGAGCAAGATAATGTTAGGCGTCTAGTGAGAGCAAGATAATGTTAGGCGTCTAGTGAGAGCAAGATAATGTTAGGCGTCTAGTGAGAGCTTTCCCTGACGTCTGCTAAATTAGGGAAATAGTAAGCTCAAAGACTTAGGTAATTTTTATACCTTTTGGATACACACACACACACACACACACACACACACACACACACACACACACACACACAGCACAAGAAGAGGTATGATGAAGCTCATGAAGCGGGAAGAGTGACCTATTAGCGGCCAGTGAAGAGGCGGAGCCAGGAGCTGTGACTCAACCCCTGCAACCACAACTAGGTGAGTACAATTAGGTGAGTGTACACGCTTCCAGAGGGGCATCACGCTCGGCCCTACCGTTTGGAGGCCCTACCTCAGGACGAACACCAAATTCCGACACAAATTGTCCCTCAAACTCAACTCCCCCATCTCACTCCACCAATATAACTCATAACAAACCATATCCAACACCTGTCTTCCTAACATACACCCCCTCCTAACAGCAACTAGTGCTGTTTCAATTCTCAAAACCCCCTCTATCACAGCCCTAACACCACTTTCCCTTGCTCCGTGTGATATGATAGCAACGTACAAAATACTGAGAACTGATTGCGTGGACAGGGACAGATTGAGTGATGGGAAATAGGAACAGAAAGGCACAGCTGGAAGATGAAAACACAGATGTGTCATAGGGACGTTAGGAAAAATTTATTCAGCCCTAGCATAGTCAGGAAGTGCAACGACCCAAAGAATGAAGTGCTAGAGGTAGGAGCCACACATTGCTTTAAGAAGAGGAACGATAATGCTCTTGTAGCCAGAAGAGACTGAACCTAGTGAACCAGCTAAGACAGGTCTATAGGCTGAGATTCGACCTCTTCATCCATATATAGGTGAGTACATAGGTGAATTTACACACACACACACACACACACACACACACGAGATTGAGGCATTTCCCTTAAACAGTGCTCCCAGCATTTTAACGTTCTACTTGCGGTATTAGGATATTGTCAGCGGTTACTGCAAGTGATAGTGAACATACCTATAAGAATAAAAGGTGTCGACAATCTGAAAGGTGTGATAAGGTCGAGAAATGGAAAATTTAATTTCAGTAAGAGGCAGCGGCGGGACAGTGCTAAAGGCAGCGGTGTTGATACATGTGATCACAAAAAAAAGTAATTAACAACGGGTCAAGGTTGTGCAAATATCTAGTCAGGGATGACTATTATGCAGTGATAAAGTCGTTAATGAATGATTGTGAAAAGAAAGATGAAATAAAGTAAGGGACAAAGTCGCGGGAAGTGAGCTGTGAATACAATTGGTATCATAAGGTCCAAATTATGAATACAACAACACTAAAATAAAAATGTGAGTACCACTGTGTAGATGAGACTGGGTCAGTGAGAAAACAGGTATGTGCACTACAGTAGTGCAGCTAGGTGCACTACAGTAGTGCAGCTACGTGCACTACAGTAGTGCACGTGGGTGCACTACTGTAGTGCACGTAGCTGCACTACTGTAGTGCATGTAGCTGCACTACTGTAGTGCATGTAACTGCACTACTGAAGTGCACATAGCTGCACAACTGTAGTGCACGCAGATGCACTACTTTAGTGCACCTAGCTGCACTACTGTAGTGCACCCAGCTGCACTGCTGTAGTGCATGTAGCTGCACTACCGTAGTGCACGTAGCTGCACTACTGTAGTGCACGTAGCTGCACTACTGTAGTGCACGTAGCTGCACTACTGTAGTGCATGTAGCTGCACTACTGTAGTGCACGTAACTGCACTACTGTGGTGCACGAAGTGGCACTACTGTAGTGCACATAGCTGCACTACTGTAGTGCACGCAGCTGCACTACTGTAGTGCACCTAGCTGCACTACTGTAGTGCGCCTAGCTGCGCTACTGTAGTGAACCTAGCTGCACTACTGTAGTGCACGTAGCTGCACTGCTGTAGTGCACCTAGCTGCACTGCTGTAGTGCACCTAGATGCACTACTGTAGTGCACGTAGCTCCACTAGTGTAGTGCACACAGCTGCACTACTGTAGTGCACGTAGCTGCACTACTGTAGTGCACCTAGCTGCACTAATGTAGTGCGCCTAGCTGCGCTATTGTAGTGAACCTAGCTGCACTACTGTAGTGCACGTAGCTGCACTGCTGTAGTCCACCTAGCTGCACTACTACAGTGCACGTAGCTGCACTACTGTAGAGCACGTAGCTGCGCTACTGTAGTGGACGCAGCTGCACTACTGTAGTGCACGTAGATGCACTACTGTAGTGCACGTAGCTGCACTACTGTAGTGCACGCAGCTGCACTACTGTAGTGCGCGTAGCTGCACTACTGTAGTGCACGTAGCTGCACTACTGTAGTGCACCTAGCTACACTATTGTAGTGCACCTAGATGCACTACTGTACTGCACCTAGCTACAATACTGTAGTGCACCTAGCTGCATTAATGTAGTGCACCTAGCTGCACTACTGTAGTGCACCTAGCTGCACTACTGTAGTGTGCCTAGCTGCGCTACTGTAGTGAACCTAGCTGCACTACTGTAGTGCACGTAGCTGCACTGCTGTAGTGCACCTAGCTGCACTACTGCAGTGCACGCAGCTGCACTACTGTAGCGCACGTAGCTGCACTACTGTAGTGCACGTAGCTGCGGTACTGTAGTGGACGCAGCTGCACTACTGAAGTGCACGCAGCTGCACTACTGCAGTGCACGTAGCTGCACTACTGTAGTGCACGTAGCTGCGCTACTGTAGTGGACGCAGCTGCACTACGGTAGTGCAGGTAGCTGCACTACTGTAGTGCGCCTAGCTGCGCTACTGAAGTGAACCTAGCTGCACTACTGTAGTGCACGTAGCTGCACTACTGTAGTGCACCTAGGTGCACTACTCTAGTGCACATAGCTGCACTACTGTAGTTCACCTAGATGCACTACTGTAGTGCACCAAGCTGCATTACTGTAATGTACCTAGCTGCACTTCTGTAGTGCACGCAGCTGCACTACTGTAGTGCACGCAGCTGCACTACTGTAGTGCACGAAGCTGCACTCCTGTAGTGCACGTAGATGCACTACTGTAGTGCACCTAGCTGTACTGCTGTAGTGCACGTAGCTGCACTACTGTAGTGCACGTAGTGCGCTACTGTAGTGTACCTAACTGCAGTACTTTAGTGCTCATAGTTGCACTACTGCAGTGCACGTAGCTGCACTGCTCTAGTGCACTTAGCTGCACTTCTGTAGTGCTCCTAGCTGCACTACTGTAGAGAACCTAGCTGCACTACTGTAGTGCTCATAGCTGCACTACTGCAGCGCACGCACCTGCACTACTGTAGTGCACTAGCTGCACTGCTGTAGTGCACCTAGCTTCACTATTGTAGTGCTTCTAGCTGCACTACTGAAGAGGCACCTAGCTGCACTATAGTAGTGCACGTAGCTGACCTACTGTAGTGCTCATAGCTGCACTACTGAAGTGCACGTAGCTGCACTACTGCAGTGCACCTAGCTGCACTGCTGTAGTGCACCTAGCTGCACTACTGTAGTGCACCTAGCTGCACTACTGTAGTGCACCTAGCTTCACTGCTGTAATGCACATAACTGCACTATTGTAGTGCGTCTAGCTGCACTACTGAAGACACTAGCTGCACTATAGTAGTGCACGTAGCTGCACTACTGTAGTGTCATAGCTGCACTACTGTAGTGCACCTAGCTGCACTACTGCAGCGCACGCACTGCACTACTGTAGTGCACCTAGCTGCACTGCTGTAGTGCACCTAGCTTCACTATTGTAGTGCTTCTAGCTGCCTACTGAAGAGCACCTAGCTGCACTATAGTAGTGCACGTAGCTGCACTACTGTAGTGCTCATAGCTGCACTACTGTAGTGCACCTAGCTGCACTACTGCAGTGCACATAGCTGCACTGCTGTAGGGCACCTAGCTGCATCACTGTGGTGCTCCTAGCTGCACTACTGTAGTGCACGTAGCTGCAATATTGAAGTGCACGCAGTTGCACTTCTGCAGTGCACGCAGCTGCACTACTGTAGTGCACGCAGCTGCACTACTGTAGTGCACCTAGCTGCACTACTGGAGTGCACTTAGCTGCACTAGTGCAGTGCACCTAGCTGCAGTACTGTAGTGCACATAGCTGCATTATTGTAGTGCACATAGCTTCACTACTGTAGTGCTCATAGCTGCACTACTGCAGTGCACGCATCTGCACTACTGTAGTGCACCTAGCTGCATTAATGTAGTGCACATAGCTGCACTACTGTAGAGCACCCAGCTGCACTACTATAATGTACCTAGCTGCACTACTGTAGTGCAGCTGCGCGTAATAAAGCTGTGCAGGTGCGTGAAGTACAGTAGTGTAGCTAGGTGCACTACAGATCTACAGCTTCGTGCGCTACAGTAGTGCAGCTACGTGCACTACAGTAGAGCAGCTACGTGCAGTGTAATAGTGCAGCTACGTGCACTACAGTAGTGCAGCTATGTGCACTACAGTTCTGCAGGTACGTGCACTACAGTAGTGCAGCTACGTGCACTAGAGTAGTGCCGTTCCGTGCACTACAATAGTGCAGCTATGTGCACTACAGTAGTGCAGCTACGTTCACTACAGTAGTGCAGCTGCGTGCACTACAGTAGTGCAGCTACACACACTACAGTAGTGCAGATATGTGCGCTTAAGTAATACAGCTAGGTGCACTACAGTAGTGAAGCTACGTGCACTACGGTAGTACAGCTGGGTGCACTATAGTATTGCAGCTATGTGCACTACAGTATTGCTGCTAGATGCACTACAGTAGTGCAGCTACGTGCACTAAAGTAATGCAGCTACGTTCACTACAGAAGTACAGCTACGTGCACTACAGTAGTGCAACTACGTGCACTATAGTAGTGCAGCTATGTGCAGTACAGAAGTGCAGCTACGTGCACTGCAGTAGTGCTCCTACATGCTCTACAGTAGTGCAGCTGCGTGCACTGTAGTGCTGCTACGTGCACTAAAGTAGTGCAGCTGCGTGCACCACGGTAGTGCAGCTACATGCACTACGGTATTGCAGCAACGTGCACTACAGTAGTGCAGCTACGTGTACTACAGTAGTGCAGCTACGTGCACTACAGTAGTTCAGCTACGTGCACTTCAGCAGTGCAGCTTCGTGCACTACAGTAGTGCAGCTACATGCACTGCAGTAGTGCTGGTACGTGTACTGCAGTAGTGCAGCTATGTGCACTACAGTAGTGCAGGTACGTGCTCTACAGTAGTGCGGCTACGTGCACTACAGTAGTGCAGCTAGGTGAACTACAGTAGTACAGCTAGGTGCACTACAGTAGTGCAGCTAGGTGCTCTACAGTAGTGCAGCTACGTGCACTACAGTAGTGCAGTTACGTGCACTACAGAAGTGCAACTACGTGCACTGCAGTAGTGCAGTTAGGTGCACTACAGTAGTGCAGCTACGTGCACTACAGAAGTGCAACTACGTGCACTGCAGTAGTGCAGCTAGGTGCACTACAGTAGTACAGCTAGGTGCACTACAGTAGTGCAGCTAGGTGCTCTACAGTAGTGCAGCCAGGTTTCAGTACAGTGGTGCAGCTATGTGCGCTTCAGTAGTGCTGCTAGGTGCACTACAGAAAAGCAGCTGCGTGCACTGCAGTAGTGCAGCTATGAGCACTACAGTAGTGCAGCTATGTGCAATATAGTAGTGCAGCTACGTGCACTACAGTAGTGCAGCTATGTGCACTACAGTACTTCAAGTACATGCACTACAGTAGTGCAGCTACGTGCACTACAGTAGTGCAGCTAAGTTCACTACAGTAGTGGTACTGCGTGCACTACAGTACTGTAGCTAGGTGCACTACAGTAGTGCATTTTCATGCAATACAGTAGTGCACCTATGTGCACTACAGTAATGCAGCTACGTGCACTACAGCAGTGCAGCTACGTGCATTACAGTATGGCAGCTACGTGCGCTGCAGTTGTGCTGCTACGTGCACTACAGTACTGCAACTAGGTGCACCCCAGTAGTGCAGCTACGTGCACTACAGTAGTGCAGCTACATGCACTACAGTAGTGCAGCTAGGTGCACTACAGTAGTGCAGCAACGTGCACTACAGTAGTGCAGCTACATTCTCTACAGTAGTTCAACTGCGTGTACTACAGTAGTGCAGCTACGTGCACTACTGTATTGCAGCTACGTGCACTACTGTAGTGCAGCTACGTGCCCTACAGCAGTGCAGCTACGTGCACTACTGTAGTGCAGCTACGTGCACTACACTAGTGCAGCTACGTGGACTACAGTAGTGCAGCTACATGCACTACTGCAGTGCAGCTGCGTGCACTACAGTAGTGCAGTTACGTGCACTATAGTAGTGCAGCTAGGTGCGTAGCAGTAGTGTAGCTAGGTTCACTACAGTAGTGCAGCTATGTACACTACAGTATGCAGTTGGGTGTACTTCAGTAGTGCAGCTAGGAGCACTACAGTACTGCAGCTAGGTGCACTACTGAAGTGCACCCTACTGCATACTGTAGTGTACCTAGATGCACTACTGTAGTGAACCTAGTTGCACTACTGTTGTGCAGCTACGTGCACTACAGTAGTGCTGTCAGGTGCACTAGAGTAGTGCAGCTTCTTGAAATACAGTAGTGCAGCTTCATGCAATACAGACTGTAGTGTGTCTTACAAGACACACTACAGTCTTGCAAGATACACTACAGTTTTACAAGACACAGTCTAGTCTTACAAGACACACTACAGTCTTTCAATACACACTACAGTCTTGCAAGATTCACTACAGTCTTACAAAACACACTACAGACTTACAAGACACACTACAGTCTTACAAGACACACTACAGTCTTAGAAAACACACTACAGTCTTACAAGACACACTTCAGTCTTACAAGACACACTACAGTCTTACAAGACACACTACAGTTTTACAAGACACACTACAGTCTTGCAAGACACACTTGAGTCTTACAAGACACACTATAGTCTTACAAGACACACTACAGTCTTACAAGACACACTACAGTCTTACAAGACACGCTATAATCTTACAAGACACACTACAGTCTTACAAAACATACTACAGTCTTACAAGACACACTACAGTCTTACAAGACACACTACAGTCTTGCAAGACACACTACAGTCTTACAAGACACTTTACAGCCTTACAAGACACACTACAGTCACACAAGACACACTACAGTTTTACAAGACACAGTCTAGTCTTACAAGACACACTACAGTCTTACAAGACACTGTCTAGTCTTACCAAACACACTGCAGTCTTAAAAGACACACTACAGTTTTACAAGACAAAGTCTTGACTTACAAATCACACTACAGTTTTACAAGACACAGAAAAGTCTTACAAGACACACTATCGTCTTACAAGACACAGTCTAGTCTTACAAGACACATTACAGTCTTACAAGACACAGTTTAGTCTTACAAGACACACTATAGCCTTACAAGACACACTACAGTCTTACAAGACACACTACAGTCTTACAAGACACACTACAGTCTTATAAGACAAACTACAGTCTTACAAGACACACTACAGTCCTACAAGACACACTATAGCCTTACAAGACACACTACAGTCTTACAAGATACACTACAGTCCTACAAGACACACTAAAGTCTAACAAGTCACTCTACAGTCTTGCAAGACACGCTGTAGTCTTACAAGGCGCACTACAGTCTTACAAAACACACTACAGTCTTACAAGAAACACAGCATTCTTACAAGACACAGTCTAGTCTTAAAAGACCCTTTACAGTCTTACAAGACACAGTCTAGACTTACAAGACGCAGTTTAATCTTAAAGGACATATTAAAGTCTTATAAGTCACAGTCTAGTCTTACAAGACACACTATAGTCTTGCAAGGAACACTACAGTCTTACAAAACACACCATTGTCTAACAAGCCACACGACAGTCTAACAAGACACACTTCAGTCTTGTAAGGCAAACTGCAGTCTTACAAGACACACTATAGTCTTTCAAGACACACTACAGACTAGCAAGATACACTTCAGTTTTACAAGACACAGTCTAGTCTTGCAAGACACACTACAGTCTTTCAAGACGTACTACTGTCTAACAAGATTCACTACAGTCTTACAAAACACACTACAGTCTTACAAGACACACTACCGTCTTACAAGACACATTACAGTCTTAGAAGACACACTACAGATTTACTAGACACACTTCAGTCTTACAAGACACACTACAGTTTTACAAGACACACTACAGTTTTACAAGACACACTACAGTCTTGTAAGACACACTTCAGTCTGACAAGGCACACTGTAGTCTTACAAGACACACTACAGTCTTACAAGACACACTACAGTCCTACAAGACACACTACAGTCTTACAAGACACACTACAGTCTTACAAGACACACTACAGTCTTACAAAACACACTACAGTCTTACAAGGCACACTACAGTCTTGCAAGACACACTATAGTCTTACAAGACACACTTCAGTCTTACAATACGCAGTCTACCCTTTCAACACACACTACAGTCTTACAAGGCACACTACAGACTTACAAGACAGTCTAGAGTCTTAAAAGACACACTATAGTCTTACAACAAACACTACAGTCTTTCAAGACACAGTCTAGACTTAAAAGACACAGTCTAGTCTTACAAGACACACTTCAGTCTTGCAAGACACAGTCTAGTCTTAAAAGACACACTACAGTCTTACAAGACACACTACAGTTTTACAAGACAAACTTTAGTCTTATAAGACACACTACAGTCTTACAAGACACACTATAGTCTTACAAGACATAGTCTGGTCTTTTAAGACACACTACAGTCTTAAAAGACAAACTACAGTCTTACAAATCACACAACAGTCTAACAAGGCACAGTCTAGTCTAACAAGACACACTGCAGTCTTGCAATACACACTACAGTCTTACGAAACTCACTACAGTGTTACAAGACACACTACAGTGTTACAAGACACACTATAGTCTTACAAGACACACTACAGTCTTACAAGACACGGTCTAGTCTTTCCAAACACACTACGGTCTTAAAAGACACACTACAGCTTTACAAGACTCAGTCCAGACTCAAAAGACACAGTCTAGACTTACAAGACACACTACAGTTTTAAAAGTCTCAGTCTAGTCTTACAAGACACACTACAGTCTTACAAGACACACTACAGCCTTACAAGACACAGCCTTGTCTTACAAATCACTCTACAGACTTTCAAGACAAACTACAGTCTTACAAGACACACTATAGTCTTACAAGAGACAGTCTTTTATTGTAAGACACACTACAGTCTTACAAAACATAATACAGTCTTACAAGACACACAACAGTCTTACAAGATACAGTCTAGTTTAACAAGACACATTACTGACTTACAACTCACACTTCAGTCTAGCAAGACACACTACAGTCTTACAAGACACACTACAGTCTTACGAGACACACTATAGTCTTACAAGACACTCTCCAGTCCTACAAGTCACACTACAGACTTAACTAGACAAACTATCGTCTTACAAGACACACTATAGTCTTACAAGACACAGCCTGGTCTTGCAAGACAAAATGCAGTCTTAAAAGACACACTATAGTCTTACAAGACACACTACAGTGTTACAAGACACAGTCTAGTCTTGCAAGACACACCTCAGTCTTACAAGACACACTACAGTCGTACAAAACACACTATAGGCTTACAACTCACAATCTGGTCTTGCAAGACACACTACAGTCTTAGAAGACTCACTACAGTCATACAAGACACACTACAGTCTTACAAGACACACAACAGTCTTTCAAGACACATTACAGTCTTGCTAGACACAGTCTAGACTTAAAAGACACAGTCTAGTCTTACAAGACAAACTACAGTCTTACAAGACACAGTCTAGTCTTACAATACACACTACAGCCTTACAAGACACTCTACAGTCTTACAAGACGAACTATAGCCTTACAAGACACACTATAGTCTTAGAAGACACACTACAGTCTTACAAGACAAACTACAGTCTTAAAAGACACACTGCAGTCTTACAAGACACATTACAGCTTTTTAAGACACACTACAGTCCTATGAGACACACTACAGTCTTACAAGACACACTACAGTCTTGCAAGACACGCTTAATGATTACAAGGCACAATACAGTCTTACAAGACACACTACAGTCTACAAGACACAGTCTAGTCTTACAAGACACAGTCTAGTCTTAAACGACACACTACAGTCTTACAAGAAACACTACAGTTTTAAAAGACTCAGTCTAGTCTTACAAGACACACAACAGTCGTACAAGACACACTACAGCCTTACAAGACACAGCCTTGTCTTACAAGACACACAACAGTGTTACAAGACACACTATCGTTTTACAAGACACACAATAGTCTTACAAGACTCAGCCTTGTCTTGCAAGACACACCGCAGAGTTGCAAGACACGCTACAGTCTTACAAGACACACAACAGTCTTACAAGAGAGTCTAGCCTAACAAGACACACTGCAGTCTTACAAGACACACTACAGTCTTACAAGACACCCTATAGTCTTACAAGACACACTACAGTCTTACAAGACACAGTCTAGTCTTACAAGACACAATACAGTCTTACAAGACACAGTCTAGTCTTACAAGACACAATACAGTCTTACGAGACACACTACAGTCTTACAAGACACACTACAGTCGAATAAGACACACTAAAGTCTTACAACTCAATTTTGTCTTGCAAGACACACTACAGTCTTACAAGACACACAACAGTCTTACAAGACTCAGTCTAGTCTTTCAAGACACATTACAGTCTTTCAAGACACATTACAGTCTTTCTAGACACAGTCTAGACTTACAAGACACAGTCTAGTCTTACAAGACACACTACAGTCTTACAAGACACAGTCTAGTCTTACAAGACCTACTACAGCTTTACAAGACACACTACAGTCTTACAAGACACACTATAGTCTTACAAGACACACTACAGTCTTACAAGACACACTACAGTCTTACAAGACACACTACAGTCTTACAAGACAAACTACAGTCTTACAAGACAAACTATAGTCTTACAAGACACACTGCAGTCTTACAAGACACACTACTGCTTTTTAAGACACATTACAGTCCTACAAGACACACTAAAGTCTAACAAGTCACTCTTCAGTCTTGCAAGACACGCTACAGTCTTACAAGGCGCACTACAGTCTTACAAAACACACTACAGTCTTACAAGAAACACAACATTCTTACAAGACACAGTCTAGTCTAAGAAGACCCACTACAGTCTTACAAGACACAGTCTAGACTTACAAGACACAGTTTAATCTTAAAGGACATATTAAAGTCTTAAAAGACACAGTCCAGTCTTACAAGACACACTACAGTCTTGCAAGGAACACTACAGTCTTACAAAACACAACATTGTCTAACAAGCCACACTACAGTCTTACAAGACGCACTTCAGTCTTGCAAGGCAAACTGCAGTCTTACAAGACACACTACAGTCTTACAAGACACACTACAGTATAGCAAGATACACTTCAGTTTTACAAGACACAGTCTAGTCTTGCAAGACACACTACAGTCTTTCAAGACGTATTACTGTCTAACAAGATTCACTACAGTCTTACAAAACACACTACAGTCTTACAAGACACACTACCGTCTTATAAGACACATTATAGTCTTAGAAGACACACTACAGACTTACAAGACACACTTCAGTCTTACAAGACACACTACAGTCTTACAAGACACACTACAGTTTTACAAGACACACTACAGTCTTGCAAGACACACGTCAGTCTGACAAGACACACTGTAGTCTTACAAGACACACTACAGTCTTACAAGACACACTACAGTCTTACAAGACACACTACAGTCTTACAAGACACTCTACAGTCTTACAAGACACACTACAGTCTTGCAAGACACACTACAGTCTTACAAGACACACTTCAGTCTTACAAGACGCAGTCTACCCTTTCAACACACACTACAGTCTTACAAGACACACTACAGACTTACAAGACAGTCTAGAGTCTTAAAAGACACACTACAGTCTTATAAGACACAGTCTAGTCTTACAACACACTCAATATTCTTTCAAGACACAGTCTAGACTTAGAAGACATACTACAGTCTTACAAGACACAATTTAGACTTAAAAGACACAGTCTACTGTTACAAGACACACTACAGTCTTGCAGGACACAGTCTAGTCTTACAAGACACACTATAGTCTTACAAGACACACTACAGTCTTACAAGACACACTTTAGTCTTATAAGACACACTACAGTCTTACAAGACACAGTCTAGTATTAGCAAACACACTACAGTACAGACTCAGAAGACACAGTCTAGTTTTACAAGACACACTACAGTTTTAAAAGACTCAGTCTAGTCTTTCAAGACGCACTACAGTCTTACAAGACACACTATCGTCTTACAAGACACACTATAGTCTTACAAGGCACAGTCTAGTCTTACAAGACAAACTACAGTCTCACAAGACTCACTGCAGTCTTACAAGACACACTATTGTCTTACAAGACATAGTCTGGTCTTTTAAGACACACTACAGTCTTAAAAGACAAACTACAGTCTTGCAAGTCACACAACAGTCTAACAAGGCACAGTCTAGTCTAACAAGACACACTGCAGTCTTGCAATACACACTACAGTCTTACGAAACACACTACAGTCTTACAAGACACACTACAGTCTTGCAAGACACAGTCTAGTCTTACAAGACAAACTACAGTTTCAGAAGACACACTACAGTCTTACAAGACACACTATAGTCTTACAAGACACGGTCTAGTCTTTCCACACACACTACAGTCTTAAAAGACACACTACAATTTTACAAGACTCAGTCCAGACTCAAAAGACACAGTCTAGTCTTACAAGACACACTACAGCTTTAAAAGTCTCAGTCTAGTCTTACAAGACACACTGCAGTCTTACAAGACACACCACAGCCTTACAAGACGCAGCCTTGTCTTACAAATCACTCTACAGACTTTCAAGACAAACTACAGTCTTACAATACACACTATAGTCTTACAAGACACAGTCTTTTATTGCAAGACACACTACAGTCTTACAAAACATACTACAGTCTTACAAGACACACAGCCATCTTACAAGATACAGTCTAGTCTAACAAGACACATTACAGACTTACAAGTCACTCTTCAGTCTAGCAAGACACACTACAGTCTTACAAGACACACTACAGTCTTACGAGACACACTATAGTCTTACAAGACACTCTCCAGTCCTACAAGTCTCACTACAGACTTACAAGACACACTATCGTCTTACAAGACACACTATACTCTTGCAAGACACAGCCTGGTCTTGCAAGACACACTGCAGTGTTACAAGACACACTACAGTCTTACAAGACACACAACAGTCTTACAAGACAGAGTCTAGTCTAACAAGACACACTGCAATCTTGCAAGACACTACAGTCTTACAAGACACCCTATAGTCTTACAAGACACACTATAGTCTTACAAGACAGAGTCTAGTCTTACAAGACACAATACTGTAGTGTGTCTTTTAAGACTGTAATGTGTCTTGTAAGACTGTAGTGTGTCTTGTAAGACTGTAGAGTGTCTTTTAAGACTGTAGTGTGTCCTGTAAGACTGTAGTGTGTCTTGTAAGACTGTAGTGTGTCTTGCAAGACTGTAGTGTGTCTTGTAAGACTGTAGTGTGTCTTGTAAGACTGTAGAGTGTCTTGTAAGACTGTAGTGTGTCTTGTAAGACTGTAGTGTGTCTTGTAAGACTACAGTGTGTCTTGAACTACAGTGTGTCTTGAAAGACTTTAGTGTGTCTTGTAAGACTGTAGTGTGTCTTGTAAGACTATAGTGTGTCTTGTAAGACTGTAGTGTGTCTTGTAAGACTGTAGTGTGTCTTGTAAGACTGTAGTATGTCTTGTAAGACTGTAGTATGTCTTGTAAGACTGTAGTGTGTCTTGTAAGACTGTAGAGTGTCTTGAAAGACTGTAGTGTGTCTTGTAAGACTGTAGTGTGTCTTGTAAGACTGTAGTATGTCTTGTAAGACTGTAGTATGTCTTGTAAGACTGTAGTGTTTTGAAGATGTGTGTGTCTGAAATACAGTGTGTCTTGAAAGACTGTGGTGTCTTGTAAGCGTTGTGTGTCTTGTAAGACTGTAGTGGTCTTGTAAGATTACAATGTGTCTTGAAAGACGTAGTGTGTCTTGTAAACTGTATTTCTTGTAACCTGTGTGTGTCTTGTAAGATTACGTTTGTCTTGAAAGACTGTAGTTTTTTGTAAGACTGTTGTGTGTCTTTTAAGACATAGTATGTTTTTAAGACTGTATGTGTCTTGTAAGACTGTAGTGGGTTTTTGTAAGACTGTAGTGTGTCTTGTAAAACTGTAGGGTTGTTTGTTTAAAATCAGTGTTCTTGACTACAGTGTGTCTTGAAAGACTGCGTGGTCTTGTAAACTGTGTGTGTCTTGTAAAAGTAGTGGTCTTTAAAATTACAATGTGTCTGAAAGCTGTAGTGTTTTGTAAGACTGTATGTGTCTGTAACACTGTAGTGTGTCTTGAAAATTACGTTTGTCTTGAAAGACTGTAGTGTTTTGAAGACTGTGTGTGTCTTTTTAGACTGTAGTATGTCTTGTAAGACTTAGATGTTTTTGTAAGCTGTAGGTGTCTTTTAAGACTGTAGTGTGTTTTGTAAGACTGTATGTGTCTTTTAAGACTGTAGGTGTGTTTTAAGACTGTAGTATGTCTTGTAAGACAGTACTATTCTTGTAAGACTTAGGTGTCCCTTTTAAGACTGTAAGTGTCTTTAAAGGTTGTTGTTTGTAAGATTGTAGTGTGTCTTGTAAGACGTAGTATGTCTTGTAAGACTGTAGTCTGTCTTGTAAGACGTATCGCTTGTAAGAAGGTTTTGGGTGTCTTGTAAAACTGTAGTGTGTCTTGTAAGATGTAGTTGTTTGTAAGACTTTAGTATGTCTTGTAAGACTGTGTGTGTCTTGAAAGACCTTTTGGTTTTTGTAAGACTGTTGTATGTCTTGTAAGACTGTAGGTGTCTTTTAAGACTGTGTGTGTCTTTAAGACTGTAGTATGTCTTGTA
The DNA here is from genome assembly GCF_026875155.1 of Cherax quadricarinatus. Taxonomy (NCBI): domain Eukaryota; kingdom Metazoa; phylum Arthropoda; class Malacostraca; order Decapoda; family Parastacidae; genus Cherax; species Cherax quadricarinatus. The sequence continues at coordinate 104,053,838 of NC_069403.1, read as the reverse complement.
AGACTTAGGGTCTTGTAAGACTGAAATGTGTCTTTAGACTGTAGTGTGTCTTGTAAGACTGTATGTGTCTTGTAAGATTATGTTGTCTTTTAAGACTGTAGTGTGTCTTGAAGACTGTAGGTGTCTTTTAAGACTCAGTGTGCTTGAACTACAGGGGTCTTTAAAATCTGTAGGTGTCTTTAAGATGTATGGGGGCTTGTAAGATTTTATGTGTCTTGTAAAACTGTAGTACGTCTTTTAAGACTGTAGTTGTTTGTAAAACTGAATGGTCTTGTAAGATTTTTTTTGTCTTGTAAGACGTAGTGTTTTGTAAGAAGTAGTGTGTCTTGTAAGACTGTAG
>NC_069403.1:104004149-104052998 GCF_026875155.1 Cherax quadricarinatus | reverse complement strand
GCAAAAATATTATACCTCCAAGTTGTGTCATATGCCTTCTCAAGGTCAAAATATATGGCAATAACTGAGTGGTTATTCGCAAAGGCATTACGAACATACGTATCCAAGCGTAGTAAGGGGTCTATGGTAGAACGTCCCTTACGAAAGCCATATTGACGAGTGGAGAGACTGTTGTGTGTCTCTAAATACCACACTAAACGTCTATTTACTAGGCGTTCCATCACTGCAAACTGCACTGTTAAGAGCAATGGGAATGTTAGTGGGAGGTTTCATGTCCTGTAGTGCCTGGTTTGCGGAAAGGGAGAACAATGGCGGATTTCCACAGCTGTGGAAGAACTTGTGACCAAATAAGATTGTAAAGGCGTAATAGGACTGCAAGGGCTGACTGATGTAAATGTTGTAGCATACGAATATGAATGTCGTCGGGCCCAGCTGCCGATGATCGGCAAGCTGAGAGTGTTGCCTCCAGTTCTTGAAGTGTAAAAGGCACATTATACTGTTCTTCTCTGAGAGAAGAAAAGCCCAAAGGGTGCTAACTCTCTGGCAGACTTTGAGAAAGAAATGAGGGAAATCGATGGAGTCTCTGAGAAATATGACCAATGATTGCCAATTTATTGGCAACATCTATGGGTTTGCTATACAACACCGGAAAACCCGCAGAACAGGAGCCGGGTCAGGAGAATATTTACCACTCAGTTTTCGTACTTTTTTCCAGACTGCACTCAGAGGAAGCAGAGGTGATGGTGGAGACAATCTCGCCAGCAAGTGCGTTTAGCGTCACGGATGACACGGCGAGTGATTGCACGCTTCTGCTTAAATTCAAGAAGTCTCTCTGTGGTTCTATTGTACTGGTACCTGCCCCATGCAGCGCGTTTCAAACGTATTGCACGAGCATAAGCAGGAGACCACCAAGGCACGCATTTCTGAGAATGCCTGCCCGAATTTTGGGGGTATAGAATGAGAAGCTGCGGTTAAAACGGAGGACGAGAAGAGGTGTAAAAGCTCATCGATGGAGGACGAAGAAGGAACCTCTCTAAAAGCAGTTAGGTGTGAGTAAAGGTTCCAATTTGCCTGATCAAATTGCCAGCGTGGGATGCGAAGAGGTGGTGAATATGAAGGGAAGAAAGAATGATTGGGAAATGATCGCTGTCATGTAAGCCCGGGAAGAACAGACCAAGTGAAGTCTAATGCGGCGGAGGAAGAGCAGACTGAGAGATCGATGCAAGAGAGAGTGTAGTCCGAGGATCAAATGGGTGTGAGTACCTGTATTTAAAACATGGAGGGGGTGGGTGGCAAGAAAAGCCTCTAACTGAATGCCACGGGAATCACAGTGAGACCCCCCCCAGAGGAAATGGTGGGCATTAAAATCACCAAGTAACAGAATCGGTGGTGGTAATGAGAAACAAGGAAGGTAATATCCGGAATAATAATGCCCGAGAAGGAGAGAGATATAAAGAACAGAGCATATACCACCTATGCAAGTGATACGGGCTGCTGTGTAATGCAGCAAAGTACAACAAATACTGATGGTACGGAATATCAGTGTGTAGAAGAAGGGCACTTTCATTAAAGGTCCATCAGAAAAGGATCTGAAGAATACAATAAATTAAGCCTGAGATGGGAGAGATAAAGCAGAGGTAATTTTGGTTCCTGTAAGCAAACACCAACAGGAAAACTGGAGAGTAACATCTGAAGCTCACCCCGATTACCCCTGAGGCCGCGTATATTCCACTGTAAATAGGCCATGATTGGCAATGATAAAGGTACCGAAATCTGCAGAAAGGGGTTCCTATGGACAAAGAGGGTTAGAAAAGTCCACATGCGGAGGCGTGGAAAACGTTCAAGCAGCGAAGGAATGGTGCGCTGTAAAGAAAGGAGTTGCGCAGAGGGAGTAGAGGAGAGAGAAGGAGCGGAGGGTGGATCAGTGTCCATTGATGGTTTGGTCTCTGCAATATATTCAGAGATTACTTCAAGTGTTTCGAATTCAGAGACGTCATATGGGAGACAAAATTGGAAATGGTAGGGGAGGATGAGTAAAGATTGGAACTGTAATGGACTGTACCAAGGTTAGGGGGGACGGAAGGGTGGAGGGAACTGGAGAAGCGTGGAAGGGGACAGAAGAGGTAGAAACCCGGGAGGTGGCCGAAGAGGAAGAAACTTGGGAGGGAACGGGAGGGAGGTACAGTACGAGGGGGAGGGTGAAACCTCTACACTTGTAACAGAGCCAGTGAAGGGGGAGGGGAGAACCAGGTACAGAGACAGGGAAGGGAAAATGAGGAGGTGGAAGATGGAGAAGGTGTTAACGGACCTTTTTTTTATTTTGAGAAGTAGAGGGACGATTGGGAGGTGTCATACGAGATCTCGTCGCTACTGGGCTTGTGAGAGAGAACACGAAGAAGCAAGATCAGACTGAGACGTTGAAGTAGGGACGTCTGAGCCGAGGACAGCAAAGAATTAGCTACAGGAGTGACTATGGGAGAGGTAACCACAGAGGTGGGTGCAGAAGATGGGATACCAGAAGTGGGGGGACGTTTTGAAACACGGGAATAAGAAACACGAGGTAGTCTCCCTTGGAGGCGGAGATGAGAAACTGCCCTGGCATAAGGGAGGGCCCTTTTGCCTTTTGAGGTAACGGATTTCCCGCTCGTTTAAGCAGACTTGACAACGGCGAGAGTACGAAGGGTGAGCCTCATGACAATTAAGGCAAGAGGGAGGTCGATTGCAAGACTATTAGAAAAGGTCATCGGCACCACAGACTGGGCATTCGGCGATAGATCTGCAATATTTCGCTGGATGGCCAAATCGCCAGCAATTTCTACACTGTTGCGGTGTAGGGATTTACCTTTCGAACCTGTAACCGATGTCCTGCTACTAAATGAGGATGGGAGTTCACGGCTGTCAAAAGTTAAAGAGCCACATTGCTAGGGTAAACGTCTCCGCCCCCGGGCAGGAAGAATGTAAGTGTCTACCTTGAGGATTGGGAGATCTTGGAGTTCCAGCTGTTCAAGAATGTTCATGCCACATGTCTGGAAATTTTGTTGAACTATGGTATGGGCAGAATGATGGTACCACTACAAGAATTGAGGGAATGCTGCTTTTCAATAGTTACAGGAACAGTATCGATATGGGAAAGACGGGAAAAACTCATGAGCCTGGGTAGCATTTGTACGGTGACGATGCACGTACCGCTCTTAAGAGCATGAAAAGAAATATCTTTCCAATATGGCGTAGGAGTGCCTTGCCAATACTGTGGTCAGAAAGATAGGTAGAAAAGGAAGCGGTCGTAAAGTGAAGAATTTAGTCCATTGTGCAGTCTGAAACTGAGCCCTGGAAAGGTGTGAAGACGTGTCGATCTTTTCCTGAGAAGAACGAGAAGGTGGAGAAGTATATCAGCAGGTAAAATTGTCGTTGTCGTTTAGGCTGGGACCCAGAGTTTGGGCCGACGTGGAACGGGTCGGCGATTTGAAAATTGCCCACGTTAGAGAAGCCGGAAAGCATAGTCAGAGGAGAGCGAAGGTCAATAAATCGAAGGAAATCGTCGGCCTCAGTACCCCGAACGGGTGGGAATAGCCCGGCAAGAGGTTACAGAGGCAAAGAGGAGTGTCCGAAGAGTGGTCCAAAGACGAGCGGGTCAGAACGGGTGCGGTTCAAGAAGGGGCCCCGGGCTAGCAGGTTCCATGGACTAGTGCTGCCATGGTTAGGTTACTTCTTTCTTTTTGTTTTTAAGAAAAAAAAGAAAGAAGAAAAGAAAATAAAATAAAAAAAGAATAAAAAAAGGGGGACCGGGGAGGGATAGTTTCCTAGGAGGAAAAGAAAGGGGCCCGAAATCTCCCTCCGCACCCAAGAGGACCTCAGCACCGCAAGTAGCGCAGATGCAGCATGGAACCGTGCCATACCTTACCCATCATGCCAGTAAACCCCGGGAATCCGGGATAGCAACCTCACATCTGCCGAGCTACCTCGGTGGACAAAAGAGAGGGCGGGCCCGGAAATTTCCCCCACAAAGCATACCTCCTTCGGCCACCACCCCCGGAATCCGAAAGGTGGCTTCCAGAGATACACCCGTCGCCCGAGAGACACCCAAAGCCACCCTCCGGGATCGGAGAGGGATCAGGGGCATCCCCAGGCAATCCCAAATTTCCCCGGCAAACTACGCCACCCCCAAGAAACCTCAACGGAATGGGATGGACCCCGGTACCCTTTCCCCCACCTAGGAACTAGGGTGCCTGTGGAAAAAAAAAAGGCCAGAAAGGAAGGGGAAAAGGGAGGGTTTGGGGAGGAGGAGGAGGAGGAAAGGGAAAAGGAAAAAGGGGAGGATGGGATAGGGAACGGGGGATGGGGGGTAATTAGGTTCGGTCTGAGGAAGTAGACCGACAGGGCTAATTCCTCAGACCAAGAGCCTCTTCAACCAAAGCCCAAAGGGGCCCCCCTTGAAGAGGTCCTCTTCCTATACATTACCTCATCTTCAACCTTTTTTTTTTTTTTTTTTTTTACCAGTTAATATAAATCTCCATGTGTATATCTGTGTATTACAGTGAGTGTTTACAGCATTTGTTCTAGTTTGAAATCCTGCGCAGTAGGTAAACAAATGCTTCACTACTCTACGGGTCATCATCTGACAACTCATGTCAGGTGTAGTTGTCTTTCCTTACAAGCTACACTGCCGTAAACCGCTGCAATATCTGTGATTAAAGAATTCTTAAATATTTATGTATACATAATATGCAGTGTGACCCACGTACTGTCGACAGATTTATCACTAAAAAAGAAAATCTAGCAAAATAATAAGCAGTCTTTCCCTTGCCTGCTGTGGCTCCCCATAGCTTACCATTTTTCCATAACTTTTTTATAATATACACTAATGATCATATTACGTCTAATTATGGCTGTTCCGAAGAAAACGAGGGAACTAAATTTTTCTTACTATTTCATGAATCATTCGGGTTTAGTAACAGTAACATCAATATTAACCGCAACAAAAGCAGAAAACAGCAGCAACAACTATACAATAATAATAATACCAATAATAAGGTTAAAAAAAAATAAAAATGTGATAGCTAATACGATAAATCAGGATATTTCTCCGGTAGTATTACACCTCACTGGCTGCACAACAGCTGCGTCTCGCTGGCTGCACAACAGGGGTGCGCCCCCGCTCGCTGGCTGCACAACAGCTGCGTCTCGCTGGCTGCACAACAGCTGCGTCTCGCTGGCTGAACAACAGCTGCGTCTCCCCGGCCCCCGGGCTGGCACAACAGCTGCGTCTCGCTGGCTGCACAACAGCTGCGTCTCACTGTGGCATTACAGTTGCATCGCACTTCTTGCATTACAGTTGCATCGCACTTCTGCATTACAGTTGCATCGTACTTCTTGCATTACAGTTGCATCGCACTTTTTTGCATTAACAATTATACAGCTCCAGTGCAACTAAATTTCATGTTGTAGTAATTGAAATAATGTGTTTATGATCATACATCAATGTAATATCGTTATTGGCAAGTCTGGGAGGGGGAGGAGTTCGAAAATATTAACTATAATTCAAACTGTTCAAATTACAACTGAACAAGTTAACCTGAAAACAGTTTTATAATAATGATGATAGTTTTTCATTATATGTTTTCATTATATATTAAAAAATTTCATTTTTTTATTAAAATTTTTCTATATTTCACTATTTTTCTTCATTATAGCCTGCACACTAGAATGTGACTAAATTAAGGGATTACTATCCCTAAATCTGCTTAAATATCCGATACTTTTTGGATATTTTAACAAAATGGTCCATTTAAAGACGATCAGAATGTCATAATTATTTTTATTTATGCAATATTTTTTCTTAAATTTACCTACAAATGTGACAAACCGTATTACCAAGTACTCAAGTTAACACTGAGATAAAGCGAGTTGTGGCAACAGCGTTTTCCAGCCACATCCGAAAGAGTTACTTTAAATTCTCTTAATTGTTAGTGATGGAGTTTTCTAAATGCTTTTCTTTATTTCCAGTGGGATGAAGGTTCCATCAAGCATAATTACTGTTTGATATTTTCCAGTTTAAAAGTTTGAACAGCTTAAGATAAACAAAACTATCCATGTGTCATACCATTTCCATTTTTGTTATATTAACCTTGTAATGCCTCAGTCATATCTCTCTTCTTCCATTCATGACATCAATCTTCTATATGCAGCATCTTCCACTGTCTTAACCTTTTATGCTACCTCAAATCATTTCAAGGCCCAGCCTTGTCTAAGGTATAATAGTACCCCCCGGGGATGAGCCCCACAATAGTCTACTAACACCCAGGTACCTACTTACTGCTAGGTGAACAGGGGCAACAGGTATAAGGAAACGTGCTAACTTCTCCACCAGTGCCAGATATCGAGCCACGGACTTTCAGTAGGCGAATCGAGTGTATTACCAACCGAGATAAAATATTGCTGTACAATTTAACCTTCTTGAACCTAATGAGCCCTTGTAAACACCAATAATTATTTACCTCAATGCTCTAGGATACTGCCAGGCATAAAATACTACCCAACAATAGCAGAACCTAGGGTTCAGGAAACAACACTAGGGCTTAAAATTTTGCCCGCGCACAAACAAAACTTAATGGGTACTATCCTGGCAGTAAGTGGCATCAGCCATTAAATACCGAAGAGGCAGATTCAAACTGATTTACCATGATTTAGTGGGAAAAAATATTTCACACTATTTTACACATGAAATAGGCAAATCTGCTCCTATACGAATTTCACTCTCCGCCATCGTCTAAGTAGGTGTGAAGGCTTACTCAGCCCTGTAACAACTTCAGTCAGTATTACCAAGGCTGGCTCCTCCTCAGGAAAATTAATGAATAGAAAAAGAAATAATAACAGACAATGATAAACACTTTATTATTTAGAAACGGAAAATGTAAAACAATAAAACATGAATGGGTATCCTAATTGAAAGAAAAATGAAAAATGAAATGAAAAAAATTACATTTGAACTCAACGCTAATATAGGTATATCGTGGTAATGGGGTGTCAGGTGTTGGTGACACTGTGGGTTGTTGAAATCATAGCCGTTGCTGATGTGGGGGGGGGGGGGGGGGGGGGGGGTACCCGGGTTGGTGACCCCCCCTGGCTCGTTCTTCACCAAGAAAAGCCGGTGAATTACTTCAGATGACAAAAAACGGGTTTTTTTACCACTGCTATTATGGGGGTTAGGTCCTGTGTTGTTTACAAACGGGCAAGTAGACTCTCAGGACGTCTCAGGACGTTAGTCCGTCCCTATTCTTCTCGTTGGTTGGGCGGGTGAACCCACTCTTCCCATTCAACTGTAATGAGAGGGTTTACCCATGCTTAAGAAATCACTCCCATGAAATACAATACCTAAAAGATTTGGTTTATTAAAACTTTTTAACAGATAAAGAATGAAAGGACTAATTTTAAATTATTGGTCAAAAGGAAGCTTTCAACCAATAAGTCCCACAAAAAATATGATCAGGCGTGTACTTACAGTAGTTTTGGGGAGCTTGATCAAGTGATTTACTTTTTTACCAGAGCCCCACACTTCACCTTTGGGGAGGGGGGGGGAAGAGGGAGGGAAGGGATAGCCGAGCTAACTGACCCTCCCTTTAACAACAGCCGGCAATCAAACAAAATCACTTTGGGGGGGGGAAAAAAGGGGGGGTATAATAGGGGGAGCGGGACTTACCCCCCTTAACATTCCCGGGCAATGAAACTATTTTTTACTATATACCCCCGCTACCCCCTATCAATGAATTTTCCCTCACGGAGCTTTTTTTAAAAACGTTTGAAGCTAAGACACCGGGGGGTTCTAAGTTACGGGAGTCATTCAAGGAACTGGGAAGGGTTCAGGAACTTTGGTAATGGGACCCCTGAATGCAATTCCCGCAAGAAGGGGTCTTCGTTATGTACAGAAGAGTTAAAATCTGGCAACTATTTAAAAGGTTTCACTTCAGGGGGTTTAAATTTAAATCAAATTTGAGCCTTCCTTCAACCCATCACTCAATTTTTACTCATAACTAACCCCTTTTTGGTTGTCTCCTCAAAACGTAATTTATACCTTTGTTACCTCTCGTTCACTCCGTCACAAATTTTCCAGTAATTAACACCCAACATTAGCTGCCGACTGCGGTGGAGCGGGGTTGTGCTCTGCACCCCTCTGCTTTTTGTCAGGAGACCTCATAATAAAAAATGGCGCGAAAAATCCGGCGTAGGGTGAACACTGTGGGCTTTGAGCTGCTTCGGGGCTTTTTCCCCCTCTACGCCGGGTGTTACTTCCGACAATCACAAGAAACTAGGGAGTACAGGGAGAGTATAGGGTGTGGCCCTGAATGGGGCCTATCGAATCTTCGTCAATTTTTAAAATTTCACCGTGTAGAGCGTTGGTGAAAAATTCCTTTGAGTATAGATCAACCCCAGCTGTCAATGCATCTCAAAGACCTCCGCCACTAATGTGGGTGAAGTTCGCAAGTCCCCTTCGGGGGCTGACGAGGGGACTTAAGGAACTTTTGCGCTTTGGTACCGTCACTGAAACCCAAGGCATTTGGGCCAGGTACAGGGACGCCGGAGGGCACATTCCCCTAAAAATGACTCTGAGGCATCCGATCCCGTCCACGTCGTGATGACGGAGTTTCGGACCCAAATTCTATGTCTTATGCGGGGCACGACTTACATGCAGCTGTGTGGGGAGTACACCACTGGCGGCGACGTGGGGCGACAGTGGGGGGGAGGGCACAGACTGGGGGAGCACCATTACATTTGGGATGCCGTAAGGGAGTTCCAAGGGAAACCGAGGAGATGGCATCTGTGGAGTGAATTGTTGGGGTTTCCCTTGGGTCATGAGGGGGCGAGGCTTAGTTGGTGGAGCCAGAAAGGCCATTGCCGGTGACAGGGGGAATGCTAATCCACGGGAGGTGCGGGAGCTGGAGAGGACCGACGAGGTATTAAAAACTTACCCTCCTTCGGGAGAGATGGCTTAGTCCGAGAGAGGGTTCCTGATTGCAAGGAAGAGTGTCGGGTCGGGCACAAAAGGAAGGATGAAATCAGCAGGCACAGAGAGGATCACCGTGCCTGGAAACTGACACAGAAAGCGGTTGACGTTCACGTGGGGAAATCGTTGAAGACAGCATGGCGGGGGAGGGCGTCACGAGGAAGAGGGCGGCAGCGCAGACCAGATACTCCTGCGCCAGCGCAGGGGTCTGGGGGGAAAGGGATGCAAAAATTTCGAGATAGCCAGGATAAGCGGCATCAAAAGGGGGGTGGGGGGGATGGTGAGAAATCATGTGTTGCCCTGGGGCAAGGCCCTGGGAAGGTTGAGAGGAGGAAGGGTTTTAAAATTTGGAAAGGGCCTTAGGTTATGACTGTGAATGTGAAGGGACTGTGTACGGGAGGAAGGGGGAATTTTTTTCGTAGCTCTTACGTCGATATAAGTGGACTTTGTATTTCTCGGGACAAAAATTTCAGGAGGGAAGAGTGCTCGAGGGGCAGGGTAAAAAAAGGGGTTTTGACTCTGCCACTGCATTTTTGAAAGGTGGTTGGGTTTTTTGAAAAAGAGGCAGCCCGTTTGTGTTGCAACGAAGTGAGGGGGGGGGGGGAGGGTTTTGCGTGGGGATGGTGGTGGATGGGGCAAGGGAACCCTTTTGAAAGTGTTTTTGCACCACTAAAAAAAATTAAAGTAAAGAATTTTGTGTGTATACATTTTCCCTTTCCCCGTTTTTTACCTGCATGGCCATCGTTGGTGGGGACGGAATTGTGTTATGGGAGAGCTGATGTGGACCACGGGGGCGGGGCACATGTTGGCAGTCTTACTAATCTTTTTGGGGGATGTTCAGTTGAGGATGGGTGGGTGGGGGCCGGGGAGGTGGAGCCACTTCGTGAGGAGGGGTTATGCACGGGGTTAATGGGTTTTAAATACCAAAAGGTAATGTCAAAGCGTCCGACTATTTAAAAAGCTTTTTCCGATCATCGGGGGGGTATGCAGAGGTCGAGGGGGATTCCCTAGCTAGAAACTCTAGGGATACGGAAATTAAATACGAGTGGTTGGGGAGAGGAGGGGGTTTGGGGGGTTTTAAAGCGCGTGGGGGGGTTAACAGGAGGAAAAAAGGGGTCGAGGGTGTGGTAACGTGGTGGGATGGGTGGCTAAGGAACGGATTCGGCATTATTATGGCGGGGGGGGAAAGGACAATTCTTTAAAATTTTGGGGTTATTAATTATTTGGAGGACAGGAAGGGTTGTTATTTAAAGGAGCGGGGGAGGGGAAAACTATCCCATGGGCAACATTATGGTACTTAAAAGAGGTTCGGGGAAATCAAGGACGGCGGTTCCAAGGGTGAAGGGAATGGCGGGGTGGGGGGTGTTATGGGGAATAGGCCGTCGTCGTTGGGGTTTTTCCAGGCAAAAACAACGTCCAGGCAACACATTCCATGGGTTTGGGGGTTCATGATCGGTGGAGGGGGAAAGGGGGGGTCAGGTTTTCCCACTACAGATGGGATGGGGTTTGTTTTTCGGAAAGGGTATGAGAAATATGGCAAGAAAGGGAGGTTTGGGGGTTAAGCAGGTGTGGAAGTGTGACATGTCGGTTGGGGAACATGATGGGAAAACCTGGGTGGGAAATAACTGAGGAGGAAAAATGAAGCTTTTAAGTGACATGCGTAAGGGCAAAGCCCGGGAATCATGGACTAACGGCAGAGTTTTTTTCAACACATTGGGGGCTAATAAAGGGTTTTTTGGTGATTTTTTAAAATTGTGAAGGAGAGGGGATTGGGGGAAAAGGGAGGCAACACTGTATTTTTTTTGGTCCGAAGGGGAAGGGGCAGCATTCGCTTTGGGGCTACCGGGAAAAATCGTTTTTATGCGCGGATTATAAGTTGTTTGCTAAGATTTTAGGAAAAGAAAAAATTTTTTTGTAGGGGGGTTGTATCGGAAAACCCATTTTTGGGGTTTCCATAGGTCTATGGGGGTGGGGCATGGGGTTTCAAGGATTTCGTGAAGAAAAAAGGGGGGGGGAATGGGGGGGTTTTTACTAGACGGGAGAGCATATGAAAGTGGGGCAGAGGGATTTAGAGCATCCTTGGGGAAAAGGGTTTTGGGGGAAAAAATAGTGGGATGGGTAAATGCGTAAATCAAGGGCAATGGGGAGATACAGATTAATGGAAGATAGGGGGGGGGATTGTAATGGGTAGGGGACTTTGCAGGGGTTCCTAGTCACAGCTTTTATTGGTCATACAGGGCCCCTTTTTTTGAAAGGGGAGCACCAAAAGGGCAATGGTGGGGGGGGGTAGGGGGGGTTTGGCCGTTCAATAGGGTATTAGATGATACTACTTTCTTGGGGGAGGGGGTGTCAATGAACGCCCTTTGATGGGTGTCGACACGTTCGCACGGGGAAATGGATGAGGTGAATTCAAAAAGTCCATGGTCATGGGTTAGGGGCTTGGGGGGGAGGGTTAGGGGGTATGCCGTTGTGCGAAGCGGGTGAAATTCATTAAAAATTTTTGGTCTTATCTAGCAAGAAACTCGATTTGCAAAGTGCGGGCAAATCGTCAGGTTGGTAGACGGATTCGGGGCCTTGGGGGCATTGCGGCCCTTTTCATTTTACCCTTGGCAGCGTGCCATTGTAATTAACGCTTTTTGTAAAAGGTTTGCACGTGGCAGCCGGTTCCCTTTTTAAAGGGGACGGCAATTGCAAATTTCTTAGAGGGGGTTTTTTAAAAATTTGTGGGGTTTCAGGGTGTGATTGGCTAAAAGGGATGTGGTAATGTTACCTGGCGTCAGGGGGGTTTGGTTTAATGAATTTAAAGCGGAGGGTCAAATGTATCTTCTTTAAAAGGGGGGTGATGAGGGAGGGTGTGGGGGGGGGGGGGTTGGTCAAGATACACAGTAGATTGAAACACTGTTTTCTGGATAGAGTTGCGTGAGTGTGAAACATTTTGAGGGCAGTGGTGTTGGTTAGGGATCTGGGTAAGGTAAAAGTAAGTGGGCTGTGTAGGATGTTAGGGGAGAGGGTTGTGGCACCGTGGGGGGATTTTCCCCATGTATGAGGGGGAAGTATATGGAGAAGGTTCAGTGGGTTTAAGGTTACAAACCCCGTGGGCGTGAGGTGATGTATCTTTTTTTTGCATGGGTTTTTACCATCGGAGTGGTTTTTACGGGCTAGACGGGTGGTTAAATGGGGGGGGGGGTCTGTGGAATATGTGGAGGGAGGATCTGCGTTCCACGTAGTGTATTTTTTGTGAGGGGATGGGAGCGTCAGGGGTTGGTTGAGCAGGGTGCTGCATAGGATAAGTGGTAAAAACTTTTCTTTCTGCGGGCATTAAGTCTTGACGGGGGGGGTAGGATGAGAGTATTATTAGGGCTGTGGAGTACATTTGGGAGATTATGTGTACAAACGTGGGAATGAGGGGGAAAGGGTCAGTGAGGTGAAGAGGTGGGTATTGGCAGTTACGTTTTATAAAACGTTTTGCCGTAACAGAGAAATTTATGGGAGAAGGTGGAGCGGACTTTCACAGAGGGATATAAGACCTAACATTAAGGTTTTATTAAATTGTAAATTCGGTGGGGGGCAGGGTAGGATGGTAAATGAATGTAGGATGGGCTGTCAGGGGTAGAAACGGGTCGTCTCCTTTCATAATGTAACGGGCGAATGTGTATGAACCTGGGGGTATGATGTGTATCACAGTCTGGGGAGTGTGTTTTCCCCCTGTATGTGTTTGACTTGGGAGTTGACATTGTTCTATGTAATATTACTCTTTTGCATGTATTTAGACGACCTGGTTGAGGTGTCCATTGTGTTGGATTCTTTTGTATTTAATCTGTTCTGTGTTTTAAAAATCATCTTGTATTTGCCCTTACTTTCAATAAAATACGTTAATCTATTAAACTTATAAGGATTATTAATATATAAATAACAAAGTGGAAAATAAATGCCTATTGTAGGCTTGGTGCGTCTTTGTTAATAATAATAACAATGCATATTGTAATGTAGTCGTGTTCTTGGTTAACATAGGTGCATGGGATATCATGCATTGGGGATGAGGGACAGTTTGTGTTAGCACTAAGTTAAATGTCTGTGTGTTTTTGTTAATGAAATTTATAATTCTGTGTAAGAACTGATAATGTGTTCTTATCTATTTAATGTATTGTATTGTTTTAAATAAAATATAAAAAAAAAAAATAACACCCTCACCTTCCCACTGTTACTTATTTGATGTCTCCATGCTCATTACCTTATCATTAGGTAGGGTACTTGATTTCCAGTACTTGATTTCCAGAATGCAGTTTTCGCCGTCTTTAATAGGGCTTTGTACTTGAGCTCTTCGATGACTGATGCTCCATTGGTGAACACCAGATCTTCATGGACTAAACCTCTGATTCTCTCACTCGTTGACTGAGGAAGTTTAGAGAGATTATATCGTTACGTTTGCTCCTTACTTTTCGACTTAGTGCCTTTATGGAAAAGAAGAGAGCTTTCTTTGGACCCAGACCCTCTCTCCGGAAATCCTCTTCCATCCTTTAATCCTTTAAAACCTTCATCCTCTGGTAATCTCATGATGGTCCTTCTTGTATAATGAATCCCGCTCCATTAATAGTTACCTATTCTCAGAAACTGAGTAAAAAAGTTAGCTTATTTGCTGCAGACTATCGAATAAGAGGAAATGCCAACTATTAAGTATTTTTGTTCGTAATGTTTTAACCATCTTATTTTTCTAAATTTCTGCTTATGTTTTGTTGCTCTTTTTTCGTTGTTCAAACTTGTTCAAACACTCCGATTCTCTGGTTAATGTATTAGACATGTGTGCAACACCCAGGAATCTATTTTGAACACTTTCGTCAACCAATGGCTTTTTCATTTCAGGAAAAAGAATGTTCAGTACCTTAGTCTGATGAATCCTACGCATGGGGAAGGAAGATGCGCACTTTCATATAAGAGTCAGATGAAATTCAGCAGTTGAAGACCTCGTCATAGGTAGGCGGGACCTATTAGTGGTAGTGGGTCATGCTTTCAAATCCTGCACTTCATTTGATTCCAGTATACAAGGGTGTCTTACTGCCTATGCTTCAGATTCATCTAGACTAAGGTAATCAGTCCCTCACAGCTGAGGGACTGACTACCTCATCTTCCATCATTTTCCGTGTATTTCTGAACTGAAAATCTACTGGTTCCCGAAAAGTTTTCAAAATAAAAAATTAAGAGGCACAATAACGTGACTGGAACTATACAAAAATAGCTGGGCATATAGAAAACTTTAAAACTTATCATGACGCTTTGGTCCAGATTGGTCCGAAACTTCAGAAAGAACAGAAACGGTATCATAAGTTTCGGTCTCCAATGTGTCACTTTTCGGGTATTTTAAAAATAAAAGTTCCTAGGTGTAATTCGTGTCTGTGTTGCTTGTCAGTATTGTATTCCATTAATAATTATTTGAGAGACCACTGCCATGAAATCTTGGTACAGAAGATGTCTGTTTCCTAATCTCTGGTCAAACACTTGGGAATGACCTACCTCTATTAATGGCTCCCACCCACGTATGAAGATGCCTTAAATTGCTGCACCTTATTTGGCTCCTGTATACACGAGTCCATCTTCCTGCCTATGCTTCAGATTCATCAAGTTATAATGTACTGAACACCTTCAAGACTGAGGGATCGATTTCCGCAGTCTTTCGTATATATTAACTTCATTGAATTATAAAAGCCACTGGTTAACGACGCTTCTTTAAAATAACAATACACATGTAGAATGCATCAACTGTATCAATTATTACTAATTTAATATACTGACCACCTGGTTGCACTAGTGTACAGTCTGTTTCTTCCATTACTCCTCATTCCCGTGTTTCAATAACCTTCCTTACAATCTTCGTTATATCAACCTGCTTTCGGTATTTTTTTCTTTCTTCCAGCGATGCGTCATGCCACTGTTTCCTGACCCCATTTTATTATCAATATATAAAACAACATAAAGAGACCTGAGAGCTCTGGTATCAGGTACTATGACTTGTTAGAAAGTTGTATAAGGACAATACAAAACAGTCACTAGATTGTGTGACACGGTGACTGCCACAATCGGTTTGGGACTTGGTCGCCTGTGACAGACGTGCAACCACAGGTCAACCTGCTATCGCTGATTATTCTACATATCTTCTGTACAATGCTTCAGGATGTTCTCATTGCTCACCCTAAATCTGTCACCACTCAATAGTTGCCTAAAGATGCTCCATTAGTATGTAAATGTTTACTGGAGAGATAAGTACATGTGTGTGAGAGAGAGAGAGAGAGAGAGAGAGAGAGAGAGAGAGAGAGAGAGAGAGAGAGAGAGACAGAGCGCAAGATTGAGCAAGAGAACAAGGTTGAGAGAGCAAGACTGAGCAAGAGAGAGCAAGATTGAGAGAGCAAGAGAGCCCAAGGGACAGAACAAGAGAGCAAGAGAACAAAAGAGCAAGAGAAAGCGGGAGAGAGAGAGAAAGCGGGAGAGAGAGAGAAAGCAAGAGAAAGAAGAGAGAGAAAGCAAGATATAGAAAGAGCAAGAGCGAAAAAGCAAGACAGAGTGAGCGAGCACTTGTGTGTGAATGTGAGAATGCGTATTCATTATTAAAGTGAAGAATGAATAGGGATTCTAACCATTGTCCTGACACAGCTGATCCATTGCTTTACCACTGAGCTACGAGGCTTTAATTTCGCATCACCGTCAGCGGCCACCACCTGTGGCTATTGTCCCTTCCCACAGACCCAGCAGCTTTCACTAAATCTATTCTCGTATCCTTCAAAGCAGTATGGTCTATAAACTCAAAACAAGTTATAACGAACGACTGTTAATGAATAAACAGAAAAATGGACCAGTACCACGGTTCGAGTCCTCGTTCGTTCTTCTGTTTATTCATTGGCAGTCGTCTATTACTACTGTTCATGAGTTTGTGTGTTCATGTGTGTGTGAGGGTGTGTAAAATGCTACCCTATGTACGTATGTAACTATCACGGAATCTTGGAGGAGCCTGATATGATGTATGCTTTATTTTATATAATATTAAAAAAAAAGTCACGAACCTAGCTCATATATATATTTTTAGGCAAACTTTCCTCTGTTTACTGTTAGATATATTCTGACACTCCAGTTTCTCTCCCCCTATCCTCTATTTCCTGCTGCTTATGCACATTTTTTTTGTTCCCACTATAGGATCTACGTCCCTAGAGTCTACTTAGGGGGTGTTCCGGGGATTAACGCCCCCAGGCCCCAGTCCTTGACCAGTCCTCCCTGTGAATCAGGCCCTGATCAATTTTTTTATATTTTATTTAAAACTCAGGTACAAAAAATATATGGGTACATAATCAATATGTAACAAGATACAGGCAGTAAAACGATAATCTGCAGTGACTACACAAATACCAAAGAAGCACTTATATAATGACATCAGAATTGGCTGCTGCACTCCAATCAAACGCTACTTTTATGTACCGTGCTTCACGTGAAAAAATGGTCTTATAATAAAAACGATAGTCCTACTTAGTAATGCTTACACTCCCCCCCCCTTGAAAAACATACCACTTTCACCTGAGTATACTCATTGACATCTCTTATACATTTATTAGAGCATTAAGGATATCATTGACAACATGTATAACCACAATCCAGCCCTCTAAAGGCTGACTATAATACAAGAAAAGTCTGAACATGATGCACACATCCACCAAAGAAACCCAAACACACCCCAACCCTCAATACCCCCTGATACACCCAATATTCCTTTTTTTAAAATACCCTCTTTTTCCAAACCCCCAGGGAAAAATTTCCCCCCAAACCCCCAAGGGTTTAAAACAAAATTGGAAAAAAGAAAGATGGGAACAAAAACCCAAACAGAAAAAAAGAGAAGAAAAACAAAAAAATGGAAAACGGGAGGCGGAAAGGAGGAAAAGGGGGGGAAGAGGGGAACAAAAAAAAGGGAGGGGTTGAAAAAGACCAAGACAAAAGGCCCAAAACGGAACTTTTGGGGGGAAATTGAAAATGCGTTTTTTTTTAAAATAAAATTAAAAAAAAAGCCCCAAAACCAGCTTTTAATTTTTTTAAGGGCACACTTTCCCTTTTCCCCTTTTGGGGAAACCACTTCTATTTTTCCCCCCCCTACCCAACCCTGCTTTTTTCCCCAAAAATTTTTTTTTTCCCCAAAACATAGGGTCAAAACCCCCAAAAATTTAAAAAGGGGGGGGTGTTTTGGGTTTTAAACGGAAAACCCCCCATTTCCCTTGACCCTTTCCGTTTTTCCTGTTTTTTCAGGCCCCTGTCTTTTTTTTTTTAATTTTTTTTTTTGGGTTTTCAAAAAAATCCCCCCCAAAATTAAGTATGTAACAAGGAACGGGGGGTTTTAAAGGTTTAATTTTTTTTAATTAATAAAAAAAAAAAGAAGCCTTATAAAAGGGCAAATTTTTTCTCTGATTTTAATTTTCAAACCCCCGTTTTTCCCTTTTATTTCCTTGCTTTTTTAAAAAAATTTTTTTTTTAAAAAAAAAATTAGCCCCTTTTTTGGGGGTTTGTTTCCATTCGCCCCCACCCCCCCATCCCTTTACCCCCCCCCCCCTTGGGGAAAAACCCTAAAATTTTTTAATTTTTTTAAAACTAAAGGTTTAACAAAAAATTAGGGGTACATCCCAAATGTAAACAAATTTCCGGGCCATTAAAAGGTTACTATAAAACAAAAAAGGGTTGACATAAGGGACACCCCCAAAAGGCCCAAATCCAAAAACCCTCCCCTTTAATTACCCCATAAAATAAAAATTTCTTATTAAAAGGGTTTTATTATTAATCCATCCCCCCCCTTTAAAATTTCCCCCCCCCCCCCAACTGTTAAACTTTGCCTCAATTTTAATTTTACCAAAAATTCATTGAATTTAAAAATACCTTTAAAAAGGTACAAAAAAAAACAAAGGGAAATAAAAGAAACCCCCAACCTCCCTCCCCCATGAAAAATAAAAATGGTACTTTTTAAAAACAAAACTGCCAAAAAAACCCCCCCACTGTTGTTCTTTTGGAAAAAATTCCCCTATAGCCGGTTAAAAATCCTTAAAGGAAAATGGGAATATGAGGCCCCCTTTAGGGTTTTCCCCCAAAAATTAATTTTCTTTTCAAAATAAAAGCAAAACGTGGTTACAAAAACCCCCCCATTTTTTTATTTTTTTTCCCCAAAAGTAAACCAATTTTTTTTTCAAAAAAAAATTTTTTTAAAGATAATTTTTCAATACTTTTCATCCGACAATAGGTGTCATTATTATCACCCTGGGGTTCCATGTTTTTTAACATAAGAATTAATAAAATATTGACAACCTCCAACCCTTTTCCCGTCCTTTTAATACATGAAACTTTTAACCCAATGCTTTCGTTTTTCCAAATCATATTTATTTTAACATTTCCCCCTTTTCCCCAGTGCAAGAAAAAGCCACTTGCACTAGAGTCAAAACAAGTTCCATTTATTCATTTAAAAAAGTTAAAATTTAAGAACTAACATAAATAACTTTTTAACAATATATAATGGGTAATTTTTTTTGACAAAGTGAAAAATTTCCCAACAATATGGTAACTTTTACACTAGAAATTTTTAACCCCTCACTAATACTTTTCCCTTTTTTTAAATTTTTATGTTCAACAAGTATATAAATTTTTTTAACAATTTTTCCAGAGCAATACAGACTTACTCTGTCATGCACAAATTTTACACAATTTAAAATTTAAATTGGCTCCTAAAAAAAACATGTACCGGGCAGTACTACCTAAATTCTTTAAAACAAAACCAAAACCGGGAAAAAAGGGAACTTCAGAAGCCACCCCCCCCTTCCCCTGACCCCATGCTATCGGTTTTAAAAAAAAACAAAAAAACTCACGTTCCCTTCCTTTCTCAAGTTGTCCCTGACGTCAAAAGTCATAAAACCCCTGCCCTCTTAAAAAAATGTCACCAGTTCACCCCCCCCTACGCCCCCCCCTTTTCCTAACGCCCTTTACACCCATATGCCCCACTACCCCCACATTTTTATTCCCCTTCCATCCTCCCAAAACCCAAAAAAAAGAAAAAGAATGCCAGTTTAGGGGAACCAGCCCAATCCACCCACTAAACTACCCCAAACCCCAAACATTACACCTCCCCGCAGTTTCGAAAACCCCAAAGGGGGAAAAATATTTACCCACAATTTTTTTTCCCCCCCCAAATATAGTAGCCTATTTTTTGCTTTCTGTAGGGTACACACTCCCCCGGCAAGCCCCCCGCCCCCTAAATTCCCCCCCCAACCTCCCGCATGCCCCAAGACACTTAAAAAAAACTGCCCCCAAACATAAACATTTCCCTCCAAATGCCCCTTAAAAACCCCCTCCCACACAAAAGAAAAGCCCCCCAAAGTCAAAATTGTTTCTTCCCCCCCCGCCCTAACCCAAACTCTCGCAAACCAAATTCCCTTAAAAACCCCCAAAGGGTTTCAAAAAAAATATAGGGGATGAAAACCGTCCCCTCTTCCTCACAATCAAACAAGTGCCAGCCCCTACATAACCCATTTTATTTGCACTAAACCTTGGCTAAAATTTCCCCTAAAGAATTTTTAAAAAACCACTTAAACGAACCCTTGGTTTAAATTAAATTTCCAAAAGTTTTTCCCAAATTTCCCCCTTCCAAATTCTTTTACTTTGGGTATGTAGCTACCCTGAAACACGGGTACCCTCCCCAACCTGGTCCCCCCAACCCTATTCCCCCTTACTTTTTTTCCCCCCCCCAAATCCCAAACCCAAATTTCGCACCATATCTTCACATTCCGAAAATCCCTTTTCCCTTTCCCACCTTTTTCCGCCATCCTTCATGACCTCCCCCCCCTTTCCCCCTCCCCCCTTTCCCCCCCTCAATTATCCTGCTTCACTACACGCCTTCACTCGTGTGCCAAATTTTAAAAAGACCCAGCCCACCCTGGCCGCCCGCCTTTCATCACCCCACCCCCCCGTAGCCATGGCTTCCCAAACCCCCACACATACCCCCCAAAACCACCCTCCCATTTTCCGAAAAATCACACGACCTCAGGGGATATTTTTGCCACCCCCCACATTTTTACTGTACACAGCGTATTTACTCCCAACCCCCCCTCGGGCTGAAAGGGTTTCACCCCCACCCTCCACCCGCGCCCTCCCCAACGCCCCTTCTAACAACTTCCTTGGAGTTTTTTTCTCTTTTCCCTCCCCAGCACCGCCAATATACAAAAAACCCCAAATATCTTAATTTATCCACTCCTTTCCCCCACCCCTTAACTTTTCCCCCCAAACCCCCCCCCCCCAAACCCACGTCCCAAACTTCAAATAACTTTGCTTTGCCCCATTAACCCTCTCCCTGTCGCCCCCCCAAAAAAATTTTCTATTTTTGGGGTCCCCCTTTCCCCAAATTTCCTTTTCCCCCCTCCTCCCAAAACTGGGTGTCACCCCCCATACCCCACAATACCACATCTCCCAGGCCCCACCTCCCCCTTTTTTCCCAAAACCCCTTTTCCTCTAAAAGCCTAAAAAAAGGGCCCCTGCATGCATGAAAAGAGGATTTGGGAAAAAGGGGAAAACCCTGTCGAAAACCCCTCCCCATTTGCATTTAAAACCCTAACTTCCCTTTAACCTAACCCAAACCGTTGCAGGGGGTAAAACAAAGTAGTTGCCAAGCGCACAATCTAAACCCCAAAACCCTTTTTTTTTTTAAAATTTACACCACAAATTGCCCTGTCAAACACGTCTTTAACCCCTGTTTTAAATTTAAACCCCCCCAAGACCCCCCCCCCGTTGTCCCCCCTCCACAAAACCCTTTTAATTTTCATCCCCCTCCCCGCATCCCTTCCCCCCCCAAACCCCCCGGGAAACCCCCCCACTGCCCTCTATTTTGGACCGGTCAACACCTTTTTCATACGGTTACTTTAAAACCCTTTTCGCAAAAACTTTATAATTTTGCACACATGAGGGAGCCCCCCCAAAAAAGCACCCAAGGTCTTCCCCCCCCCCCCTTATAGCCCAAAAAAACTATACCCCCGTCCCCCTTGGGGATTCTTCCAACCCCCCCTTTCCCTTCATCTTTTTAAAAAACCCGGACCAGACATTCCTTAAATACAACCCAAAAGGGGTAATATAAAAATTTCTTTGGGAATTCCTTTCAATGCCCGGCGTTTTTCCCCCCAAGCCCATTTTCCCCCTCCTCACCCTCCTCCTCACTGACCAACCCTTATTACCTCACTCCCTCCCCCCCAAAAATTACCTCGAATTCCTTCCCCCAGAACTCTCCCTCCCTCTCCCCTCCCTCCCTCTGCTTAAAATTCCCCTAAACCAATATCGCAAAATTTGTCATTCCATGGTGGTACTAAGTACCCCCCACCCTATATCCCCCCCCCCTTTTTAAACACCCCTTTCTAACCCCAATAATCGTGGTCATCTTTTTGCCAAATTCCAAAAATTCCCTTTCCAAAAAAAATCCTGACGGTTTTTCCCCCATAAAACCTCCTCAAAACCCTTTCCCTCCACGTATCGCATCAAAACGAGAATTTTGTATATCCCTCAATCTTCCCCTTAAAAACCTCTATTTCTCCATGTTTTGCCCCCCCCCCCCTTTAACAATCATTTAGCTCCCCCTCTAAATATTTCTGAAAAACCATCCCACCCCCCTCGCCTCACCCCTACCTCAGTTTGGTTTAAACCCCTAATCGTTTTTTAAAGGCGTGCTTCCCCCCCCAACTTTCCAAAGACTTCCTCCTTTTTTTGCGGGCCCCCCTTTTGCTTCCACCACCCCAAAAAAAAAACCCCCCCCCCCTCCCCCTAAAGTAGTTTTCAAAAATTCATTTCCAAAAACCCCACATACCTCGAACCCCCCTTTCCCCATGCATCTCTCCCAAAAAAGGGCACGATGGTCCGAAAAACCTAAATCTATCGCCCTTAAACACGTTCAACTGTTTTTTTCTCGAGTTTTATATAAAAACTTCCCCCCTGGCAGCAAACCCCTTTCCAAATAAACTTTGGCTCAAATTTTTCCACCCATGCCCCTGACTATGTAAAAAACCCCGATCCCTCAAAAAAACCCAAATACCCCAAGCACCCCACCCTGCCCCCCCCGGGGTCCACCCCCTTTATTCCGGGATTACACAATTCCAATCCCCACCTTTATAGAAACCATTGGTAAACCCCTATGTAGAAAAGCAAAACCCCCTTTAAAAAAATTCCCCTTTGTCCCCGTATGTTCCTATCTGCTGGCATATAATCCCCAAAAAACATACTCAATTCCCCCCCTACCCCTTCCCACCCTCCCACCCCCCCCCCCCTCCCTCTTCCCACTTGAGCTGGGAATGGGGGGAACTCCCTCACTCCCACTCCACTGCCACTGCCCCCCCCACCCTTTTAAATTTTCCCTAAACTCCCAAACAAAATTCCTAAAACCTTTTCAGCCTCAACCTCCTGCCAAAATTAAAATTTGGGTGTTTTGAAAAACACACATCAATGTTAAAACGCCGAAAAAACATCCTCCAACCTTACTCTTTTACCGTCAGCTCAAACCCCATTCACTTTTATCGTTAGACATTTAAAAGGGATTAAAAAGGGTGGCTTTCCTCATTCCCTCTGGTCCTGTCTTTTTCCCTTTTTTTGTGCTTCTGTCTTTTCCGTGAAACTTTTTCCCGCCTGTCCCCCCTCCCCCCCGGTGCACTCCCCCCCCTCCCTTTTTTTAAATCACCCCCTGCCCCGTTTTCTTCCCGAAACGCTGAGTGGTGTTATAAACTCCTCATCCGACGAGCCTCCACCCCTCTTTCTAGATGGGGGCCCCCCCCCCCAATTTCCATATCGGGTTTTTTCCATTCCCTTGTGCACCTCATTTTCCACCTTTAGCAACGCAACATGCCAGGCTCTGCCCCCAAAGGGGCTCGGGAATTGCTCAATCAATCCTTCCCACCGTCAGAATTCTCCGCCCTTTTAGTGGGGTTTTTCCCCCGCGGGCCCAACGTCCAAAAAGGGACTTAATCTTTCCTTTTGGGGCGTAGAAAACTCCTGTGGATCCCCGGTCTCTCCCCCCCACGGGCCCTGCTGCTCAACTCCCGGGCCCGTTGCGGGGGAGTATCCAAAGCCCCCTGGTAGTGTCACAAAATTCCCTCTAACACGCCCTCCATTTCGCCCCGCCCAATTCCTTTGCCTGCGGCACTCAAATTTTTTTCGGCAAAGGTTCCCCCTGAGACTCTTGGCTACTTGCCGCCCCCAAAGGGCCCCGCGGCGCTGTTTTTACCACACCGGCCGCCATTGGCCCAAAAGCCCGCACAGGCAAAACTTCTTTCTTTGTCCCGCGTAGGTCACGTACAGCTGTTTTCCTAAAAATCCCCCCAGGACAACATACGAGGGGAATAGGTCTTCTTAAAAAACATTTCGGTGTAAGATCCACCCGGGAAACCCCTTATAGATTCCCCCCCGTCCTTCGACAAAAGTTATATCAGCACCCCCACCATATCTTTAAAATTTTCTTTTCTGATATCTACTTTCGTCTGCCTCAAAAGGGAAACGTTGCGGATCCTCCCCCAGGTGTATTTTTTTGAGGCATCCCCCCCAAAGGCGTACCTCCAACCAGTTGATACGGTGATGTTCTTCTCCTGGTACGGGAGTCACCGTCCTTTCAAATGCCTCCACTGGGGCAGAAATTAAAGAAGATTCGTGATGATCCATTTAAATTTCTATTTTCCCTGTAAAATCTTTAACTTCAATGCCAAACGGGGTCCCGTATAATCGTTTTGGGAATAATACAGAGGCTTTTGTAGGGTTTTTTTGCCCCCTTTAAAAAAGGTCAACCACACGGGGTTTTTTCTCCTCCTGCGGTAGCTTTGGGAGCCCCTCTTGGGAAAAAAAGGGAAATTGGCACCCGGAAAGCAAGAGCTGTTTGCGCAGTTTCGTCCCCCTCCCGCCCGAAAGCGAAGAGGGGAATGAAACCCGCAATTAGGCCCCGAAATTTCCCAAGGGCCCTCTTGTTGGCTTCCCATCTTTGACTTAGTAAAATTTTTTGTAGATTCGCAGTCTGTTTTGTGTGATTTTTCAAAAACGGGGCTGCCTCCAGGTTTGTCCCCTGCTTAAAATTATTTTCACATTTCCTTTTCCCTTTGTATTTAGATAAAAATAATAAAAATTCCCCTTTTTTTATGCTTTTAGAAAAGGTTTTTTTCTGAGACATGGCAATTCCCAAAAAGAAAATTGTCCTCTTCGCCCTTTTTGGGCCCGAGTGGGGGCACTTTCGAAACCCGCTCCCTTTCTTTCCTGGTGCCCCAACTTCCCGTTTTCACCAAGGTGGGTGCCAGCTACCCAGGGGAGCAACACCGTGGTGTGTTACCTTTTAAAGGGGGAATTTCCCTTCGAAATTCCTCTGGATTATTACCAAAGATTAAACGGGGCACGTTTGGGCCCTTGAAGTTTAAAACTTACACGGGAATAGCACCCTTTAAAGGATCATCCAAAGAAATTTCATTTTAAAATTCTGCCAGTGGAGGGAAATGGAAAAAGGGCGGGGACTCGTACCCGGGAAAAAACAACACCCTATCACTGGTCTGGGGGTAAAGCCTGCGGGTTTTCCTCAAAATACAAAATTGGGGGAGAACCGCAAAAGTTCCTTTCGAGGCAGACGTTAAAATACCCGAAAAGGGCATTTTTTAAAAATATGGTAGGTTTCGTGATAAAAACTTTTGTTCGATGGACGGAGGGGGAAACTATGAAGGGTTGCCGGTGGATCTTTCCCCCGTAAGAAAGTCTTTAAAAGCCTATTCCATCGTAGTTGTCCTGGAGGGGTTTTTGGACACAGCTGTACGTGCCTACGCGGGGAAAAGAAAGACGTGTGCCCGTGCGGCGCTTTTGACCCATGGCGGCCCGGGTGTTGGGAAAAACAGCAGCGCCGCGGCCCTTGGGGGCGGCCCAAAATACCCAGAGTCTCAGGCGGAAAACCCCTGCCCAAGAATTTGAGTGCAGCCCGGCAAAGGTAATTTGGGGGGACGAAGTGGGGCGTGTTAGAGAATTGTGTGACACTACCCGTGGCTTTTTGGGTACTCCCCCCCAAACGGGGGCCCCGGGAGTTGGGGCAGCACCTGTGGGGGTGGGAGAGACCCGGGGATCCACAGGATTATCTATGCCCCTACAGGAGATGTTAAGTCCTTTTTCCCGGACGTGCCTGCGGAGGGAAAAAACCCTTACAGAAGGAGAATTTTTGACGGTGAAGAAGGACTTTATTGAAGGGAGATTCCAGAGCCTCTGGGGTCAGGCCCGGCCCTGTTTGCAGTTGCTACAGGGGGGAAACTGAGGTGCACAAGGGCAATTGGGAAAAAATGATATTTGGGAAAAAAAGGGCCCCATCTAGAAAGGGGGGCTGGAGGCCCCTCGGATGGGAGGGTTTTTTTAAAACCCCCAGCGTACAGGGAAGAAAAGGGGCAGGGTGATTAAAAAGGGGAGGGTAGTGCACAGGGGGGGGGAGGGGGTACAGGCGGGAAAGAGTGCACGAGAAAAAACAGAAACAGCAAAAAGTGGGGGAAAAGGGCAGGGCACAGAAGGGCATAGAGGAAAGCCAACCCTTTTTTGAAACTTTAAGTGTTTTTAACGATAAAAGTGAATGGCCCCTTTGAGGGTGCGGTAAACGGGTTTGGGGTTTGGGGGATGTTTTTCGGCGTTTTAAAATTGAAAGTTTTGGTTTTTTTTTTCAAGAAAAAAATTTCAAAATATGGCAGAGAGTTGGGGGCTGAACGGGTTTTTGGAAAGTATGTTGGGTTTTCGGGAAATTTTAAAGGGGGGGGGGGGCAGTGAGGGGGGTCCCCGCCCATTCCACATGCTCAAGTGGAAGAGGGAGGGGGGGGGGAGGGGGGTGAGGGTTTGGGGGGGTATGGGGTGGGGATTAGAGTTTTTTTTTTGGGGATATTTATGCCCCGGGAGATAGTAAAATCGGGAAAAAGGGGAATTTTTTAAGGGAGGGTTTTTTCCCTTTTTTACAGGGGGGTTTTCCCAAAGGTTTCAAAAATAAAGGGGGGGATTTGGGAAATTTTGTAATTTAGGAATAAGGAAAGTGGAGCCCAGAGGGGGGGCAGGGTGTGTGCTTGGGGTATTGAGGGATTTGTTTAGGGGTGCAGGGGGTTTTTTTCATAGGGCAGGGGGGGATGGGGGGGAAAAATAAGGGGGGGACGTTTTTGGGAGGGGGTTTTGCTGCCAAAATTTTGGGCGTTTTTATAAAATAACCGAGGGTATAACAGTAGAAAAGTGTAAAGACGTAGTTTAGGTTTTTTTGGACCATCGTGCCGTTTTGGGGAAAAGATGGCATGGGAAGGGATTTGGGTTTGTAGGTATTTTGGGTTATTGGAAAAGAATTTTTAGGCTACTTCGGGAGAGGGGGGGGGGGGTTGTTTTTTAGGGAATGGTGGAAGCAACTTTTGGGAGGCTCGAAAAAAAGAGGAGGGATGTCTTGGGGGAATTTTTGGGGAAGCACGCTAAATTGAGAAATTTGGGAGTAAAATTTTTCCCGCATAGAGGAAGGGTTTAGGCAAAGGGGGAGTTTTTGGGGTTTCAGGGAAAAAATTTAGGGGGCAGCTTAAAAGATTTTTATGAAGGGGGGGGGGGGGGTAGACATGGAAAAAGGGTTTTAAGGGAAGATTGAGGGAAAAATACAAAAATTTTTCGTTTTTATGCGATTCGTTGAGGGAAGGTTTTGAGGAGGTTTTTATGGGGGGACAAAACCCCTCGGATGTGTTTTGGGAGATTTAGGAATAAAGGGGGAAAATTGACCCCCAAAAATTAAAAAAGGGGGGGTTAAGGTGTGTAAAGGGGTGGGGGGATATAGGGTGGGGCAGGTTTCTTATACCACCCATGGAATGAGAATTATTCTGATTATTGGTTTAAGGGGGTTTTTTAAACAGGGGGAGGGGGAGAGAGGGAGGGGGAGAGATTCCGGGGGGAAGGAAAAGAGGGATTTTAAGGGGGGGAGGGGAGTTAGGTAATGAGGGTAGGATCAGTGGGGGGGAGGTTGGGGGAGGCGATAAATGGGCCCTTTAGTAAAGGGGAAAAACGCCGGGGGATTGATTTGGAAAAATTTCCCAAAAGATTTCTATAATTTCCATTGGGGTTGTTTGAAGGAATTTTTGGTCCGGTTGTTTTTTAAATGTATAAGGAAAGGGGGGGTGTTGGGAAAAACGCAGGGCACGGGGGGTTTTTTTGGTCCCATAAGGGGGGGGGGGGGGAAGAAACCCTTGGGGGCTTTTTGGGGGGGTCTCCCTCATGTGTGCAGATTATAAAGGGTTTTTTTGAAGGTTTTTATGTAACCTATAAAAAAGGGGCTTTACCCAGTCCTACATAGGGACCCGTGTGGGATTCCAGTCGAAGTATTTCGTGAGGGGCAAAATTGGGAAAAATTAAGGATTTTGTGGAGGGTAGACAACGGGGGGGGAAAGGGAAACTTGGGGGTTGGGTTGGGAAACAGGTTATGGCAGTGTAGATAGACATATGTTGTGGTGTTTTTTTAAAAAAAAAGGGTTTTGGTGGGTGAGATTTTGCGCGGGCGCTACTTTGTATATCCTGCAAAGGGCCCGGGTTTTTAGGTTTTGGGGAAATTTGGGTTGCCCGTGCAAATGGGGAAGGGGTTTTTCGAAAGGTTTGCCCCCTTTTCTCAAATCCTCTTTGCATGCATGCAGGAAACCCCTTTTTTTTGGGGTTATAGAGGAAAGGGGGTGGGAAAAAGGGGGAGGTGGGTCCTGGGAGATGTGGGTATTGTGGGGTATGTGGGTGACACCACAGTTTAGGGAGGGGGGGGAAAAGGTTTTGGGGAATGGGGACGTTTTAAAAAAGAGATTTTTGGTGGGGGGAAAAGGGATGAGGGTTTAAAGGAGCAAAGTCAAAGTTATTAAAAATAAGCACGTGGGTGGGGGGGGAAAGTAGGGGGTGGAACGTAGTGGGGTTTTAATTAAGATATTGGGGGGTTTTGGGATTTGGCGGACGCTGGGGAGGGACAGAGAATAAAAAAACCCAATAAGGGGTGGGGTAGAGCGATGGGGGGATGCGCGGGTTTTGGGGGGCTGGGGATTAAAATTGCAGCAGAGGGTGGTGGTAGTTTAAAAAAAACTTTTTGTACAGTAAAAGGGGTGGGCGTGGCAGAAAAAATCCCCCGAGGTCGTTTGATATTCAGGAACTGGAGGGGTGGTTTTGAGGGATGTGTGGGGGGTTTTTGGGGAAACCATGGCTAAAAGAAGGGGTTGGGGAAGATAGGGCGGCAGGGTGGGTTGGGGCTTTTTTACCTTTGGACACACGAGTGAAGGCGTGTATTTTAAGCAGCGATACTTTAAAGGGGGGAGGGGAGGGGTAGAAGGGTGGGGGAGGTCATGAAGGATTTGCGAAAATGGTGGAGGGAAAAAGGGACTACTGGAGTGGAAGAAATGGTGGAAATTTTTTTGGCGTAAAAGGGGAAACAAAAAAAAAAAGGGGAAGTAGGGTTGGGAGGAAGGTTGGGAGGGTAAAGGGGATTTCAGGGGGTAGTACAAACCCCCAAAGGAAAGATTGGGGGGCATTTGGGAAACTTTCGGAAGATCGATTTTAAAACCAAGGGGGCGTGAAGTGGTTTTTTAGATTCTTTATGGGAATTTCTAAAAATCGTGTATATAGAAAAGGGTTTTTGTAGGTGCTGGCAATTGTTTGCCCTTGTGAGAAGAGGGACGGCTTTTCATTCCCAAAAATTTTGTGAAACCCTTTGGGGTTTTGTAAGGGCATGGTTTGCGAGAGCTGGGTTTTAGTGGCGGGGGGGGAAGAAACATTTTGACTTTGAAGGGGTTTTCATTTTTATGGGGGGGGGGTTTTTTAAGGGACATTCGGGGGGGCCATTTATGTATGGTGGCAGATTTTTTTTTGTGTGGTCTTGGTGCTTTCGGGGGGGGGGGGTGAATATAGGGTCGGGGGGCTTGCGGCGAGTGTTTATCTTAAAGTATGCCCGGGAAAAAGGGTACTATATGGGAGGTTGTTTGGGGAAATAGGTTTTTCCCCTTTGGGTTATGTAATTTTGTCGGTAGGTGTAATGTTTGGGTTGGGGTAAATTTAGAGCTGGGTTGGGGGGTTTCCCCCCTAAAATGGCAAATTTTTTTTCTTTTTTTTAGATTAGGGGGGATGGAAAAGGGGGAAATTAAAAATGTGGGTAGTGGAAACATATGGGGTGTATAGTCGGGAGGAAAGAGGGGGGGGGGTAGGGGGTTAAATGGTTTACAAAAGGGTTTAAAAGACGGGGTTTTTTTTGACTTTTTGAAGTCAGGAACGAAATTGAGTGGGAAAAGGGGAAATTTAAATTTGTGTTTTTTTTTTTAAAACAGAAAGCATTTGGGGGCAGGGGATGGATGGGGGGGGCTTCTTTAAATGTCTTTTGCCAGGTTTTTTTTGTTAATGATTTTAGGTAGTTTTCTGCCCGGTTTTCAAGTTTTTTTAGGAGCCATAAGGTTTTATTGTGAAATTAGTGCGTGGCAGAGGGAAGTCCCGATACGCTCCCGAACCTTGTTAATAAATAAATAAAACTTTTTTGAACATAATACATAAAAAAGGGGAAAATTTTTTATTTTGGTGAGTTTTTAAAAACAGGTACTGTTTCCAAAATATTTTGGGATTCCACTTTGCAAATAATTTCTATCTTAAAATAAATTTTTATAAATTTTTTTTATGTTAGTTCTTATTTTAAAGTTTTAAAAGGGAAAAAATGTAAGGGGTTGTACCTTTGTGCCCAAATGGTATTTATCTTGCCCCTAGGGGGAAAAGGGGGAAATGTAAAATAAAATTTGATTGGAAAAATAACGAAAGTCATTTGGGGGAAAAATGTAAAACTGTATTTAGGAAAACCGGGGAAAGGGTTGTGAGGGTTTTTCAATTAAAAGTATTAATTTTTTAGGGAAATTTCCCTGGAACTCAGGGTTTTAAAAATTTTACAACCCAATTGTGGGGTGATAAGTATTGATATTAATTTTGCTTTTTGTTTAAAATAATTTGATTGATAAATGTATAATCTGGGGGTTTTTTTTGCCCTTTTGGGCTAAAGAGAAAAAAAGCCTAGGGGGGGGGGAAATTTTTTAAAGCACAAAAGAATCAATATGTATTTTAAAAAAATTTTAACAATTTTTATTTTTTTGTGGCGGGACGATAAGGGGGTTTTTCATATTCCCTTTTGTTATTGTACCTTGATGGATTTTTTTTAAAATTTAATTAAAGATGGAGGTTTTTTGAAATGGGGGACGGCAGACAGTTTTTCCCAGGGATGTGGGGGGGGGGGGTGAAGATTTAGCGGTAGTGTATTAAAAACCACCACCGTGCTTTATATTGAGTGGGTTTCATGGGTATATGGGGTTTTGGGTTTGGTTGGTTTTTTTGGTGGATGTGTGCCATCATGTTCAGACTTTTCCTTGTATTATAGTCAGCCTTTTAGATGGCTGGATTGTGTTTATCATGTTGTCAATGATATCCTTAATGCTCTAAAAATGTATAAGAGATGTCAATGAGTATACTCAGGTGAAAGTGGCATGTTTTTCAAGGGGGGGGGGAGTGTAAGCATTACTAAGTAGGACTATCGTTTTTTTATTAAGACCATCTTTTCACGTGAAGCACAGTACATAAAAGTAGGTTTTGATTGGAGTGCAGCACCCAAATTTCTGATGTCATTATATAAGTGCTTCTTTGGTATTTGTGTAGTCACTGAGATATCGTTTACTGCCTGTATCTTGTTACATATTGATTATGTACCCATATATTTTTTGTACCCGAGTTTTAAATAAAATATAAAAAAAAAATTCCCAAGAGACAAACTTCAGCAATTTGTGGAATGAAATCTACGATGCTCCCGTAAATGATGAACCCTTGCTGGAAATACTTTGCGATGTCCCTGTGCCCTTTACTAAAGCCTTTCCACTCAGGCAGACCGATTTAAGACCATGTAGTAGTCTAAACCCTGAACGACGGTTTTTACAGAGAAACAGTGTTTGCTCTGTGAAACGATTGTAGAACAGGGAGCAGGACACCGTTGATGCATCGCATTTTAGTAGAAATAAACGTAAATGATTTTTCTCGGGTTTTGCTGAAAGCTTTGCAGTCCATACTCTATTCCTTTGTTAACTGTTCTTTTAGCTATGCGAGTTGCAACATATTGGTTGGTTGCAACACTGGGTGTTTCATTCGCTACAGTATCGTAACTTGCCATGTTTAAAGAGAATGACAAAACCTCTTCAATTATTCATTTCGCGTCCTGACTTACGATAGTGAAAGAAAGATCCAGCCTCCATCTCTCCTTACTCTGAATAACCAACACGAGTTTAGACTGGTAACGTGATACAATAGTGTATTAAAAAATTAATGTAATGTTGCATCACGTTTTCCATCCTCCCTGTGTTACATTGTCATCTTTATTTCCTGTGTGTCTCACTTCACCTTCCATAATATTCTCTGAAACTTGCTTATCCCAACTTAGAAGAAAGTTATTTTTTTTTGACAAAAAAAACAAACTGAAGCCCAGAGTCATGGCCACATTTATTTTAGCATTAACAATGACCTTAAAATGCTTATAATGCTTTATAGAGAATTTCATAAGACGGACGTCAAGCGAGTGTTCCCCCGAGAAATAGCAGCACTTTCTTCCATTCGGTATCACTGAAGACAGCTTTCTTTGGGACGCTTCACAGAAGAAACAGCTAAGATAAAGTTACCCACGTGTACTAAGATGTCTAGAGCCGCTCACGAGTATGAACATAGTAAAGACGTAACTTGTGGGACATTACTTCACCTCTCCTTCATAACTCAGAGTCTAAGTTACGCTTCTGTTTGTATGACCTACTGAAGAAAACCGGAGGAGGAAAGTTGTGACGTGAGAGTGCCAGGAGTCTTGTATGATGCGCTCGAGAAAACACGAAAATGGAAGTGATGAATTTGGGTTGGCAAGGGTGTTACGGGACCCGCTGGAGGAGACCTGAAGACCTGATGACTTGTGGACGGCAGGAGTCTTACATGACACGGAAGAGGATATTTGAACCAGTCATGACTTGTAGCAACCAGGAGACTTATGAGTCTCTGTAGGAAATCTCAATAACAATTACTCACTAGAACACTGCTCCAGAAAATTCTTTATCTCTCAACTCTAAGTTTATTGTTCAACTTTAATATATTGACAATAAATCTTCAACCTGAAGACAATCCTTTATTTAGAGGATTCACATAAACATATGTTTATTTAATACTTGGAGAGAAGCATTATTTTAAGGATCATTATGGAACTTAAAAATTTACTGATTTTTTATTTTTAATTTAGGTTAAGTTTATTATTTTAACGTATAGTTTCGCTATGTAATTAAGCAAACGTGTTAATTTTCTCTGTTCCACGATTTGCTTTAACAGTTTAACCAGTCTTCAGTAAGGGTAGCAATTGTTACCTAGCACGCACGTACGCGCGCGCGCGCACACACACACACACACACTAAGCACATTTGTTCAGCCACAGTGAAAGTTCAAAATGATTTTTTTCAGTATACGATATTCATAGTTGAAGAGCTCAGTTCAGGCACAAATTGTTCTGGAACACAAGGTAAGTTTAAGCACAGTATGCTACAGCACACACTCTTAATACGTTCTGTTGTAGAAACTCCGCCCTCGGAGCCAGGAGTAAGAGGGGGGGGAGGGAAAGAGGGAGGGAAAGAGAGGGAGAAAAAAAAGTGAGAAAAAGCGGTGGGAAAAATATGGAAGAGGGGAAAAAGGGATAAAAGACAGGAGGGGGAGGTAGGAAGGGCGATGTGGGAAAAAAGAGACGGGGTGAGGGGGAAAGATAAGTGAAAAGGGGAAAGTGGGGGAGGGAGGGGAGGGAGGGAAGGGAGGGAAAAAAGAGAGAGAGAGAGAGAGAGAGAGAGAAGGAAGAGAGAGGAGAGCGAGAGAGAGAGTAGAGAGAGAGAGAGAAGTGAGAGTGAGAGTGAGAGTGAGAGAGAGAGGAAGAGAGAGAGGATGAGTGTGAGTGAGAGTGGAGAGAGAGAGAGTTAGAGTTAAATATGAATATTATATATCAACCAACTATGATTATCATAAATTTTTCTCTTCTTCGTCAGATGGAATGATCACAAGTAATATGTTCCTGCATACTTACTCTCACGCTATTAACAGAGACATACTAAAACTAACATACACAGAAATAGACAACTCATATACTAATGTCGTCTCTGTTACAACGCTAATTGTGTGGACGCAATTAGGAATTAGTGTTTGCTACGTCGGGGAGTTACCTAGTGTCATGTAACCCGTGTAGAGTGCAAATAAATAAACAGACATTATGTATTTGATTGTTTCGTTCAGAAGAGTCCACTAAATGAGCCACAGTTATGTAATGATAGCTGAAGGTATTAGTGCCGTAGCGTTGTGAATGTTTTTCCGCATTTTATAAAAATGATTAGGCCTTTTTACTGTAATTCATTAAATAAAAAAAATAGCATGAACAAATTGTCCTATTTGACTTATTTTAATTACTGAAAAATTATTCTGGCACTTTATAATAATATTTATTTGCTCATTTAAAATACATGCAGGAAATGTCTATTAATATATTCCACATGACCTAAAATATTTTGTGACCAAACCTAACATGGAAATTTTATCTAACCTAACATGTAAAAAAACTATACCTCCTGCCAACTCAGCATCATGCATGTATGCAACTTGTATAAATATGTGCTGCTGATGGGTAGTGTGGTATACCCCATGCTATGAATTTCATGAATAACAACACTACACACACACTAGACACACACTTATTAAAATGCACCAAAGTGGTTAGGCCACTTACCTTTATTACCCCACCTCCCATTCCCCCACCCACTCTTTTCCCATTTTCCTATCCTTACCCACCCTTCTTCCTTCCCCATCTTACAAAAGCTCTGTTCAAAAATCGGAATCACAATCATATGATCTCGTTATGATCAGACTAATTTTCGTAGATTTCTGTAAAAAAAAAAAATCTTTCTGCTTACTCGGTATTAAACATCCTTGCCATTTAGGCAAGCGTTTGACTTATTTCGCATTCCTCCTCTGAGATTCCAGAAAACTTTCAGTAATATTTAGAGCCTGGTATCTTCAAATAAAAATCATCTTAAGCTTATTTTCCTATGCTTTTGGTTGAATTTGACCTTATGCTATTCCACTACAGCTAGAGGACGAATAGCTTATCACAACTCTCTATTGAAACGAAACAAACCTATTGAGCTAGTATGTCAACGTAATTGCAGCAATGCTTGCAATGGATCACATCAAGAACGGATTGAAGCATAACACGCAGACCAACGTAGCACTTTAATGACTGGAGTAAATTGCTGCAGTATTATAAAACGGCAATCCTGACTAATTTAACATAGTTGGTTTACAGTGTTGCTGAACATAGCTAGTGCTTAATCTATAATAAAACACTGCCACAGGGTTCACTATGAAGTAACATATACAGAACTGACGGTAAAATTAACACAGCTACATTACCAATTTTAAAATAACTGCTACAGGTTATGTCAGGTAACGAAGCTATACTGAATGCAGCGACACGCATCGATATTTCACTGGTTAGTGATTCCATGGAAAGTGAGGCTAGCATACTTGCTAGCAAACAAATCTAAGACTGGAAATTCATTCATAAATAAACCTTTCGTTGTTTTTAGAATAAGCAACATACATTATATGGAAATCAATTAAGAAATGAAGATTGCGGTTGCTTCCTATTGTTCTGGGAAAACATAACTAACATGAAGGTGATAAACCCCAAATTATCAGACAGACCAAGACACCCTTTTCAGAAGATACAACTACTCAATTTTTGTTTAAAGAAGAATAATTTTTGCTCACTTTGCTTCATTTCGTTAAACATGTGGCAAATAATGAGGAAGATTTCTTACTTTGCGGAAAAAATATTAACATTGACATTTACCAGATATTCGGCTGTAATTGTGTAAACCCACTGCTACTAATTAAATGAAAGGCCAGAATAATATCCATATAGAGGGGGTTTTGGTGCCAAGCTTCCAGTCGTCATTAGAATCGTTACATACCATTTATACTTACATAGGCTAGCGCCACTAATTTTTCTTGTCCATGTTGTACAAGATTTAAAAGATGTTGGATCATAATACTCTCGAGTTTTAAATAAGGGGAGAAAATTAATGACCACAATCGAACTTGGGTTGTTTTGTGTCACGGTTAACCACAAACTCCATAAAATTTTTTGTAACTTTTTAACTAGCATTTAGAAATGTATAGAACCGCCACGAAGGAAAAAAAAAAAAATAAACCTGGATTACTATATTCACATAAACATTCGGCTCGATCTTACGCAATGTTCATTATTCAAACGTATTGTACTTAATTCTCACATGCCCTAAATTTGTGAGAAGAACTTATAAAGTCACTCACATTTTCTTCAATATTTGTGAGATCATATTCGTAGCCACCGAGGCCGTTTATTTTGCAAAAAGAAACGATTTGTTTTGGTCCCAGGTTTATTATTATAATCAAGGGGGGAAACGCTAAACCCGGAGGATTATACAGCGCCTGGGGGATGTGGAAGGCATTCAGGCTTAATTCGGGGAAAATGGAGCACAGATCCAATTCCCTAAATCAGAGCCCCTCACCACATCAAGGAACCTTCCTGTGGGGTAGTCCCAGGTAAATATAGGTAACAGTTGGGGTTTATATGACAAAATAATTTAATTTTTTTTTTTTTAGCAAATTTTGGATCGTGAACAAACAAAATTTTTGCACTCCTGTTCCTACCCATTTGTGAACTGTGGAAGGCAGCTTCTCTCATTCACTGTTGAACTGCTATGATATTTTTTATTAATATACCCGGAAGGTTTACATCACTTTTAATTACATAATCCATAATAAAACATGCATAATTCGGTGACTGGGGTCATCAGGGTTGTGTAGGTAGGACATACGCCCATCATAACGAAAGACGGATATAGTATGCTTTTTAAATTACCACCTTAGCAGCTATTGCTTTAGTTCTCATTGCAAATTTTTCTTCCATGCATGCATGTTAAATAGTGTTAATGGTGAAACCATATCGTTGACAACTGGTGGGGGAAAAAGCATTTAAACCTTACTAATGGTGTGGTAACTATCACGAGAGCTGTCAGAAACCCACTTACCTGAAAGGAAAAAGCACAAATGTACATTAAATATTTTAAAAGCCCTTCAGCTCATGACATCAGAAGTATCTGCAATTAAAGCCTTCAGCACTCACCTTCAGAAGAAATAGCTTTCATAGCCTTCATCCCACACCTTCAATAATTTATCAAGTTATACTCTTCAGGCAACAACTTTCAGAAGTATTTCTCACGTTTTAATCTGATAACTTTTATAAAAACTTAGTATAATTTTACAGTCATAATTTTCACAGTACAGTGGAGTTAGTGCTGCCGTTGTTTTTTCGCATTCTTATATAGTTGAAACTGATCCCCCATGGTGGTGGGTCTTTGGACTATTCGTGCAACTTGGTAGTGCTGGGTCCCACGTTATGAACACTTATGAACACCAATAAGCACTTTATTTACGAACTCGTATTCGCATATATAAACAACTTTGTTATAAGCACTTTTGAACACTTGCTATTTTTATATTTTCAATCGACACCACCGAACAGGCCATGCTAGCACTTCTCACAGTTAACAAGCGTCAACAACACTTTGTAACTGCATAACGAGTTAAAAGACGCAGAGTTATGTTAACTAAAGTGTGCATCAACTGTTTATTAAAAATTTACTTTGCTTCAATGTTGTGTATTGGTTTATTTAGTTTCAAGCTTATTTACTACAAAAATAATTATGATTGCAAGTCACCTGTGTACCACCAATTAAGGTCACTTTAACTCCTAAAATTGGGATTAAGTCAAACCTCAGTGATTATGTTCTGAAAGATAAACACTTATTTTTGTAAATACACTGAGAAATATACACCTATCGGTGGTTATAACGTTACTTTTCACTTTTTTTTATAGACTGTAGCACTGACTGAGGATTCTCACCACTCACCGGGCCATCTGCCACACTGACAACTATGAGCTCTGACGAGTTTCGCTTCCTGGCTCAGAAGCGGTTCATAAATAAGGCTGAGTCGAGGCCTCCAACTCACTCTTGATACTTTTCGCTGATTAGTAATATTATTTACATGCCATTTGACATCCATGTGTTAAAGCAGCATAGTGTGATGAGACTAGTGAAAAAATGAAACATTAGTGAAACATTTGTCTCATGTCAGTAAAGACTGACATGAGACATGAATCATTCTTGGTAAGACTGGGTTTTATAGGAGATTCATAAGCCCACGTGCAAAAACAAATCACTGTGTTTTAGTTTAAATCAGTGGCATTAGCAAAATTTTGCACATATGCCATACATTTGTTCCGCCATAGCTCACGAGCCACTTGTGATTCGTTCACCATTCGTGTCGTTCAATGAGGCCAAGGAAAGCAAACTGGTTTGCTGGCCGCGACCGCACCGAATGACGAATAATCGCATGTACTCTTAGCTGACCACTTCTCGATATATTTTATTATGTGTGAGGGGAAAGTCCAAGCAAACACACTACGTGAGTGTAAATAACAAAAAGCCACAATACCGTGACTGGAACAATACACAAAAAACCCGCACATAGGAGAGAGAAGCTTACGACGGCGTTTCGGACCGACTTAGACCATTTACAACGACGAAAGTCGTCGTAAGCTCCTCTCTCCTATGTGCGGGATGTGTACGAGTTACAGAAGGCACTAACAAGATATGTGTGTATTAGAAGAAAGTCTTCAGCAAACACATTACGTGGTGAGAGGAAGGTGAGGTGTGTCAAGAATGACAAGTTTACTGACTGAGCGAGAACACTTTGAAAAATTTGGGGAACGAAATATGTTTTTACTCCTCTCAAGGGAGTTTCCCTTTTATTAGGAACGGAAATGTGGCCTCATTCCTTGGATCAAAACCGAATGCCATCCATTCATCCAGGCGCTGCATCACTCCTACGGATTTAGTTCTTCCCCAAGATTGTAAAAATAATGTACAAATAGCTACAATTTTTTTAAATAAATTTTTTTTATTATTATTATTATTATTATTATCAATTTTTGTTTATAAGAAGAGCTAAGCCACTGAAAGTCACTGACCATTTTTGGAAAACAGAAGAAAAAGTGGTTTTAAAACCAAGGCAGAATAGGGTTGGTTGCTCCAGTTCTTTGGATCAAGTGCCATTCACCGCTCATGATTTCCCCTCTTCTCCAAATGAAGCGACTACTTAGTTATAACGCTAAGTACCGGCCATTAAACAAACAATATAAATTGCTTTCTTGGGCACAAAAATCGCTTAACTTTACCCCAACTCCTCACGAGCTTCTCAAGTGACTGAATAGCCATCATAAAGCAGTCACAAAAAGCCCCCGGGAAAACAGACACTGGTAGCAGATTATCCTCTGAATACTCAGTTTCGCTCACGGTTGGCCTTTATCAAATACACAGGAATTTAGCGAATACTCCCCCTCATAAGGCAAACGAGCACCATGAGGAGGCTGGAGAAAGACATCACACATAATATCGTTATGAAAGCAGGTCACACATGAGGCTATAATCTGAGAGAATTATGCATGAATGCCTTCCCTCTCTCCCCCCCCCCCCCCCGTTTACAAGCGCTGTAAATCCCATGGGTTTAGCGCTCCCCATGATAATACAATCAACGAGATCAAGTCTGGTGAAGTTAGTGTTAGGGGAAGCAGAGAGTGCGGGGTTATGGCGACTATTTTACTTTGGCTATTATATAAATCGGGACAAGGTGGTCAATAGGTCCGTCAACATGTACAAATCCACTGTTTTGCTCAATGATTTTGCTAAGGAGGGTCGCTGCTGCTTCCAAAAATATGTCTGGCTCTGTCCTTTTCTCGATTTAATGTTTTTTTGTAACCTAAAAGGGGGAGAGGGTTTCGGGGGTCAACGCCCCCCCCCGGCCCCGTCTGTGAGCAAGAAAAAGTCTTACCGAAATACAGTTATCTTTCCCTAAAGTTTAATAATACTAGATTCCCTAGAGAAGTATTGTATAGTGTGATTTACACTATATTCAGATTATTCAGTACCAACAACTTGAGGAATAGGCTTAGGTATCTTATTATCGAAACGTTTCGCCTACACAAGATGCTGCTTCAAATACATGCAGGTAAAAAAAAAACATACCACGGGCGGGGATAGAACCAGCGATCAGAGTCTCAAAACTCCAGACCGTCGCGTTAGCCACTGATCGCGGGTTCTTTCCCCCTCCCGTGGTATGGTTTGTTTGCAATCGTGTCATTACGATTTCGTGAGACATGCAGGTAATACTGGAGATAGTCAAAGAAATGAGAAAGTAATCAGAAGTTATTCAGTCTCCTAGGCTAAAGGCCAGGCATGAGGCCGATGATTAATGCACTGAAGCTAGAGTAGACGTAAGGTGTAGCAGCTGGAGATGATGCTATGCCTCATTTTTGAGTAGAGCTCATTAGTGGTAATGACTAGGTAGTTTGACATACTTTCACAATGGCCAAGCTCAGTTGTGATGCAGTCTTCAGCTGGTGACCTCTCTTCTAAATTCAGTATAAAAGTCTCCTCCTCATGCATCTGCTTTTCCCTAAGGGACTGGCAGCCTTCAATCGAGGCTAAAGAACGGTCTTTTGAATTCCTTAGTCTATAGCCCAAAAACCCAATAAAAGTACACAAAGGAAATTATTTTAAATAGGGACTTGTCTTGCGGTTTCTCCCTTTTTCATACTTTTCAGTCTTATAAAGGTCTTTTAAAAAGCAATGAATTCACATCCATGGGACACATTTAACAAAAATTTTTTTCCCCTATCCGCAAAACTGTTTTTTTCTTGCTATGCTTTAATTTTGCGGGTTTTTTAAGTATGATAACTGTTTTGTTCCTGCTCGAAGTCTTTCCCAAAAAATTCTACTTTATGAATATAAACTAATATAGATGTAAAAAAACACATCTCTCGAAATATGAAGTATATCTAACTTGAGTACAAAAAACCTGGAAAGTTGCATAACCTATCTGAAAACCCCAAGGGTCTCTCAATTTAACCCCTTATTGCAAGGGCCGCTCACTGAACCATTATCTGCCGTCAGACATTTGACCCATTTTCTCCCGGCCCATCATTGACGCCCTATTGCCAAGCCGTATCAAAGCACCTTTTTAAAGCCGGCCAGCATTACTGAACCTTATCTCCCAGGCCGATCATTGACCCTTACTCCCAAAACCCGCATTACTGCCTTATTGAGGTTAGCTCGAGACGAACACGACTGCAAGGCCACATCAAGCAAAAAATGTCTGCCCGGCCCTCATAAAGCAACAAGCATTCCCAGGCCAGCATCATTTCAACTATCACCTGCCAGGCCCGCATCATTACAATATCACCGCCAGGGCCGCAACTAAACAATCACAATTTCCCGGCCAGTCAAGACAAACCCCCTTATAGGCCACATCACAAAACAAACCACCCGGCAAGCATGCTCAAACTCCACCATCTTGTACTTTTA
This sequence comes from Cherax quadricarinatus, assembly GCF_026875155.1. Taxonomy (NCBI): domain Eukaryota; kingdom Metazoa; phylum Arthropoda; class Malacostraca; order Decapoda; family Parastacidae; genus Cherax; species Cherax quadricarinatus. The sequence continues at coordinate 104,012,453 of NC_069403.1, read as the reverse complement.
AAAACTTAAAAAGATTCAAATTCTCCAAGCACAATTAGCATTCTCCCCAAAACACAATTCAACCCTTTCCAAAACAATTTGCTTTTTCTAAGAAACAAACAAAAAATACTCTTAACCAACACTTCTTTTTTCTTGTTTCCTTCTATTGCCCACCCCGCAACTACCCCCTCCTTCCTGAATCAAATTTATTTTAAGAATGAGACGCTAGTGAAAAAATTTTGGGAATCTTTTTTGAGGAAACGTTTCGCCAGCCAGTGACTTTTCAGTCCCACAGAGAGAAGGTGGAACATCAGGAGAAGTTTGAGGTAATCAGTCCCCCACCCGGAGTCCTGTTTTCATCCATCAATCTCAAGATTTGTGAAATATTTTTTTACCTTGTGTAAATACCGAGGCCGCGTATTTTCGGGGCATTTCCCGTAAGGGTGTACATTTCTCAGTGTAATGCGCCCAAATGGTGTCCTATTTTCAGTGTCCCTTACACAGAGCGTGTCAATTAAAACACATTTGGGGGTGCGAAAAAGGGTTGAGTGTTATAACGAAAAGTTTATTCCTGACGCACATTCAGTGAGATTTTAAAAAAACCCAATTTTAGGATTTAATCTTAATTTGGGGAAAAACAATGACTTGAAACCCTTAATGCCCTTCGGATAGTTAAATATTTTAACCCCCCCCCCAAAAAAAAAATACTAGTGTGATCGAAAAAAAGGAAATAAAATAAAATATATATAAACGTTTTAATTTCTAGATATATATATCCTGCCTCATTAAGCTAATTAAGCGTATAACTGACAAGTATTGAGGCTGTGTGTCAACATGACACGCAAGAGCTGGTGTCGTTGAAAAAACGAAGAGTTAAAAATGCAAGTGTTTAAAAAGTGTCTATTTGAAGTTGATACAATTTGCGAATAAAGGTGTTTCATAAGTTGCTACAGTGCTTATAACTGTTGGAAAAAAAGTGTTGATAACCTGGGTCTTGCAACATCTACCATTATAGGAAGAAAAGTTTCAGTTTCAACTGTGAAAAGATGACTAACCTCCTCTTTGATAATTGTATATGTAGTATAATTAAAAAAAGTGAAATAGCTTTTAGCTTGAGGGTATAACCCCTCAGGGGGGGTTCCTTGACGCTGGTGAGGGCTCTTGATTTAGGGAATTGGATCTGTGCTCCAGTTCCCTGAACTGAGCCTGAATCCCTTCCGTCCCCCCACATGCGCTGTATGATCCTACGAATTTAGTGCTCCCCGTGATTATAATTACAATTGAGGGTATAACTGAGGACATTTGCTGAGGGTGACGCTGAAGGGTGTACATAAAGTTTCGTCTTGAAGGTGTTGGGGGTGAATGGCATAATTGGAAATACTACGGAAAAAGGTATGGCTAAACCCAGTGTAATTCTTGCTGGGACTCGTTTATTAATAATTAATGGAGTTTAACATTTCAGGTGAGTGAGTGTTCTCAGCTCATCCCGGTTCAGATGACACACTAGTAAATTAAGTATGTTTTTCACAGTTATTAACTTCGTTTTCCGCAATCAATAATACATGTTTAACATGCCTTGCGTATTTACTGGAAGTGAGGATTAAAAAACGAGTTTTAAATCTATGTATAAAAGTGCTTCTTGCCAAGAAGTGATAAGAACTCCTTTCCCTGACGATGGACTTACACATCGAAGTTCTCGTGTGTCTGCCTTAGCTACGGAGGGCATCATACCTCTATTTTAGTTAAGGATAACATGTCCCGATGTTGTCACGTACCGGAGTGAACTAACTGCTCTACCAACCCAGTCTATCTCGCGTTCATTTTGATATAACTGGGGTTTTACTGCTCATTCTTTCGTGAGGTAAAGAAGCGTCCAAAGGGTTTTTTTAATATTCTGCCCATCTGAATTCGAGTACAATGGTTTAAAGGAACCAGATTCAGCATTTTACACCCATTCATTTTACCAATTTCGTGTATGAAATTTGTTGCCCCCTCTGATTTAAAATTTTTTATCCAAACAACTTTTTCCAATCCATAACCATAAATTTTTCCGTAACATCTTGCCACTGTAATATCTTACCTTATTAAATAATGCAGTGTAGGGTGAAAAAAATAAACAGCATTTTCCTTGACAAACTAAAATAATGCAATAGCTGATCTGTGTCACGCTATCTACAGTACTGTAGCTGTATTGTCACTGAAACAGTGTTATGCTTGCACAGTTAGCAATGCTATATTTTCTGTTCTGCAGGTATGTTAAGTTAGTCCAGTAATTTATCTCTTAAGCTCAACGGAGAGTGAAACAATGTCATAATGAGAGCATGCTCTTCAAGCAATCTTTTTTTTATTACTGTTGACAGTGCTGTTTTGAATCCAGTTACATTTAGATGCAAACACAAGACGCAGAGCATAGTCTGAACGATAATATGTCTCACAGAAAGCGAAGATTACTCTGGTCTTCAGAGTGGTAGGAGCGCCGCGCTGGGCGTCACTCACGCTAATTTATATCCCTTAATGAACCCTTCACGCCAATATTTTGATAATATACAGCTAGTGGGGGAGCATAACATATTTTCCTGCTTTCGTCTCAGTCTCGTTAGAGACAAGTTCGGTTATACCATGTGTCGTACGAGTTAGTCCACGCCACTCCCCATATTTACTGTTATGCTGGAAGATAATTTTTAAAAAGCATTGGCAGTATAGCTTCATTACGGTGCAGAAGTAGCCTAGATCCATTAAAGAGCAGTGGAAGCCTAGATTCATTAAGGAACAGTGGGAATCTAGATTAAGGAGCATTGGGAGCCTTGATTCATTAAGGAACAGTGGGAGCCTAGATTTATTAATGAGAAGTGGGAGCCTATTTTCATTAAGGAGCAGTGAGAGTCTAAATTCATTAAGGTGAAGTGAGAGTCTAAATTCATTAAGGAGCAGTGAGAGTCTAAATTCATTAAGGAGCAGTGAGAATCTAGATTCATTAAGGTGAAGTGAGAGTCTAAATTCATTAAGGAGCAGTGAGAGTCTAAATTCATTAAGGAGCAGTAAGAATCTAGATTCATTAAGGTGAAGTGAGAGTCTAAATTCATTAAGGAGCAGTGAGAGTCTAAATTCATTAAGGGCAGTGAGAATCTAGATTCATTAAGGTGAAGTGAGAGTCTAAATTCATTACGGAGCAGTGAGAATCTAGATTCATTAAGGTGCAATGAGAGTCTAGATTCATTAAGGTTGCAGTGAGAGCCTAGATTTTGCAGCACTTCATATCTTTTAACAATGTGACTCGTAGGTACACTATCATGTATGTTATATACTTATAACATGTCATAATACACCTTCATTTAGTAATTTCTAAAAACCGAATCCACTTCCCCCCTAAATTCATCAGCATAAACAAATATAAAACAGACATGACCTTTCTTTGCGCGAACTGCAGTGTTCTTTCACATTACTTATTTACTTGTAGACGAGTCTTTGCAAAATTTGCATCCTTACCCCCTCGCCATGAAAAGGTAGGGGGTCCCATCAGACGACATAGTTAGCGGCCATTCTAAAAGTTAAGCTTTTTGTATGTCGATCCCCTATGTAACCCCCAGGTTTTTTGGCAGTTTCCCTCACCTAATTTAATTCAGTCCTCGAAATTTAATCACAATATCGGAAGAAAACAATGTGTTCGCTGAAAAAATTTGGATGTTGTGGATTTTGCTTGCAAGGGTAGATTCACACACTTTAGCCTTACACAATTACAAGAATTAACCCAATTTCAGCATATATTTTTTTGAAGAGTTTCGCCAACCAGTGTTCTTTTTAAAGTCATTACAGAGTAAGTTTTGGAGCAGGGGAAAGATTGGGAAATCATTTCCCGCCTTAAAGGGTTGTTCATTGTCTTAGTCCTTCAATATTAAGGAACAATTTCTTCATTTTCTGTTCCAATGTTCTCTATTTAAATGATGAACCCTGTTGGAGAAACAACTTCAAAGGGGAAAATACTCAGGTGTTGCACATGTGTGTAATTTTTTTCCAAAGATAATTTATTATGAATAAAATAAATTTTTATTTTCCGATAATTTCAAAAAGTCAGGTTTTTCGATCCTGTTGGGGAAAAATTCTAATGTTCTACAACATTATTGATTTTTAATTACGGGAAAATTCAATTTAAAAATTTTAAAAGGATTAAAATTTTTCCCAAAAATTTTAAATTTTGACCAAATTTCATTAGTGCAACGAGCACTTTACCTGAAAAAATTTTTTTGTTTCACTTTTCGGGCTGTTGACGATAGGAATATAAAAGAAAATGGTACACTCTTTTTTTAAATTTCTTTGTGTAAAGTGCTAAACCGTAGGGGTTTTTCGCGCCCGGGGAAAAGGAGGTAAACAGATAGATCCAAAAAAGCTTAATTCTTTGAGTAAGGCCCCTTACTGGGATCGAAGTTTTTCCTTGAAGCTCAGGGAAACCCGCCCGTACACGGTATGATTGTTTTCTCGATCTTAGGGTCTGCATCTTTCCTCCAGCCCGTTTTCGTCCCCTACACGAATGTTAGGTTTCCAAAGAATTAAATCACAAGGGTTTAGACAAATCTGTTCCATTTTACATTTTATATTTCTACAGACAAAAAACTTAAATTTTCAAAATGTTTGCAACAACAAAAAAGAAACAAAATTTATAGGTTAGAAAAGGGTTGGGTTTTGGTGAGAGTAGATTGTTTGGGGGGTTTTTTCAAAACTTTTTTAAAATGTATTTTTAACCCCAAAAAAAAATTTTAAAAAAAAAAATCGACCGCAATGGTAGGGCCCCCCAACGTTTAGCAATTTATTTAATGGTTATTAAACAGAGGAAAATTTCGAAAAAATAGAATAACCGAAAAAACCCCAAAAATCAACAAGGAGAGTTATTGAATGACGTTCAGTTATCGTAGTGGTCAAGAAAAAAAAGGCACAGGAAAAAAACGATATAAATAAAGTAGTTTTTTGACCTAAGGAGCCTGACTTTTTTCTTTATCTTCCCATTCTAATCCACCCTTTCATCTTCCTTTACATCTTTTACTTGACCTCCCTATTATTTTTGTATCTAACATTCACTTTACCCCCAACTACTCTTCCCCCGTCCTTAACCTCTTTTCCTCTCCTATTCCTTTACCAACTTCGAATCAACTGTTCCCTCCACGTGAACCATCTGCTTCAACCATTTTTATATCTATTCTACTTCTCCCCCTTTATGTACTTTCGTGCACACTGGCTAATATGTCTATCCCGTTCTGAGAACACGCGAATCCTTTTTGTTCAAAAAACCCATAGACGTTTAAGGTTCTTTCAATCCGGGTTTTTGGGGGTTTAAGTGGGTCGATGCACATTTCTCTTAAGGCGCATGTAACCCATATACCCCTAATAGGGAACATTAATTATAATAAATTTTGGGGTATACACCCCCCGAAGTGGGATTACGTTTTCTCAGTAGATACCATCAAGGGATGAGTAAAGCTGTTTTTCAGGTTTTTTGCGACAAAATTACGTTTGTTTAGAGGTTATTCAGTGAAACATTTGATCGCATGTCTTTTGCCCCCTCTGTCGATATCTTTTTTTGTATTAGATATTACTTCTCAGAATATATACTATCATTACTTCATAAAATATTCAAAATATGCTTCTCTAGAAAAAGAGCAAAAATACACTAAGGGTTTTAAATCGATATACTCCTACAAAAATCTAAAAAAAAAAGAAAATTTCCCAAACATATATAAAAAACGATATATGTATTGTAGTCGAACATATTAAAATCTGTGTTACCCTTTTCCCAATTTAAGATTCCTTGGGAGTAGTACGCGTTGGCACGCGGCCGACCCCTTTTTAATAAAACCAAGAATAATATTCAACGGGTTGTGCAACATTTCGGTAGGGGCCCGTTTTGTATACATCCCACATTTTTTGGGTGCATTTAGCAAAGGTAATTCATAAATGTAATTATTTTTTGGGTTTGTTTTTTGTTTTCTCTTGAGTTCCATATGGTCTTTTTTAGAGAATATTTTTTATATTAAATTTATGCCCCTGCCATTTTAATGCAGTATGGGATTTTTCCAGTTTAACGCGTTAATAGCTAGAAGGAGGGGGAGGGTTTTTGATTGATGTTTGACTTAGGAGACTTTTACTCGCTCTCTTTGTTCAACCATTTACTAAATTACATAGTTTCCATCGAATATTTACTGCTAGTCTCAGAGTGGCTCGATGCAAATTTTAAAAATCTTCTGTTTTTTCCCATTTACATCATTTTATGCGTTAATTTTTTACATTACATAATAAGTTTTTTACTTTATAGTTGCAGCGCCGATTTGGGTCCCCGGAATCACATTTTCATTTGATGCTATATGCCTTGTCTAAATTAACAAATTATTCCCTGGCCCCCTAACATTACACCGCCGGGAAATATTTTTGGGGTTTTTAAATTTTGAAAAGGGGTTAGTTTGCGTAGTAAGGGGGAATTAACCTTTCTAAAAATTCCTCGGTTAATGTGGCCCAGACTCAATTATCAAGTGAGATAAAGCAGAACGATTAGCTGTAGGTGAATTCTGAAGCGTTCTCAAATGTGGTTTACTTACACTTTTAAAAAAAAAATCTATCAAAAAAAGGGCATTTCATGTGAAAATCAGTGACACGTAACATTCACGTACAAATTTTCACACAAAATTTACACAACCAAACATTTGCGCAACTGCCAAGGTAAGTTGAAGGCTGTTTTTCAATATGGTATGGCAAGGCCCCGGGGTTTATAGAGGGGGTTTATCAAATGATTTTTTTTAAATTAAAGGGAGCACATTAATACGCGGGTGGGGTTGTGTATCGACGGGGGGACAGTTAGGACACCGCAAAGGGGTGTAGTCGATTGTAGAAAAAAAGCAAGAGAGAAGAGTATTGATGGTCGAGCTTTTCGTAATGTTGCCGACTACAAGATTTTCGCGAAAAATTTTGGGGCATAGGATGAAGAAGGTTTAGGTGGGGTTTTTCAAAAGGGGGCAGATGGGTATTCCGGCAAAAGCATGAGAGATGGGCAGGGCCCGCATTAGGGTTTTTTTGGGGGGTTGCAGCGGGGAGGGCATTTGGGCAATGATGGGAAAATGATACGACTGTGTAATAGAAACTTTTGAGGGTAGTTTGTTGCATCTCGGTTTTGGGGTGGGAGTGGTGAGGTGGGTTGTTTTCAATGTATTTGTTGCAATGGTGCGAGTACAAATTTTAAAGGTAGGGTTTGGGGAAAGGCCTGTAAGGTGGAGAGGGGTTTGAGACAGGGTGCCCTTCTAAAAAATTGTTTTCGTGTATGCGATCCTTTTTTTGGGCTCGTTGGGGGAGGGGATTTTAAAGGGGGGGAAGGGTGGGGGTATGATGTGGTGGGGTATGTGATAACCCTGTTCTGAGGCAGGATGGAGGGATTGCGTACGGTGGGAAAGTGTGTTGGAGTTTCGGGAGGAAAAGGGATCGGGGGAACAGAGCAAAATCAAGTTTCTGGGGTGGGTGCCTGGGTGGGGGGGGGGGGAGGGGTTGGGGGTTGGTTTGGGTGGGGAATAGTGGTTGGCAAAAATTTGTGGAGTTTTTACATGGCAGATGCGCGGGGGCTAGGGAGGGGAATTTGGGGGGTGGGGGGGGAGGGGGCGTAAAAAGGGTTTAAGGGTTTAGGGGGGGGGACGTACCCTTTAAAAAGCGGGGGATAATTGTAAATTTATTAGTTTATAGTAAAGATGGATTGGGTGTGGTGTATCCATGAGGACCCAGCATACATGAGATTTAGAGGAGGGCATTACGTTATATTTGGGGTTTGGGGGGGCATGGTAAGCAAGGGGGTGGTGATGTCAAATATAGCGTGGAGGAGTAGGTTTTTAGCGTTGGGGCCCAAGTAAAGGCTTTATTGTGAAACAAAGGGTTTGTTGGGGAGGGGGGGGGAAAAGGGGGTAGGTGGGGGAAAAAAGATGAAGGATGTGCGGAGATGGTGGAGGGAAAAAAAATTAAATTTAATGCGAGGAATGCAAAGGGTTTTTGTTATTGATTAGGGGGGTGGAAAAATTAGGGTGGGGCGTTTGTGAGATGAGTAGAAGGCAGGAAATCAACAGGGGGTATCGGGTTTTTCCCTTTAGATTGGGGGATGATAGGAAAACTTTCGAAAACTTTAAATTAAAGCGAGAACGGGAGTTTGATATAGGTTTTTTAAGGGGGTATTACATCGAAAGTGTTTTGGTTCAATGGGTGGTGAGGGAACAGACCTGCGATCACTGTGGAGAACAAAACAGTTTTAGGGTTTTTTTCTGTGAAAGGGTTTAGGGAGGTAAGGGTGGGTTAGCGAATTTTTGGGTT
>NC_069403.1:103910958-104003649 GCF_026875155.1 Cherax quadricarinatus | reverse complement strand
CAGCTTTTTTTAAAATTCATGATTCACACCCATGTAACAGTGTTGGTATCACTTTACTCTGGTACATATACCATTTTATTCTCAATGAATAAAAATCTTTGTCTCTTCAGATACCTCAGTGCACCACCCAGGGGTTTCCCACTCGTCTATTCTATGGTTCATAGAATAACAGTGCCTAATGCTTACTTTTAATAGGAAAACATCCCACTCCCTCTCTCCTGCAAACGCAAAGCCTCAAATGGGGAAGCTATTTAGCTTCCCCATTAACTCTTCTCCGACTTAAAAATAATCATTTATTCATACAGAACTTTCAAAGAGTTCTTCACATATTTATAAATGCACATTTCATACTTGGACATTGCGTATCCTTTATTTAATAGAGGAAAAGACAATTTATTAGGGCAGATATTTTAACAATCACCATTGGGCCATGCCAGCATGACCCAGTGCATTGACGAAAGCATTTGCTTGGCCTTTATAGGACTACCTGGAGTCTACCGATGGTCAATGCCCCCGTGGCCCATCCCTTGACCAGTCTTTCCTGTGAAGACAGCCAGTGGTCTAGTGGTAATTTCCTTTGTGCATAGGGTGGGGGCTCATTCGGAGTATGTTGCACCATCTCCCTAGTTTTTTCATTTCTTAAGGAGTGATTTCTGAGTGCAGATTTAGGACCATTTCTTCTAAGAATTTCCAGGTGTAGATTATGATACATGTTTCTCGCTTGTGTTTCAGGGAGTAATGGGCATCATTGGCATGACATCCCTTGATTCGAAAGTTCTCATTATCCTTCCATCATTATCCTCGAAGATGTTATGGTGAAACTTTTGTGATTCTTGACGGTTCGATCGTCTAACATTAACACTCAAAAGTGTTTGCAGTATACTCCGTTCTAGCGAAATTTTGTTCGCTTCCTATGCTATGGGTGAAATTGTGTAAACAATATGTGGGCTCTTACCCGGGCTAGCCATTGTCATATATTTCTTTGTTTACACAGGTTTTTCACGACAGTGCGAGAGCTCAGGTTGATATTCTGTAGGTCCCATGTCTGTAATCAGAAATAATATTTATAAAAGGCGAAGATGGGAAGATGTGGACATTCTTAAGGGTGACTGCACATGAATGGTATATATAATACAGACAAGATGAAGAATTAGACACATGTGCAACATCTGGGTATCTTTGTAGACGTTTCGCCATCCAGTGGCTTTATCAATACAAATTCAAGGATATAATGGAAAAACTGTAGAACTATATAGGAAATACGAGGTAGTCCCTCAGCCTTGGAGGCTCCGAGTCTGAGGGACTGATTACCTTGTCGTTTGTGTATAGTTCTACAGACTTCCCATTATGTCCTTGAATTTGTATGGATAAAGTCACTGGATGACGAAACGTCTACAAATAAAGATATCCAGATGTTGTACGTGTGTCTAATTCTTAATGATGACTATAACCTTTGCCCGGAGGTTAACTATTTATGAACTCGGCTTCATCCGGACACAGGGAAAATTTGGAGAGATGAACGAAATGTCTGCCGGTAAAGATGCAAATTCTGGCAGTAGTCAGAGGTCAAAGTGCTATTCTAAGGTTTTCCTCCTACAAGCAAACGATTTTAGAAGCTAGGTTAAAAATCCGGTTTGGAGAAAATCTATGTTTGAGAAGAGCCTGTTAACAGTGATCGAGAAACATTGTGACACTGGCGGGAGGTGAAACCCAGAGCTGATGCTTCCCGTCTCATCGGGGAAGACTTGGTAACGCCCAGCTCTGGGACCCTCCTGGAGTCCTGCCAACACACACACCGCTCGTTATTTAGCACCCATCAATTTTTTGCACGATTTCATTATTATATTCAATAAAAATATTTCATCCTTTATTGGTAATTAAACATAACGACCCAGTCAGAGGTCAGAATTAAAATTAAGCCATTTTAGATTAGGTTAAGATAGGTTCACCTCTGATGAATGTTATACTAGGCCAGGATAGGTTAACCTGATCTTTAGTTGTACTAAATCTATTCATAGCTTATCTCTAGTAACCACATTACCTAACGTGTATGGGAGATAACTTTTGTCAGTGCTAAATGCGTTGTCCTAATTTAAATCGTTTGAAAATATACGTTTGTGCATGTGAGGATAGGCAGACCAACAAGCCCTCTCAGGACTCCATTAATGTATAATACAGCTAGGTTATAAATCAACCCCAAACGTTACTGTTTTTACTACGTATATTGTTTTCATCACTGCTAATACTCATTATGTACTAATACTCATTAGCTAGTAATATTCATTAGCTAGTAATACTCATTAGCTACTAATACTCAATAATATTACTGCTAATACTCATTAGATACTATTATTCGATAACAAAAATCCGAAGTATTAGGAATATTAGCTACTCTCAGCAAAATGCCAGGTTCACACATTGCGCTTCTCGCGCAACATTCTACAGTAGACTATTGAATTTTTCCAAAGTTTTTCTGAGAGGCTCTAAAATTTCTCTCAGCTTTAGTTTCGTAATTTTTGGCAATAACTTGCGTTTTTCTGCAGTGATGTAGTGATGTGAATTACCTTTTATTCTAAATAGGTACAATTATTATTATAATGAAAACTAAGCCTTAAACCCACATGGGTCATACAGGCTGCCAAATTAAGGTACAAGATGTAAACGCTTCGCCAAGTTGCGAAAAACTTCCTTTAATAAATATCCTGAACGGTACTTAAATGTACTTATCCTAAATCTGTCTGGATTACCTTACCATACACAACATAAACATGTACAACAGAGTAATAACCTCGCTTAAACCTAAATTTACAGGTATCGTTACACATAAAAGTTGCCGCTGAATTCCAGTCAAAATGCCCCTATTCTCCTAGACGAGCTCATTAAATTTGCTAAAAGCAGCGATTTTCTTTGAATCCTCCACTCATGGCGGCCTTCCCGATAATGCCCACTTAAAAATTTTAATGGCGGCTCATCATGCGAGGTAAAACTTGAGTGTTTTCTTAAACTAGACGATTTCTTGGAAACTGTAACAAGGTGTGCTCAATACTAGTTAATATGTTCTATTGTAAAATCAAGTTCGGTAATTGTGAATAAGTTGGTCTATTGCAATGATCAAGTTCATAATATTTTAAATGTGCTCTATCATAGTTGAGACAAACTATCGTACTTGTAAATGTTGTGCATCGTCATAAAAAATTAATTTAAGTTAATTGCAAATGCTCTGGACTATTAGAAATATATTTAAACAAACCATACCCCGGCCGGGATTGAACCCGCGGTCAGAGAGTCTCAATCGTGTCATTACGATTTCGTGAGTCAGAGAAATATATTTAGTTTTCGAAAACGTCATCTATCATTGTGGAACTATTATAAAGATCATTTTCAGTTACTGTAAATGTGTTGCTGCATTAGAAAATTAAATTTCTGTACTTACAAATGTCGGTGAATTGAACACATGGGCAGCACTTGGGTAATTTTGTTGTCGAAACGTTTCCCCTGCGCAGCAGGCTTTAGTCTAATACAGGCGAATATACCACTGAAGACAGTAGAGGTAATGTCAGGTGATCAGTGCTGGATAAAGTTCAGTGTTTGTAAATGTGACTGACTATTGTAAAGCCTAAATTTCATTACTTCTAAATGTGCCATAGTGTTTTAAATATCAGTTTGAGTACTTGTAAAATGTGCTGAATCATTGTGATGATCAAAATTAGTTGCTCTGGGTATGATTAATAACACATGTACAATACATACTTTGGTATCTTGGTATCTTGATTCGTCTACTGTGTACACGATATGTTTAGGGAATAAAAATAAGAAAGTGTTGTGCAAGTATCTTATTCGTAACTGGTTAGTATTATATACCATTATTTAATGAAATTTCAGGTATCTTTATTTAATAGACGTTTCACCCACCAGGCGATTTTATCAATTAATAAAAACATGAGACGGGAGACTTGTATAATTTAACTAGAGAGGTGGACGAAGTAAAGCTATGAAGCAGAAGTTGTAGTCACGAGGCCTGGTCATGAACCGTGTAGAGTGGGCGACCCCCGGAACACCCTCCAGGTATACATCAGTGTAGGTGGGGGTTTGCCAGTGGAGACGTAGCCTTAAGGTGTAGTCTCTTAGCCTTGATTAAAATTATAATAATCTGTGAAAGATGTTCAGTCCTTTGGTCTTGGTCTACATATAACTGTAAATATTCATTAATTTGGAGCATATGTTTAGCAAGGGTGAGCAGGCCTCCTACGGTGTTAGATTCAGGTTAGGTTTGGTTCCTTAGCTTACAGTTTAGTGGTAGATTTTTCTTGTGTGCAGATTGGAATAAGTTACTAAGATCCCATCCCAGTGCAGAGAGGGACGTTATTTTCTTGATTTTTTGGGATGAGCCAAACTAAAGAATTTACAACACCGAAAAAAAATGGAACTAAACCTAACCTGAAGCTCACACAAGCCAAAGGAACACTGCATGATGCCTCCTGACCCTTGCTAAACCTGCAGTAGTAAAGGGTAAGAGAATACCGACAAATTGCATCTCAAAGAGAAACGCAAATGGAAACTGTAAGAAAATATTTCGCACGAGTAGCATGTTTTTTCTAGTAAGTAGACAAATGGAAATAAAGACACTGATATTTGGGAGGGATATGGGGACATCTTTTAGTGCAGGTTGAATAAACATCTAAGAACACTTATAAGGGAACCATTTTAAAGTTTTCCTACGACACATCACTAGGTTTATATATGATGACGATATTCTGATCATTGTCCCAAGGCGTTTCAGCGTCATCAGTTCAGAGACTCGCTTAACATGGTTGAGTGCTTCATTCACTTCACACTAGAAGAAAAAAAAAGAGATTGCTTCTTATCCTTTCTGGAAGTCTTACACATAAAGGAGAGAGATGCTCAAACGAATAGCTTACAGAAAGACAGTCAAAAAAGGATAATCTATTATACTGTTACACTTACCATGACGTCAAAATTAAATGGGGAGTTCTCGAAGGTTTCTTCCTCCGAGAACCGCGAATATATAATGGGGAATTTCTTTTAGAAGAGCATGTATACATTGGTGAGGTATTCACAAACTCGAAGTTTCCAACGCACATTACTCTCTCCTGCAAACAGAAAGCCTTCCATATACACAGCACACCCAAAGAGGATACCAATATTGATAGATGAATGGTCCTCACTATTTGGCAGACTGACAGCATTATCACCCCGATTCCCCGAAAAGCCAACAATGATATAGCAATCCTTGCCACCAAAACTATCAAAAAGATCACCAGACGCTGTAAACCCAGGGCTACTTGCACAGTAGGAATTTACAGGAGTATATTCCCGCTGTGCAAGAAGAGGAGACCTTCAGACACGCCTTCACGAACAGATATGCCTGCAAGAGGGATACAACCAAACACGCGTGAACAGTTCATTGCAACCTTCATTCTCACATCCTGGACTGGGGAAAAGCACAACGGTAGCACTATGAGAACTACAGGGCCAAAATCACAATTTTGGAAGCAGCGATAATCCACCTCACAAATACCTATGAACATAACGCCACGTATACGTTGGCTGGACCTATTGCCTACATTCTCCATGATTTTTCTGATAAATATAATAAACCTGCACCTACAGCTGACTCTCTATTCCTGATCTCACCTGCACTTGGTCTCACAATTTCATAACCACTTATGTGACTTTTGTTTCTCCGAGCCTGTCTTCACGGTGTTCATTAGAATTATAGTGTAGTTACTTATTCCTTCACACTTGATAACCCCAGCCTTTTGCGAAACCTTGCACTAAAAGATTCTCTACTGCCAGTATCTTTATTTCCAAACTTTTTCAATTAAGACCTAAATAAAAGCCTACTGCACAGCCGAAACTTTGTCTAAATAAAGTTTCTAACTTTCTAGGCTTTCAAAGCCTATTTTGTTCCAGATTCATATATTATAATTGTAGTAGTGCATTATAATAGAATGTTATTTTAATCAAGGTAATAGGATAATCCCAGAGCTACGGGGATTGTCCTACGAAGAAAGGTTAAGGGAAATCGGCCTGACGACACTGGAGGACAGGAGGGTCAGGGGAGATATGATAACGACATATAAAATACTGTGCGGAATAGACAAGGTGGACAAAGACGGGATGTGTCAGAGATGGGACACAGAAACAAGAGGTCACAATTGGAAGTTGAAGGCTCAGATGAATCAAAGGGATGTTAGGAAGTATTTCTTCAGTCATAGAGTAGTCAGGCCGTGGAATAGCCTAGCAAGTGAGGTAGTGGAGGCGGGAACCATACATAGTTTTATGACGAGGTTTGATAAAGCTTATGGAGCAGGGAGAGAGGGGACCTAGAAGCAATCCGTGAAGAGGCGGGGCCAGGAGCTATGACTCGACCCCTGCAACCACAAATAGGTGAGTATACACACACACACACACACACACACACGTCGCTGCATCATTTCCACATCACTGGTTCAATCTGTAAGTTTACTTTCTCGTGGCGTTGTATTGGAGTGAACAAACACCTTGTGTTCGAAACATGTTTCAGATGAACACACCCTGATGTTGCACCTGTGTCTCAGTCATCCACTTGCATATGTGCTGGACCATTTTAGAGATGAATTTAAGAACTTGTGAATGTGCTGAAGATTGTAAAGATGAAGTTCATTACTTGTTAATGTGCTGGACTACTGTAGAAATCGGCATTGTTATCCCTAAAATATTTGTATTAGATTCTGCGTCGTTTGTTTCATAGTCATTATACCTGGAGCATACCTGGAATATTCCTGGAGTATACGTGGAGAGAGTTACGGTGATCAACGCCCCCGCGACCCGGTCTGTGACCAGGCCTCATGGTGGATCAGGGCCTGAACAACCAGGCTGTTACTGTTGGCAGCACGCAACCCGACGTACGAACCACAGCCCGGCTGGTCAGGTCCTGACTTTAGGTGCCTGCTTGAAGACAGCCAGGGGTCTATTGGTAATCCCCCTTATGTTGCATCGTCTGCCGAGTCTTTTGCTTTCATGAAGAAATATCTTCTGAAATTATGACAAATTTCAATAACAAAACCAACCTCAGCTTTTCGTATTCCTTTCAGGTAATTCACAAATACAACGAGGCATTTCAACCAATTTATTTATCTTTTCCTTCATATTTATTTAATCAAACGCCAATGAGATGTAAACAGTATTAAATGGCTCTGTGACATCGTGCTAGCTGATATAGATATTGAGGGTTATAGAACCCCTTCCAAAAATCTTGGAATTTGTTGTATACTATAAAATTGTTCATGAGGTACTTTTACATGTAAAAAGTAGCATGAAAATTAACCTAGTTGCAATACACCAACGTGAAAATTTGAAGCCAATCTTGTTATAAAAGAAATAAAAGCGAAACACAAGAGACAGAAAAGATAAAAAAAAATCAGGAAATCACTTTCTTTTTTTTTTTTTTTTTTTATTCGCCGGTACTCTCCCGGCCCGGGTCTTTTCCAAGTAGTGGTGACCCGGCCTTGGCTCCCTATCTGGGGAGTGTCTCGAGACCTAAGTCTCCCATGGGAGGAGGTACAAGTACCCCCTCATCTTTGGGACCAAGTGTCCCCAGGCCTAGCCACATTCCCCGCCCTCACGGGGCTCGTAGGGAGAAGCTAGGCCTCTGGTCTGCCATCTGCCCCGCCCCACAAAGGGGTTCGTGGGGATGGCAGTTTTACGAGCTGCAGGTGATAGCAAGCTCAGGCTTTCACATAGGGGTTACTTAAATATGTATTCCTTGCGAGATATTTAGGTAGATGAAATGTCAAATAATTAAACAGTAGCCACGCTTGAGAATTAATTAGAATAAATTGTCGAGAAGGCTATAGAAAGAATGAAACTCTCGTTCTTTAAATACTCAAGAAATCATAACACGTTCAGTGATTTTTATGCATGAGACATGCGGCAGCTACACCACATCACATCCATGCTAGTGTGGGATTCGTTTGTAAAAACATGTATTTGTGGTTACAGTGGTGGCCCATGGTAACCTCTTTGTGCTGTGTAGAAATATAACTAGTTGGGTGAATCCTTTTAGAGCCATCTGGTCCAGTGGTCAGCACACTGGACTGTGAGTTTCACAACTAGTCTGCTAGGGTTCGAACCTCACTCGTTCACTGATTTACTCTAAATTAAACATTCCGAGACTTTCTTCTCTGCGAAGCTTCTCCGCCGCATAAATGTCAAATTTTCGTCTTTAACTAAGACACCACTGCATTCTAACATAAGATATGTACAGTGGCCACCACGGACTCATACACTGGTTGGTGTACTTTTAAGAGTGCACAACGAGCTGCCTTATACTGTATGCTTCATTAATTTCTTTCCGGACTTTATACAAGGAGAATGCAAGCGTGCTTTTGTATATTATGCTTGTGCAGGCTTCGTAAACTTTTTGGAAGATACTTCCAAGATGTTATATTGTAGGAAGTGTATTGTAAGTTGCGTTTAGAAATCGTTTCAGTGCTATCTGTGCTTGGGGTTCAACTGCAGCAACACACCTAAAGCCAATAATAACCCATCACTGGCAACACCCCCCCCCCCTCACTTCATGGATCTAAACTTACTCTCTGTTCAGAACATCCACACTTACTACTGTGCAATCTATATCTACAGGACCTTAAATTCCAATATTAACCTTGACCTAAAACGCTTTCTTGATAGTTGTGACAGGATCCACAGGCATAACACCAGACACAAACATCTCTATGACATTCCCCGTGTTCGACTAAACCTTTGCAAAAATTCAATGTATTTCAAAGGACCTAAAATCTGGAACACCCTACCTGAAAACTCTAGAACTGCAGACACATTCATCACTTTCAAAACTACAGTTAGAAAACATCTTATCTCCCTGATCCACCCCGACAACTAACTACATGATAACTACCTGGTGGTTCAAAATTACACTCACTCACCCACTGACTATAAACCCAGAAATACTAATCTTAATCTTAATAAATCCTAACTAGTCATAAGTTTGCCTATGATACTCAAATATAGACACCTTGTATTGTGCCAAAACAAAAGCATTCACATTGCTAAACTCACAAATTATGATGTAGTCACTTAGCCTTAATACCATAATCTGTAAGGATTTAATGTTAAGAATTAATCTAAGTCTGCCCGAAATGCCTAGCCATGGTAGGTGTCCTAGTGGCCCCCTCTGTAATTAGTATTTTATATTATTATTATAATCAAGGGGGAAGCGCTAAACCCAGAGGATTATACAGCGCCTGGGGGGGGGATGTGGAAGTCATTCAGGCTTAATTCGGGGAACTGGAGCACAGATCCAATTCCCTAAATCAAGAGCCCCTCACCAACATCAAGGAACCTTCCTTGAGGGGTAGTATTTTATAACATGTAAACCACAAAATACCCAAAACCTGTAAACCCCACATTGTAACCATTATAGAGAATAAACTTGAATTGAATTGAATGCTACGCGGTCTGAGGATCGAGTCTCCATTCACTCGATCCTCAGACCGTGAAATTTGGTGAAACATTAAACCCAGATGGGTTTAATGTTCACCAAATTTTATTGTAATAAAGAGTTTAAGAATTCGTTGGGCAACTGTTTATCATCTCATACGGTATCGAATTTTGGTGAATCATTTCTGTACAGAATCATTTCTGTACAGAAATTATTTACCTGAACTTGAATGAAGATGAACATTTACTTGAGTAATAATATTTCTTAACCTTCCTCTAAGACACAACAAAAGTACTATATATGTGATGAATGGTTTTGAAAACCGACAAGTTGAAGAATTGAGACACTTATGCAACACATGGGAATCTTTATTGAAGAAACGTTTCGCCACACAGTGGCTTCATCAGTCCAATACAAAGTAGAAATGGGTAAGGAGAGTAGAAGTTTTGAGGTAATCAGTCCCTCAACCTGGAATCGATGTGTTCAGTCCATCACTCTTGTAGGAAGTGCAGCATAGGGCCAGAGAGGTGGCTTATATACTGCGGTGAGATGAGTCCAAGCAGGAGGAGGCGGGATCACAGTGGGACCTGCCACTAGTGTAAGTAGGTCGTCGTCCAAAGACTTCAACGCTTGCCCAACCTTTGGACGACGACCTACTTACACTAGTGGCAGGTCCCACTGTGATCCCGCCTCCTCCTGCTTGAACTCATCTCACCGCAGTATATAAGCCACCTCTCTGGCCCTGTGCTGCAGATTATATATATAACAATGGTTATAAATGACCATAATTTTTAAAGGGGTGGACCGGTAAGCCAGCGGAAGGCCTCGGTCAGATGACCAAAGCTCCAAAGGCGGGTCATCATCTGACTAAGACCCGCGTCAGGAAACATTTGTCCTGTTTCCTGACGAACCTTACCTAACCTAACCTAACCCTGTGCTGCACTTTCTACAAGAGTGATGGACTGAACACATCGATTCCAGATTGAGGGACTGATTACCTCAAAACTTCTACTCTCCTTACCCATTTCTACTTTGTATTGGACTGATGAAGCCACTGTGTGGCGAAACGTTTCTTCAATAAAGATTCCCATGTGTTGCATAAGTGTCTCAATTCTTCAAAAGTACTATATACTTTGACTTATCTTATTCTTATATAATTTACTGCATTACAATAGAATTTACAAACTATCTATACGTCCTGATCAGCAAATATAATTTAAATGAAAATGTTAGTATTTAAATAAATAAATCTGAAATTCTATAATAGCTATGTCATACAAGTTCTTAAAATAGAAAATAATGCTGAATTTACCCTTAGTTTGCCGTTGGAATTCCAGCTCCTGGACTGTGTTTGTGTGTTTGATTGTGTGATTGCTTGACAAGGTGAGTGAGTTACCTGGGTGTTTGAACATGTAAATCGTCTGAGTGTGTGTGTGTGTGTGTGTGTGTGTGTGTGTGTGTGGTGTGTGTGTGTGTGTGTGTGTGTGTGTGTGTGTGCGTGTGTGTGTGTGTGTGTACTCACTCACCTATTTGTGGTTGCAGGGGTCGAGTCTTAGCTCCTGGCCCTGCCTCTTCACCGGTTGCTACTAGGTCCTCTCTCTCCCTGCTCCATGAGCTTTATCAAACCTCGTCTTAAAATTTAACTATGTATGGTTCCCGCCTCCACTACGTCATTTTTTAGGCTATTCCACTGCCTGACAACTCTATGACTGAAGAAATACTTCCTAACATGCCTTTGACTCATCTGAGTCTTCAGCTTCCAATTGTGACCTCTTGTTTTGTGTCCTCTCCCTGGAACATCCTGTTTTTGTCCACCTTGTCTATTCCGCGCAGTATTTTATATGTCGTTATCATGTCTCCCCTGACCCTCCTGTCCTCCAATGTCGTCAGGCCGATTTCCCTTAATCTTTCTTCATAGGACATTCCCCTTAGCTCTGGAACTAACCTTGTCGCAAACCTTTGCACTTTCTCTAATTTCTTGACGTGCTTGATCAAGTGCGGGTTCCAAACAGGTGCTGCATACTCCAGTATGGGCCTGACGTACACGGTGTACAGTGTCTTGAATGATTCCTTGCTAAGGTATCGGAACCCTGTTCTCAGGTATGCCAGGCCCCCATATGCTGCAGCAGTTATCTGGTTGATGTTTGCTTCCGAAGACATGCTCGGTGTTATACTCACCCCAAGATCTTTCTCCTTGAGCGAGGTTTGCAGTCTTGGGCCACCTAGCCTATACTCCTTCTGCGGTCTTCTGTGCCCTTCCCCAATCTTCATGACTTTGCATTTGGCGGGGTTTAAATTCGAGAAGCCAGTTGCTGGACCAGGTGTCCAGTCTGTCCAGGTCTCTTTGAAATCCTGCCTGATCCTCATCTGATTTAATTCTCCTCATTAACTTCACATCGTCTGCGAACAGGGACACTTCTGAGTCTAACCCTTCCATCATGTCGTTCACCTATACGAAAAATAGCACTGGTCCTAGGACCGACCCCCGGTGGGACCCCGCTTGTCACAGGTGCCCACTGTGATACATCATTACGTACCACGACTCGTTGTTGCCTCCCTATCTGGTATTCTCTGATCCATTGCAGTGCCCTTCCTGTTCTATGCGCCTGATCCTCTAGCTTCTGCACTAATCTCTTGTGAGGACTGTGTCAAAGGCCTTCTTGCAGTTCAAGAAGATGCAATCAACCCACCCCTCTCTCTCGTGTCTTACTTCTGTTACTTTATCATAAAACTCCAGAAGGTTTGTGACACAGAATTTGCCTTCCATGAATCCGTGCTGGTTGGCGTTTATGCTCTTGTTCTGTTCCAGGTGCTCCACCACTTCCTCCTGATAATCTTCTCCATAACTTTGCATACTATACACGTCAGTGACACAGGTCCATAGTTTAGTGCCTCTTTTCTGACTCCTTTTTTAAAAATGGGAACTACATTTGCCGTCTTCCATACCTCTGGTAGTTGCCCAGTTTCCAGGGATGTGTTGAAGATTGTGGTAAGTGGCGCACACAACATATCCACTCCCTTTCTAAGGACCCACGGGGAGATGTCCGGTCCCATTGCCTTTGAGGTATCGATGTCCCTTAGCAGCTTCTTCACTTCTCCTCATTTGTATGTATGTCATCCAACACTTGTTGGTATATTCCTTGCTGGTGTCCCCATCTGGTCTGTCCCCCCAGAGGCCTTCCTGTCTCCACTGTAAATACTTTCTTAAATCTCATGTTGAGCTCCTCACATACCTCTTGATCGTTTCTTGTGAGTTCTCCACCTTCTTTCCTCAGCCTTATCACCTGGTCTTTGACTGTTGTCTTCCTCCTAATGTGGCTATACAGCAGTTTCGGGTCAAACTTGACTTTCGATGTTATGTCGTTTTCGTACTGTCGTTGGGCCTCCCTCCTTATCTGTGCATACTTGTTTCTGGCTCTTCTACTAATCTCCTTATTTTCCTGGGTCCTTTGCCTCCTGTACCTTTTCCATTCTCTGGTGCACTTAGTTTTTGCCTCCCTACATCTTCGGGTAAACCAAGGACTCGCTTTGGTCTTCCTATTATTTCTATTTCCCTTGAGGGAACAAACCTTTCCTCTGCCTCCTTGCACTTTGTTGTTACGTATTCCATCATCTCGTTTACTGATTTTCCTACCAGTTCTCTGTCCCACTGAACCTCCTGCAGGAAGTTCCTCATACCTGTGCAGTCCCCCCTTTTATAGTTTGGCTGTTCCCATTCAATTCCTGTTACCTTCTCCACTTGTAACTCTACTACATAATCAAAACTCAAAACCACGTGATCGCTAGCTCCAAGGGGCCTCTTGTAAGTGATGTCCTCAGTGTCTGAACTGCTCAGGATGAACACAAGATCCAGTCTTGCTGGTTCATCCTCCCCTCTCTCTCTGGTAGTGTCCCTGACATGTTGATGCATGAGGTTTTCATGTACCACATCCATCATCTTGGCTCTCCATGTTTCGGGACCCCCATGTGGCTCCAGGTTTTCCCAGTCGATCTTCCTGTGGTTGAAATCGCCCATTACCAGTAACTTTGCTCTGCTCGAGTTAGCTCTTCTTGCCACCTCAGCCAGTGTGTCCACCATCGCTCTTGTTTTCTTCGTACTCCTCTCTTGGCCTCCTGCAGTTCTGTGGTGGGCTATACATCACTCCAATGACTACTTTGTTTTCCAGTCTGAATTGTACCTACTATGTAGTCCCTTTCTCCAATCACGTCCATGCCTTCCACTTCCTCTAATCCACATCGGTTTTTTATGAGCAGTGCAACCCCTCCTTCCCCTCTACTCCTATCTTTCCTCAGGATCTGATATCCCGGTGGGAAGATTGCGTCTGTTATTGTCTCAGCGAAAAAAAACCATACCCCCGGCCGGGATTGAACCCGCGGTCATAGAGTCTCAAAACTCCAGCCCGTCGCGTTAGCCACTAGACCAGCTAGCCACAATAAGATTCATCCAACTAGGTATATTTCTACACCATAGGAAAGTTAGCACAGGCACCTCTGTGACCACAAATGCAAGTTTTTACAGACGAATCTCCAGCTAGCGTGGCCGTGACGAACTCTAACTCAAGTCCCTTCACTGCCGTCAACATGACTCAAGAAATCGTAATGACACGATTGCAAATAAACCATACCCCCGGCCGGGATTGAACCCGCGGTCATAGAGTCTCAAAACTCCAGTGGCTAACGCGACGGGCTGGAGTTTTGAGACTCTATGACCGCGGGTTCAGTCCCGGCCGGGGGTATGGTTTATTTGCAATCGTGTCATTACGATTTCTTGAGTCATTGTCTCAGCGAGTTTCGTTTCTGTGACTGCTATGATGTCTGGGGATTTCTCGCTGATTCTTTCGTGCCACCCCTCATATTTATTCGTTATTCCGTCCGCGTTTGTGTACCAAACCTTCAGCTTCTTTTCTATCACTGTGGTCCTGCGAGAATATTGGGGTTGGGGAGTGAGAGCCTTGGTGGGGGCCTATGGGGGGCTGTGGTGTGGGTGGGGTTTGTGATGAGGGGGGGTGGGGTCAGAATGACCATAAGGGGCAGCTGTTGGGGTGAGGTTTCTGATGTGGGGGTTGGTGGCAGAGGGAACAGTGTGTGGGTTTTGGTTGAGATTGCTCAGTTGCGTTGGGATTGTCGCTGTTGGAGTCTTTCTGTGGGAGTTTCTGCGGGGTGTGTTTGCCCTTCCTTCTGTGTCTGGGTCCTGCTCATCTTCATCATTGCCTCTCGTTCTTCCTTGCGTCTCTTTACCCTCTCTTTCAGTGTAGTCCTTTCTTCTTGTGTTCTGTCGCAATCGAGGTATATTCTGGTATCCCGGTTTGTCCCTCAGTCGTGCTTTCTCTTGCAGGAACCTGGTTCGAGCTGATTCTTCCTTGAAAATTACTTTGACAGGCCGTTTCCTTCCACTCGCAAATCACCCAGTTCTCCGAAAATTTGTCACCCGGGTCATATCGCCCTCACCTATTGTTTTCACGATGCCTTCAATCATTTTTTCCTCCTCCTGTTTTATTTCTTCTAAGCCCGTAGACAAAAACTGACCTCTCCCTTTCCTCCTCCCACTGAGTCTCCATTTTCATCCTCTGAGGTATTTTAGTTCCTTCCATTGAAATGTTCTTGCCTTCAATCCCTGTCCTTTCTGAAACTTCTATGCTCAGTGAACTGTCTTTCATGATCAGCTGTTCCTTGCTACTGCAGCTGGACGTCAGCCTCTGCATATAGCATACCTTCATTGTCTTCAGACCTGTCATTTGATCTTAGTGTGCTCCTCGTCTTTTCCCTGGCCCCACGTGGGTCTGATAGGGCCTTCGCGTACGTGTGTGTGTAGGATGGCAGTATATGTGGACTCGCTTATTTGTGATTGAAGAGATCGAGTTTCATTTCCTGGCCACGAATATAAGCTGGCCGTTACCGGGGTTTATAAGCATGTGCCTTTGTTAGTTCTATAATATCTGTTCTTAAAGCTGTGTATTAGTTATCTTCCTTCTACTTCGCTGTTCAAGTTATTCCAAAGAAATTCTTTCTGCTTTTTCTGAGACTCATCTCTGTCTAATTTCCAACAGTACCCTCCTGTACACAGTTCCCGCCTCTCAACCTATCCTAGTCCACCCTATTAAGCCAGCTGAATATTTTGTATGAGCCTTCTTACAGTCCAGAACTATGCAGTCTACCCATCCCTACCTTCCCTGCCTCATATCTAGTACGTTTTCGTTGAATTCTAGTATGTTTTGAGAGACGATTTACATACTTTAAAGTCGTGCTTGTTGTTGTTTATGAATGCACTCTTTTCTAGGTGCCCAAATCACTTCTAATAATCTTGCATACTATGCATGTCAGTGACACTGGTTTAACGCTACCTGGCTGCCCCCTTTCTCACATTTGCAGTCTTCCATACCTCTGGCAGTTTTTTTTTTTATATTTTATTTAAAACATCATAAATTACAAGATAGTATAAAATATTAAATACCACAATAATACAGGATCTGAACAAGATTACGAAGAATTATATCACAAGTGCAAGAGAAAAATTTTGAAACATGCAAAATACATACACACCATGCACTGACACACATTATACAAAATGATAATATATCTGTCACATACACAAAACTGTTGGAGGGGGCTCCCCCCCCATGAAAACTCATCTATAAATACACACACATCATTCGCACACGTATTGATCACAGCAGTGATCAAACAAAATTTTCGTAACTTTATATATACATGCAACTGATTATGAGATTTAACTTAAGAACAAAATCTGGTAATTATCCGAAAACATTTCTCTATAACAAAAATAAGCATTACACAAAATTGCATAAGCGTATAAAGCATCAACAACTGCAAAATTTTTACAGCATACGTTGCATCAGCAACGAAACTTAATAACATTACAAAGGTGATGGAAAACAATTATGTAAAAACGAATATAAACCTCGTCTAAGCGAAAAGAAATTCCCTACAAATTTACAATAAAAAACTGCGAAATTACATACCAGAAAAATTATCTTTGCAACAACTGGTAGACTAACATGGACAGTGACTTCTACAACTCTTTTAATCTCAAGGACCTATTTTATACAAATCTTGGGCTAATCAAAATCTTGCACACAAAACTTACATGTCAACACAGCACCACTCAGTACATACCTTCCCGACCCTCACATTCCTTCGCCAGTCCTTTACCTTATACACTCTCCCTCCGAAAAACTAATTGCAACCCGCTTATATGTATAATTATCTCGCCAACTGAATGAGGCCATTGACCGTAAGTTTGCAGTAGGTCTCCGGAAAACGTGTCCTCCACCGTTCCCCGTAAATAAGTTTGTTTCTGCAAACCGTTCTATATATGCCCGCCGCAATTGCTCTAATCCTAATTCTTCCTCCTCCCGTGTCCCTCATCCCCCAGGAAATATACAGAAAATCCACCACTACATACATAATGGCCCTTTTCACTTCTCTGGAGACCCCGCGTACTTCTAATGTTAAGGTTCGCAGGGTCTCTACATTACCCCCACCCATCAACCGAAAAACCTTCGCTAACCACACCCTTACCTCCCTCAACTCTTCACAGAAATAAACCGCATGAAAAGCTGTTTCCTGTTCTCCACAGTGATCGCAGGTCTGTTCCCTCACCAGTCCCATTGAACACAAAACAGCTTTCGATGCTAATATCCCCATTATAAACCTATATACAAACTCCCGTACTCTCGGCATTAACTTAAGCTTTCGAAAGTCATTCCGTATCATACCCCAATCATACAAGGGATAAACCGATACCCCCTGTATGATTTCCTGCCTTCTACTCATCGTCACCAAACGCCCCACCCTAAGTTTTTCCACCTCCCTAATCAATAACAATAACCTCAGCATATCCTCGCATTCAATTAATTCTTTTCCGCTCCACCATCTCCGCACATCCTTCATCACTTTTCCCACTCTAACCCCTCTTTCCCCCCCTCTCCCTAACGAACCTTTGTTTCACATATAAAGCCTTTACTCTCGGCCCCAACGCTAAAAGACCTACTCCTCCACTGCGTATATTTGACATCACCACCTCCTTGCTTAGCCATGCCCTCCCGAAACCCCAAATATAACGTAATGCCCTCCTCTGAATCTCATGTATGTCTGGAGTCCTCATTGGATACACCACAGCCATACTCCATACTTTACTATAAACTAATGAATTTACAATTATCGCCCGCTGTTGTAAGGTGACGTCCCCCGCCCGTAAACTCCTTAACCTTTTTACTGCCTTCTCCACCACCACCTCCGAATTCACCTGCCTAGCCTCCCGCGCATCTGCCATGTATATAACTCCACAAATTTTTAGCCTATCCACTACTTCCCACCCAAACTCCAACCCCAAGCCCCTCCCCCCCCCACCACCAGGCACCCACCTCCAGCAAACTTGATTTTGCTCTGTTCACCCGCATGCCTGATGCCCTCCCGAGAAGCTCCAACACACTTTCCACCGTACGCAATCCCTCCACTCCTGCCATCAGAACAGTGGTATCATCCACATACCCCACCACATCTATACACCCATCCTTCTCCCCATTTAAAATCCCCCTCCCCTCAACGAGCCCATAAAAAGGATGCTGCATACACGCAAACAATATTTGAGACACGGGACATCCCTGTCTCAAACCCCTCTCCATCCTTACAGGCCTTCCCAACCTACCATTAATTTGTACTCGCACCATTGCAGACGAATACATTGTATCAACCCACCTCACCACTCCCATGCCAAAACCGAGATGCAACAAACTAGCCCTCAGAAAGTTTCTATCTACACAGTCGTATGCATTTTCCCAATCATTGCCCAAATGCCCTCCCCCGCTGCAACCCTCCAAAAAATCCCTAATGCGGCCATGCCCATCTCTCATGCTTCTGCCCGGAATACCCATCTGCCCCTTATGAATAACCCCACCTAACACCTTCTTCATCCTATTGCCCAATATCTTCGCGAAAATCTTGTAGTCGGCACACATTAGCGAAATAGCTCTGTACTCACTCAATACTCTTCTCTCTTGCTTTTTGCGTACTAATACGACTACACCCGTTCGCTGAGTCTGTCCTAACTGTCCCTCCCGTCGCATACAATTCATGACCCTCACCAGACAGTACTTAATGTGCTCCCATTGAATTCTATAAAAATCATTTGATATCCCATCTATACCCGGCGCCTTGCCAGTACTCATATTGAACACAGCCTCCTCAACTTACCTCTGGCAGTTGCGCAAATGTTTGGTTGTGTAAATGTTTGTGTGAAAATTTTGTTACGTGAATGTCTGACTGTGTCACGTGATTACACATGAACATGCCTTTTTGTGACTGCAGATTTTTTAATAACGTGTAAGTAAACTCACATATGAGAACTGCTTCAGATTTCACCTACAGCATAATCGTTCTGCTTTATCTCACTTTGTATAATTGAGTCTGGGCCACATTAAACACGAGGAATTTTTAGAAGGTTAATTCCCACGTATACCTGACGCAAACGTGACACTTGGCAAATTAACACCTAAACCTGATTACCTGGCGGTGGTAATGTTGAGGGCCAGGGAATAATTTGTTAATTGAGACTAAGGCAATATGAGCATCAAATGAAAATGTGATCCGGCGACCAACTCGGCGCTGCAACTATAAAGTAAATAACTTATTATGTAATGTAACAAATTAACGCATAAAATGTATGTACATGGGTAAAAGCAGAAGGATTTATAGTTCGCATCGAGACCATCTGCTGAGGACTAGCAGTAAATATCTCGATGGAAGACTATGTAATTTAGTCAAATGGTTGAAGCAAAGAGAGCGGAGTAAAAGTCTCTCTTAAGTCGAAACATCAATCAAAAACCATCCCCGCTCCTTCTAGCTATTAACGTCGTTAAACAATAGGAAAAATACCATACTGCATTAAACAATGGCCAGTGGCATAAATTTAATATATAAATATTCTCTCAAAAGACCTATAATGGAACTCAAGAGAGAACAAAAAAACAAAGCCAAGAAATAATTACACTTTATGATATTACCTTTGCTTAAATGCATCCAAAATGTGAGGATGTATACACAATCAGGCTCCCTACCGAGAAATGTTGCAGCTACCGCTGGTGAAGTATTATTCTTGGCTTGATTAAAAAAGTTGGTGCGGCCGCATGTGCCAAGCTGTCGTCACTACTACCATAGGGATTCTTAATTAGGAAAAGGGTAACACAGCATATTAATATGTATCAGACTACAATACATATATCGCTTTTGTATATATGCTTGGGAATATTTTCTTTTTTTTTTTAGATATTTGTAGGAGTATATCTGAGTATATTCTTAGTGTATCTTTGCTCATTTTCTAGAGAAGCATATGTTTGAATATATTATGAGAGTATATAGATATGTATATATTCTGAGAAGTATATATCTGAATACAAGAACAAGATATCGACAGGATGGTGCAAAAGACATGCAGATCAAATGTTTCACTGTAATAACTCTCTAAACAGAACGTAACTTTGTCGCAAAAAAACTCTGTAAACAGCTTTTACTCATCCCTTGATGTGTATCTACTGAGAAAACTGGTACATCCACACTTCGAGGGGTGTATATCCCAGAATATATTATAAATTAATGTATTCCCTATTAGTGGTATATGGGTTACATGCAGCCTTAAGGAGAAATGTGCAGTCGATCCACTTCAACCCCCAATAACCCAGGTAGTTGAAAGAACCTTGAACGTCGTATGGTGTTTTGAACATCAAGAGGATTACGCGTGTTCTCATGAACTGGAGTAGACATATTAGCCAGTGTGACACGAAGTACATGATAGAGGGAGAGAGTAGAGATAGATAATGAAGGGAAATGGTTGAAGCAGATGGTTCACGTGGATGGAACAGTTGATTCGTATAGTTGGTAAAGGTAGATAGGAGAGGAAAAGAGTTAAGGACATGGAAGAGTAGTTAGGGGTAGAAGTGAATGATAGATACAGAATAGATGATGGAGGTACAAGTAAAAGATAGTAAAGGAAGATGGTAGAGGTGGATGGTAGAATCGGAAGATAAAGACAAAGTCAGGCTCCTGTAGGTCAGAATAACATCACGTTATTTATACTCGTATTTTTCCTGATGCGCTTCTTTTTCTTGACCATCTACGATAACGTGAACGTCATTCAATTAACTCTCCTTGTTGACTTTCGGGATATTTTCGGTTATTGCTAATTTATCTGAATTTACCTCTGTTTAATAACCATTAACTAAATTGCATAAACGTGTGGGGCCATACCTATTGCGGTCGATTTTTTTTTCATATATTTTTTGTGGGATTAAATATACATTTTAAAATGTTTTTGTAATATACCCCCAAACTAATCTACTCTCACCTAACCTAACCTTATCTAACCTATAATATAGATTTCTTTATTTGTTGTTGCAAACATTCTGAAATTGAAGTTGTTTGTCGTGTGAGAAATATAAATATGTAAAATGAGAACAGATTTGTCTAAACCCTTGTGATTTAATTCGTTGGAAACCTAACATTCGTGTACGGGACGAAAACGGGCTGGAGGTAATGACTGTCAGAGCCTAAGAGTCGAGGTAAACAGATCATACCGTGTACGTGCGAGGTTCCCTGAGCTTCAAGGGAAGAACTTCGATCCCAGTAATGGGCTCTTAACTCAAAGAATTAAAGCTTCTTTGGATCATATCTGATTACCTCCTGTTGCCCAGGCGCTGAATGAACCCTACGGGTTTAGCACTTTACAACTAATGTAATAAAAACAGAGTGTGACCAGTTTCTCTTATATTTCCTATCGTCAACAGCCTCGTAAAAGTGAAACGAGAAATTTTCAGTGTAAAGTGCTCGTTGTCACTAATGAAATTTGGTCATAATTATCATATTTTGGGAAATTTTAATCCAGTTTAAGATTATAATTGACATTTCCCGTAAGTTATTAAATCAATAATGTTGTAGAACATTTCAGAATGTTTCACAGGATCGCAAAACACGTGACTGTTTTGAAATTATCGTGAAAAGTAGTAATGAATTATTTTATTTCATAATAAATTATCTTTGGGATAATAAATTACACACATGTGCAACACCTGAGTAGTCTTCCTTTGAAGTTGCTTCTCCAACTAATGGGTTCATCATTTCAATAGAGAGACATGTGGAACAGAAAATGAAGAAATTAGTTCCTTAATATTGAAGGTACTAAGACAATGAACAACACCTTTAAGGCGGAAGGACTGATTACCTAATCTTCCACTGTCTTCCAAATCTTATCTCTGTAATGACTTGAAAAAGACACTGGTTGGCGAAACGTCTTCAAAAGATATATGCTGAACTTGCGTGTAATTCATTGTAATTGTGTAAGGCTTAATGTGTGTATGAATCGGTACCCTTGCAATTGCAACTCCACAACTATGCCAATTTATTCAGCGAACACATTGTTACTTTCACGATATTGTGAGATTATAATTTCGAGGACTGAATTAAATTAGGTGAGAGGAAATGCTGCCAACAATCCTGGTGGTGTACATAGGATGATACTGACATACAAAGAGCTTATACTTTTAGAATAGAGCCGCTATACTATGTCGCTCTGAATGGTACCCGCTACCTTTTCATGGCGAGTGCGTAAGGATGCAAATTATGCAAAGACTCGTCTACAAGTAAATAAGTAGATGTGAAAGAACAACTGCAGTTCGCGCAAAGAAAGGTCATGTCTGTTTATATTGTTTATGCTGATGAATTTAGGGGGGAAAGTGGATTCGGTTTTTAGAAATTACTAAATGAAGGTGTATTATGACATGTATAAGTATAAACATACATGATAGTGTAACCTACGAGTCACATTGTTAAAAGATATTGAAGTGCTGCAAAATCTAGGCTCTCACTGCACCTTAATGAATCTAGACTCTCATTGCACCTTAATGAATCTAGATTCTCACTGCTCCGTAATGAATTTAGACTCTCACTTCACCTTAATGAATCTAGATTCTCACTGCTCCTTAATGAATTTAGACTCTCACTGCTCCTTAATGAATTTAGACTCTCACTTCACCTTAATGAATCTAGATTCTTACTGCTCCTTAATGAATTTAGACTCTCACTGCTCCTTAATGAATTTAGACTCTCACTTCACCTTAATGAATCTAGATTCTCACTGCTCCTTAATGAATTTAGACTCTCACTGCTCCTTAATGAATTTAGACTCTCACTTCACCTTAATGAATTTAGACTCTCACTGCTCCTTAATGAAAATAGGCTCCCACTTCTCATTAATAAATCTAGGCTCCCACTGTTCCTTAATGAATCAAGGCTCCCAATGCTCCTTAATCTAGATTCCCACTGTTCCTTAATGAATCTAGGCTTCCACTGCTCTTTAATGGATCTAGGCTACTTCTGCACCGTAATGAAGCTATACTGCCAATGCTTCTTAAAAATTATCTTCCAGCATAACAGTAAATATGGGAGTGGCGTGGACTAACTCGTACGACACATGGTATAACCTGAACTTGTCTCTAACGAGACTGAGACGAAAGCAGGAAAATATGTTATGCTCCCCACTAGCTGTATATTATCAAAATATTGGCGTGAAGGGTTCATTAAGGGATATAAATTAGCGTGAGTGACGCCCAGCGCGGCGCTCCTACCACTCTGAAGACCAGAGTAAATCTTCGCTTTCTGTGAGACATATTATCGTTCAGACTATGCTCTGCGTCTTGTGTTTGCTCTAAAATGTAACTGGATTCAAAACAGCACTGTCAACAGTAATAAAAAAAAGATTGCTTGAAGAGCATGCTCTCATTATGACATTGTTTCACTCTCCGTTGAGCTTAAGAGATAAATTACTGGACTAACTTAACATACCTGCAGAACAGAAAATATAGCATTGCTACTGTGCAAGCATAACACTGTTTCAGTGCCAATACAGCTACAGTACTGTAGATAGCGTGACACAGATCAGCTATTGCATTATTTTAGTTTGTCAAGGAAAATGCTGTTTATTTTTTTCACCCTACACTGCATTATTTAATAAGGTAAGATATTACAGTGGCAAGATGTTACGGATAAGTTATGGTTATGGATTGGAAAAAGTTGTTTGGATAATAAATTGAATCAGAGGCGGCAACAAATTTCATACACGAAATTGGTATAATGAATGGGTGTAAATGCTGAATCTGGTTCCTTACCATTGTACTCGAATTTCAGATAGCAGAATATTAGAAAAACTCTTGGACGCTTCTTTACCTCACGAAAGAATGAGCAGTAAAACACCCAGTTATATCAAAATGAACTGCGAGATAGACTCGGTTGGTAGAGCAGTTAGTTCACTCCGGTACGGGTGACAACATCGGGACATGTTTCCTTAACTAAAATAGAGGTATGATGCCCTCCGTAGCTAAGGCAGACACACGAGAACTTCGATGTGTAAGTCCATCGTCAGGAAAGGAGTTCTTATCACTTCTTGGCAAGAAGCACTTTTATACATAGATTTAAAACTCGTTTTTAATCCTCACTTCCAGTACTACGCAAGGCATGTTAACATGTATTATTGATTGCGGAAAACGAAGTTAATAACTGGTGAAAAACATACTTAATTTACTAGTGTGTCATCTGAACCGGGATGAGCTGAGAACACTCACTCACCTGAAATGTTAAACTCCATTAATTATTAATAAACGAGTCCCAGCAAGAATTACACTGTTCAGCCAGTACTTTCACGTAGTATTTCCAATTATGCCATTCACCCCCAACACCTTCAAGACGAATCTTTATGTACACCCTTCAGGCGTCACCCTCAGCAAGTGTCCTCAGTTATACCCTCAATTGTAATTATAATCACGGGGAGCACTAAATTCGTAGGATCATACAGCGCATGTGGGGCGACGGAAGGTATTCAGGCTCAGTTCAGGGAACTGGAGCACAGATCCAATTCCCTAAATCAAGAGCCCCTCACCAGCGTCAAGGAACCTCCCCTGAGGGGTTATACCCTCAAGCTAAAAGCTATTTCACTATTTTTTAATTATACTACATATACAATTATCAAAGAGGAGGTTAGTCATCTTTTCACAGTTGAAACTGAAACTTATCTTCCTATAATGGTAGATGTTGCAGAGACCCAGGTTATCAACACTTTTTTCCAACAGTTATAAGCACTGTAGCAACTTATGAACACCTTTATTCGCACTTGTATCAACTTCACTAGACACTTTTTAAACACTTGCATTATTAACTCTTCGTTTTTTCATACGACACCAGCTCTTGCGTGTCATGTTGACACACAGCCTCAACTACTTGTCAGTTATACGCTTAATTAGCTTAATGAGGCAGGATTATATATATCTAGAAATATATAAACTGTTTATATATATTTCATTTTATTTCCTTTTTATGCGATCACACTAGTATTTTTTTTTGGGGGGGGGATTAAAGTATATTAACTATCCGAAGGTCATTAAGGTTTCAAGTCACTTGTTTACCACAAATTAAGATTAAATCCTAAAATTGGTATTTATGTAAAATCTCACTGAATGTGCGTCGAGGAATAAACCTGTCTCGTTATATACACTTCATACATTTACTCGCACCTCCAAATGTGTATTCATTGACACGCATCTGTGTATATGCGGTACACTGAAAATAGGACACCACTTGGCGCATGTACACTGAGTAATGTACACCTTACGGTGTATATGCACCGAAAGATACGCGGCTCTCGGTATTTACACAATGAGTAATAAATATTTCACATCAATCTTGAGATTGATGGACTGAAAACATGGACTCCAGGCTGAGGGACTGATTACCTCAAACTTCTCCTGATGTTCCACCGTTCCTCTCTGTACCGGACTGAAGAAGTCACTGGCTGGCGAAACGTTTCCTCAATAAAGATTCCCAAAATGTTTCACTAGCGTCTCATTCTTCAAATCAGATTTGATTCAAGGAAGGAGAGGGTAGTTGCAGGTAGGCAATAGAAGGAACAAGCAAAAAGAAGTGTTGGTTAAGAGTATGTTTGATTGTATCTTAGAAGAATGCTGAATTGTGTCTTGGGAGAATGTTGAATTGTGTCTTGGGAGAATGCTAAATTGTGTCTTGGGAGAATGTTGAATCGTTGAAGTATTTATAAGTACAAGATGGTGGATGTCTTGATGCATGCTTGCCAGGTGGTTGTTATTGTGATGCTGGCCTGATAGATGGGGATTGTCTTGAGCTGGCCTGGCAGATTGTGATTGTTTAGTTGCTGGCCTGGCAGGTGATAGTTGTAATGATGCTGGCCTGGCAGGTGATAGTTGTAATGATGCTGGCCTAGGAGATGCTTGTTGCCTTTATGATGGCCTGGCAGACAGTGTTTGTCTTGATGCTGGCCTTGCAGATCGTGTTCGTCTCGATGCTAACCTGGCAGATAATGGTGTCAGTAATGCTGGTTTGGGAGATAATGGTGTCAATGATGCTGGCCTGGGAGATAATGGTGTCAGTAATGCTGGCCTGGCATATAATGGTGTCATTGATACTGGCTTGGCAGATAGTGGCGTCAATGATGCTGGCCTGGGAGATAATGGTGTCAATGATGCTGATCTGGCAGATAATGGTGTCAGTGATGCTGGCCTTGCAGATAATGGTGTCATTGATGATGACCTTGTGGTTTCAGATAGGTTATGCAGACTTTCCAGGTTTTTGTACTCAGAGTCTTAGATATATCTTCATATTTCGAGAGATGATGTGTTTACATCTATGGATTAGTTTATATTCATAAATGTAGAATTTATGGCAAAGACTTCGAGCAAGGAACAAAACAGTTATCATACTTAAAAATCCCAGCAAGATTAAAGCATAGTCAAGAAGATAACAGTTAGCGGATGAGGGTAAAGATTTGTGTCTAAATGTGTCCCATGGATGTGAAGTTCATTGCTTTTAAATGACCTTTGATAAGACTGAAATGTATGAAACAGGGGTAGAAAGCCGTCACAGAGCAAGTCCCTATTAAAACTACATTTCCTTCAGTGTGACTTTTATTAGGTTTGTGACTATAGACTGAAGTGAATTCAAAAGACCAGTTCTTCAGCCTCGATTGAAGGCTGCCAGTCCCTTAGGAAAAGGCAGATGCATGAGGACGGAGACTTATATACTGAATTCAGAAGAGAGGTGCACCAGCTGAAGACTGCATCACAACTGAGCTTGGCCCATTGGTGAAAGTATGTCAAACTACGCTAGTCATTACACTAATGAGCTCTACTCAAAAATGAGGCATAGCATCATCTCCAGCTGCTACACCTTACGTCTACTCTAGCTTCAGTGCATTAATCATCGGCCTCATGCCTGGCCTTTAGCCTAGGAGACTGAATAACTTCTGATTACTTCTCCATTTCTTTGACTATCTCCAGTATTACCTGCATGTCTCACGAAATCGTAATGACACGATTGCAAACAAACCATACCACGGGAGGGGGAAAGAACCCGCGATCAGTGGCTAACGCGACGGTCTGGAGTTTTGAGACTCTGATCGCTGGTTCTATCCCCGCCCGTGGTATGTTTTTTTTTACCTGCATGTATTTGAAGCAGCATCTTGTGTAGGCGAAACGTTTCGATAATAAGATACCTAAGCCTATTCCTCAAGTTGTTGGTACTGAATAATCTGAATATAGTGTAAATCACACTATACAATACTTCTCTAGGGAATCTAGTATTATTAAACTTTAGGGAAGATAACTGTATTTCGGTAAGACTTTTTCTTGCTCACAGACAGGGCCGGGGGGGGGCGTTGACCCCCGAAACCCTCTCCCCCTCTAGGTATACAAACAAACATTAAATCGACGAAAAGGACAGAGCCAGACATAATTTTGGAAGCAGCAGCGACCCTCCTTAGCAAAATCATTGAGCAAAACAGTGGAGTGTACATGTTGACAGGACCTATTGACCACCTTGTCCTCGATTTATATAATAGCCAAAGTAAAATAGTCGCCATAACCCCGCACTCTCTGCTTCCCCTAACACCTAACTTCACCAGACTTGATCTCGTTGATTGTATTATCATGGGGAGCGCTAAACCCATGGGGATTATACAGCGCTTGTAAACGGGGGGGGGGGGGGGGAGAGAGGAAGGCATTCATGCATAATTCTCTCAGATTATAGCCTCATGTGTGACCTGCTTTCATAACGATATTATGTGTGATGTCTTTCTCCGAGCCTCTCCTCATGGTGCTCGTTTGCCTTATGAGGCGGAGTATTCGCTCATTCCTGTGTATTTGATAAAGGCCAACCGTGAGCGAAACTGAGTATTCAGAGGATAATCTGCTACCAGTGTCTGTATTCCCGGGGCTCTTTGTGACTGCTTTATGATGGCTATTCAGTCACTTGAGAAGCTCGTGAGGAGTTGTGTAAAGTTAAGCGATTTTGTGCCCAAGAAAGCAAGTATATTGTTTGATAATGGCCGGTACTTAGCGTTATAACTAAGTAGTCGCTTCATTTGGAGAAGAGAGGAAATCATGATGCGGGTGAATGGCACTTGATCCAAAGAACTGGAGCAACCAACCCTATTCTGCCTTGGATAAAACCACATTTTCTTCTGTTTTCCAAATGGTCAGTGACTTTCAGTGGCTTAGCTCTTCTTATAACAAAAATTGATAATAATAATAATAATAATAATAATAAAATTTATTTAAAATAAATTGTAGCTATTTGTACATTATTTTTACAATCTTGGGGGAGAACTAAATCCGTAGGAGTGATGCAGCGCCTGGATGAATGGATGGCATTCGGTTTTGATCCAAGGAATGAGGCCACATTTCCGATTCCTTAAATAGAAGAAACTCCCTTGAGAGGAGTAAAAACATATTTCGTTCGCAAATTTTTTCAAAGTGTTCTCGCTCAGTCAGTAAACTTGTCATTCTTGACACACCTCACCTTCCTCTCACACGTAATGTGTTTGCTGAAGACTTTCTTTCTAATACACACATATCTTGTTAGCTGGAGCCTTCATGTAACTCGTACACATCCCGCACATAGGAGAGAGGAGCTTACGACGACTTTCGTCGTTGTAAATGGTCTAAGTCGGTCCGAAACGCCGTCGTAAGCTTCTCTCTCCTATGTGCGGGTTATTTGTGTATTGTTCCAGTCACGGTATTGTGGCTTTTTGTTATTTACACTCACGTAGTGTGTTTGCTAGAGACTTCCACTCACACATAATAAAATATATACGAGAAGTGGTCAGCTAAGGAGTAGCATGCGATTATTTCGTTCATTCGGTGCGGCTCGCGGACAGCAAACAAGTTTGCTTTCTCTGGCCTCATTGAACGACACTGAATGAGTGAACGAATCACAAGTGGCTCGTGAGCTATGGCTGAACCATGTATGGCATATTGTGCACATTTTGGCTAATGCCACTGATTTAAACTAAAACACAGTGATTTGTTTTTGCACGTGGAGCTTATGAATCTCCTATAAAACCCAGTCTTACCAAGAATGATTCATGTCTCATGTCAGTCTTTACTGACATGAGACAAATGTTTCACTAATGTTTCATTTTTTCACTAGTGTCTCATCACACTATGCTGCTTTAACACATGGATGTCAAATGGCATGTAAATAATATTACTAATCAGCGAAAAGTATCAAGAGTGAGTTGGAGGCCTCGACTCAGCCTTATTTATGAACCGCTTCTGAGCCAGGAAGCGAAACTCGTCAGAGCTCATAGTTGTCAGTGTGGCAGATGGCCCGGTGAGTGGTGAGAATCCTCAGTCAGTGCTACAGTCTATAAAAAAAAGTGAAAAGAGTTAAACCACGTGGTTATATTTCATATTTACAAATAGTGTTTATCTTTCAACAATCACGAGGTTTGCAATCCAATTTAGGAGTTAAGTGACTTAATTGTGGTACAGGTGACTTGAATCTATTTTTTGTAAATAAGCTTGAACTAATAAACAATACCAACATTGAGAAAGTAAATTTCTTAATCAAACATTGATGC
This sequence comes from Cherax quadricarinatus, assembly GCF_026875155.1. Taxonomy (NCBI): domain Eukaryota; kingdom Metazoa; phylum Arthropoda; class Malacostraca; order Decapoda; family Parastacidae; genus Cherax; species Cherax quadricarinatus. Next base: position 103,974,238 of record NC_069403.1, on the reverse strand, counting down.
ACACTTTAGTTTAACTTAATCTCGTCATTTTAACTCGTTATGCCCCTCAAGGAGGTTCCTTATGTGGTGGTGGCTCGTTGATTTGGGAAAATTGGATCTGTGCTCAGTTCCGAATAAGCTGAAGACTAAATACACATCCACCCCCAGGGTGTATAATCATCCGTTTTTAGCGTGATCCCCTTATTATACATAACTATTTTTAACTCGTTATGCAGTTACAAAGTGTTGTTGACGCTTGTTAACTGTGAGAAGTGCTAGCATGGCCTGTTCGGTGGTGTCGATTGAAAATATAAAAATAGCAAGTGTTCAAAAGTGCTTATAACAAAGTTGTTTATATATGCGAATACGAGTTCGTAAATAAAGTGCTTATTGGTGTTCATAAGTGTTCATAACGTGGGACCCAGCACTACCAAGTTGCACGAATAGTCCAAAGACCCACCACCATGGGGGATCAGTTTCAATATAGAATGCGAAAAACGGCAGCACTAACTCCACTGTACTGTGAAAATTGTGACTGTAAAATATACTAAGTTTTTAAAAGTTATCAGATTATACGTGAGAATACTTCTGAAAGTTGTTGCCTGAAGAGTATAACTTGATACTTATTGAAGGTGTGGGATGAAGGCTATGAAAGACTATTTCTTCTGAAGGTGAGTGCTGAAGGCTTTAATTGCAGATACTTCTGATGTCATGAGCTGAAGGGCATTAATATATTTAATGTACATTTGTGCTTTTTCCTTTCAGGTAAGTGGTTGCTGACAGCTCTCGTGATCCAGTTACCACACCATTAGTAAGGTAAGTGCTTGTCTCACACCAGTTGTCAACGATACTGGTTTTCACCATTAACACTATTTAACATGCAGTGCATGGAAGAATATTTGCAATGAGAACTAAAAGCAATAGCTGCTAAGGTGGTAATTTAAAAAGCATACTATATCCGTCTTTCGTTATGAAGGGCGTATGTCCTACCTAGCACAACCCTGATGGACGCAGTCACCGAATTATGCATGTTTTATTATGGATTATGTAATTAAAAGTGATGTAAACCTTCCTGGTATATTAATAAAGATATCATAGCAGTTCAACAGTGAATGAGAGAAGCTGCCTTCCACAGTTCACAAAATGGGTAGGAACAGGAGTGCACAAATTTTGTTTGTTCACGATCCAAAATTTGCTAAAAAAAAAAAAATTAAATTATATTGTCATATCAACCCAACTGTTACCTATATTTACCTGGGACTACCCCACAAGGAAGGTTCCTTGATGTTGGTGAGGGGCTCTTGATTTAGGGAATTGGATCTGTGCTCCAGTTCCCCGAATTAAGCCTGAATGCCTTCCACATCCCCCCAGGCGCTGTATAATCCTCCGGGTTTAGCGCTTCCCCCTTGATTATAATAATAACACCTGGGACCAAAACAAATCGTTTCTTTTTGCAAAATAATCGGCCTCGGTGGCTACGAATATGATCTCACAAATATTGAAGAAAATGTGAGTGACTTGATAAGTTCTTCTCAACATTCAGGGCATGTGAGAATTAAGTACAATACGTTTGAATAATGAACATTGCTGTAAGATCGAGCCGAATGTTTATGTGAATATAGTAATCCAGGTTTTATTTTTTTTTTTACCTTCGTGGCGGTTCTATACATTTCTAAATGCTAGTTAAAAAGTTACAAAAAATTTTATGGAGTTTGTGGTTAACCGTGACACAAAACAACCCAAGTTCGATTGTGGTCATTAATTTTCTCCCCTTATTTAAAACTCGAGAGTATTATGATCCAACATCTTTTAAATCTTGTACAACATGGACAAGAAAAATTAGTGGCGCTAGCCTATGTAAGTATAATGGTATGTAACGATTCTAATGACGACTGGAAGCTTGGCACCAAAACCCCCTCTATGGATATTATTCTGGCCTTTCATTTAATTAGTAGCAGTGGGTTTACACAATTACAGCCGAATATCTGGTAAATGTCAATGTTAATATTTTTTCCGCAAAGTAAGAAATCTTCCTCATTATTTGCCACATGTTTAACGAAATGAAGCAAAGTGAGCAAGATTATTCTTCGTTAAACAAAAATTGAGTAGTTGTATCTTCTGAAAAGGGTGTCTTGTCTGTCTGATAATTTCGGGTTTATCACCTTCATGTTAGTTATGTTTTCCCAGAACAATAGGAAGCAACCGCAATCTTCATTTCTTAATTGATTTCCATATAATGTATGTTGCTTATTCTAAAAACAACGAAAGGTTTATTTATGAATGAATTTCCAGTCTTAGATTTGTTTGCTAGCAAGTATGCTAGCCTCACTTTCCATGGAATCACTAACCAGTGAAATATCGATGCGTGTCGCTGCATTCAGTATAGCTTCGTTACCTGACATAACCTGTAGCAGTTATTTTAAAATTGGTAATGTAGCTGTGTTAAGTTACCGTCAGTTCTGTATATGTTACTTCATAGTGAACCCTGTGGCAGTGTTTTATTATAGATTAAGCACTAGCTATGTTCAGCAACACTGTAAACCAACTATGTTAAATTAGTCAGGATTGCCGTTTTATAATACTGCAGCAATTTACTCCAGTCATTAAAAGTGCTACGTTGGTCTGCGTGTTATGCTTCAATCCGTCTTGATGTGATCCATTGCAAGCATTGCTGCAATTACGTTGACATACTAGCTCAATAGGTTTGTTTCGTTTCAATAGAGAGTTGTGATAAGCTATTCGGTCCTCTAGCTGTAGTGGAATAGCATAAGGTCAAATTCAACCAAAAGCATAGGAAAATAAGCTTAAGATGATTTTTATTTGAAGATACCAGGCTCTAAATATTACTGAAAGTTTTCTGGAATCTCAGAGGAGGAATGCGAAATAAGTCAAACGCTTGCCTAAATGGCAAGGATGTTTAATACCGAGTAAGCAGAAAGATTTTTTTTTTTTACAGAAATCTACGAAAATTAGTCTGATCATAACGAGATCATATGATTGTGATTCCGATTTTTGAACAGAGCTTTTGTAAGATGGGGAAGGAAGAAGGGTGGGTAAGGATAGGAAAATGGGAAAAGAGTGGGTGGGGGAATGGGAGGTGGGGTAATAAAGGTAAGTGGCCTAACCACTTTGGTGCATTTTAATAAGTGTGTGTCTAGTGTGTGTGTAGTGTTGTTATTCATGAAATTCATAGCATGGGGTATACCACACTACCCATCAGCAGCACATATTTATACAAGTTGCATACATGCATGATGCTGAGTTGGCAGGAGGTATAGTTTTTTTACATGTTAGGTTAGATAAAATTTCCATGTTAGGTTTGGTCACAAAATATTTTAGGTCATGTGGAATATATTAATAGACATTTCCTGCATGTATTTTAAATGAGCAAATAAATATTATTATAAAGTGCCAGAATAATTTTTCAGTAATTAAAATAAGTCAAATAGACAATTTGTTCATGCTATTTTTTTTATTTAATGAATTACAGTAAAAAGGCCTAATCATTTTTATAAAATGCGGAAAAACATTCACAACGCTACGGCACTAATACCTTCAGCTATCATTACATAACTGTGGCTCATTTAGTGGACTCTTCTGAACGAAACAATCAAATACATAATGTCTGTTTATTTATTTGCACTCTACACGGGTTACATGACACTAGGTAACTCCCCGACGTAGCAAACACTAATTCCTAATTGCGTCCACACAATTAGCGTTGTAACAGAGACGATCATTAGTATATGAGTTGTCTATTTCTGTGTATGTTAGTTTAGTATGTCTCTGGTTAATAGCGTGAGAGTAAGTATGCAGGGAACATATTACTTGTGATCATTCCATCTGACGAAGAAGAGAAAAATTGATGATAATCATAGTTGGTTGATATATAATATTCATATTTAACTCTAACTCTCTCTCTCTCTCACTCTCACTCTCACTCTCTCTCACTCTCTCTCTCTCTCTCTCTCACTCTCACTCTCACTCTCACTCTCTCTCTCTCTCTCTCTCTCTCTCCTCTCTCTCCTCTCTCTCTCTCTCTCTCTCTCTCTCCTCTTTTTTCCCTCCCTTCCCTCCCTCCCCTCCCTCCCCCACTTTTCCCCTTTTCACTTATCTTTCCCCCTCTACCCCGTCTCTTTTTTCCCACATCGCCCTTCCTACCTCCCCCTCCTGTCTTTTATCCCTTTTTCCCCTCTTCCATATTTTTTCCCACCGCTTTTTCTCACTTTTTTTTCTCCCTCTCTTTCCCTCCCTCTTTCCCTCCCTCTTTCCCTCCCCCCCCTCTTACTCCTGGCTCCGAGGGCGGAGTTTCTACAACAGAACGTATTAAGAGTGTGTGCTGTAGCATACTGTGCTTAAACTTACCTTGTGTTCCAGAACAATTTGTGCCTGAACTGAGCTCTTCAACTATGAATATCGTATACTGAAAAAAATCATTTTGAACTTTCACTGTGGCTGAACAAAGTTTTGGTGTTAGTGTGTGTGTGTTGTGTGTGCGCGCGCGCGCGCGTACGTGCGTGCTAGGTAACAATTGCTACCCTTACTGAAGACTGGTTAAACTGTTAAAGCAAATCGTGGAACAGAGAAAATTAACACGTTTGCTTAATTACATAGCGAAACTATACGTTAAAATAATAAACTTAACCTAAATTAAAAATAAAAAATCAGTAAATTTTTAAGTTCCATAATGATCCTTAAAATAATGCTTCTCTCCAAGTATTAAATAAACATATGTTTATGTGAATCCTCTAAATAAAGGATTGTCTTCAGGTTGAAGATTTATTGTCAATATATTAAAGTTGAACAATAAACTTAGAGTTGAGAGATAAAGAATTTTCTGGAGCAGTGTTCTAGTGAGTAATTGTTATTGAGATTTCCTACAGAGACTCATTAGCGCTTCCTCATAAGTCTCCTGGTTGCTACAAGTCATGACTGGTTCAAATATCCTCTTCCGTGTCATGTAAGACTCCTGCCGTCCACAAGTCATCAGGTCTTCAGGTCTCCTCCAGCGGGTCCCGTAACACCCTTGCCAACCCAAATTCATCACTTCCATTTTCGTGTTTTCTCGAGCGCATCATACAAGACTCCTGGCACTCTCACGTCACAACTTTCCTCCTCCGGTTTTCTTCAGTAGGTCATACAAACAGAAGCGTAACTTAGACTCTGAGTTATGAAGGAGAGGTGAAGTAATGTCCCACAAGTTACGTCTTTACTATGTTCATACTCGTGAGCGGCTCTAGACATCTTAGTACACGTGGGTAACTTTATCTTAGCTGTTTCTTCTGTGAAGCGTGCCAAGAAAGCTGTCTTCAGTGATACCGAATGGAAGAAAGTGCTGCTATTTCTCGGTGGAACACTCGCTTGACGTCCGTCTTATGAAATTCTCTAAAGCTCATTATAAGCATTTTAAGGTCATTGTTAATGCTAAAATAAATGTGGCCATGACTCTGGGCTTCAGTTTGTGTTTTTGTCATAAAAACATAACTTTCTTCTAAGTTGGGATAAGCAAGTTTCAGAGAATATTATGGAAGGTGAAGTGAGACACACAGGAAATAAAGATGACAATGTAACACAGGGAGGATGGTAACGTGATGCAACATTACATTAATCTTTTAATACACTATTGTATCACGTTACCAGTCTAAACTCGTGTTGGTTATTCAGAGTAAGGAGAGATGGAGGCTGGATCTTTCTTTCACTAGTCGTAAGTCAGACGCGAAATGAATAATTTGAAGAGGTTTTGTCATTCTCTTTAAACATGGCAAGTTACGATACTGTAGCGCATGAAACACTAGTGTTGCAACCAACCAATATGTTGCAACTCGCATAGCTAAAAAGAACAGCTTAACACGGAATAGAGTAGTGGACTGCAAAGCTACAGCAAAACCCGAGAAAAATCATTTACGTTTATTTCTACTAAATGCGATGCATCAACGGTGTCCTGCTCCCTGTTCTACAATCGTTACACAGAGCAAACACTGTTTCTCTGTAACACCGTCGTTCAGGGTGAGACTACTACATGGTCTTAAATCGGTCTGCCTGAGTGGAAAGGCTTTAGTAGGGCACAGAGGACATCGCAAAGTATTCCAGCAAGGGTTCATCATTTACGGGAGCATCGTAGATTTCATTCCAGCATTGCTGAAGTTTGTCTCTTGGGAATTTTTTTTTTATATTTTATTTAAAACTCGGGTACAAAAAATATATGGGTACATAATCAATATGTAACAAGATACAGGCAGTAAAACGATAATCTGCAGTGACTACACAAATACCAAAGAAGCACTTATATAATGACATCAGAATTGGCTGCTGCACTCCAATCAAACACTACTTTTATGTACTGTGCTTCACGTGAAAAGATGGTCTTATAATAAAAACGATAGTCCTACTTAGTAATGCTTACACTCCCCCCCCCCTTGAAAAACATGCCACTTTCACCTGAGTATACTCATTGACATCTCTTATACATTTATTAGAGCATTAAGGATATCATTGACAACATGTATAAACACAATCCAGCCATCTAAAAGGCTGACTATAATACAAGGAAAGTCTGAACATGATGGCACACATCCACCAAAGAAACCAATCCACACCCTAACCCTCATATACCCCATGATAACACTCAATATCATGCACGGTGGTGGATTTAATACACTACCGCTGACTCTTCACCCCCCCCCCCCACATGCCTAGTAACTGTCTGCCGTCACCACTCATAACCTCCATCAGTCATTGAATTTAAAAATACATCAAGGTACAATAACATAAAGGAATATGAGAACCCCTTATCGTCTCCGCCACAGAAAAATAAAATTGTTACATTTTCTAAATCATATGCTGTTCATCTTTGTCTTACAAAAATCCCCACCCCCTTGTTTTTTATTCTTTAGTCCAAAGCAAAAAACCCAATTATACATTTCATCAATCAAATTATATTACAATAACTAAAAATTTTCAATACAATCATCCGACAATAGGTGCCATTATTATTCCCCTGAGTTCCTGAAATTTCCTAAGTTTAAATAATTATTGAAATCCTCAAAACCCTTTCCCCGTTTTTAAAAAACATGTACAATATCCAATGCATTTCGTTTGATCAATCATTTTATTTAACTTTTTTTTCCCCTAGTGCAAGATAAATACCATTGCACTAGATCCAACACCTTAATTTGTTCACTTAAAACGTATAAAATAAGAAAACATAAATAACTTAAAAAATATATGTAGTAATTATTTGCAAAGTGAAGAATCCCAAATAATATGGAACAGTAAAACTAGAAATTGTAATCCTCACTAATAATTTTTCCCATTTTTTATGTATTATGTTCAACAAGATATAATTTTTATAAAAATTTTTTCAGAGCAGTATAATTACCTTGTCCGCACAAATTTACAAAATATAACTATGGCCCCTAATAAAACATGCCCGGGGCAACTCCTCAATCATTAACAAAAAAACCCTGGCAAAAGACATTAAAAACCCCACCCCCGCCACCCCCTCCCCCATGTATCTGTTTTAAAAAAAAACACAAACCACTTCCCTTCCATGCTCAAGTTCGTTCCTGAGTCAAAGCATAAAACCCCTGTCTCTTAACCAAATTCACCATTCCCCCCCTACGCCCCCCTATTCCTAACGACAATAACCCAATGCCCCACCCACCACACTTTTTATTCACCTTCCTCCCCACTAATCTCAAAAAAGAACAAGAATGCCATTTGGGGGAAAAACCAGCCCATCCAGCCTAAACTACACCCAACCCAAAAATTAACCCCTCCCGACAGATTCTAACCCAAGGAAAACTATTTCCCACACCCCCATATAGCCCCTATTTCTGCTACTGTAAGATACACACTCGCCGCAAGACCCGCACCATTTCACCCCCCACCCCCCCGCAGCACCAAAGACACACAAAAAAAAATCTGCCATACATACATCACTGCCCTCCGTGCCCTTGGGAAACCCCCTCCCACATCAAAATCAAACCCCAAAAGTCGAAATTTTCTTCCCCCCCCCCATATACCCAGAACTCTCCAAACCACCCCTTACAGAACCAAGGTTTCAAAAAAATTTTAAATGGCAGAAAACCCTTCCTTTTCCTCAAATGCAAACAAGTGCCAGCACCTACATAACCCTTCTATTTTTCATGACCTTGTAGCTAAATTCCATAAAAAATCAAAAACCACTTCCAAACCCCTTGTTTAATCTGTTTCCGAAATTTTTCCCAAATGCCCCCCAATATACATTGGGTATGAGCTACTCCCGTACCTGTCCCCTGCCACCGCCCCCCCCAAGCCTACTTCCCTTATTTTTTTTTGTTTCCCCTTATGCCAAAAAATTTGCACCATATCTTCAACCCAGTATCCCTTTCCCTTCCCATTTTCGCACTTTCCTTCATGACCTTCCACCCTTCTACCCCCCCCCCTCCCCCCCCAAGTATCGCTGCTTCACATACACCCCCCTTCACTGTGTGCCAAAAAGGAAAAAGACCCCCGCCCCCTCCCGCACGCCTATCATCCCACCCCTTCTTACCCAGTTTCCCCAAAACCCCCACCATCCCTAAAAACCCCCCTTTCCCCCTTCCTGAATATCACACGCCCTCGGGGATATATTTCGCCACCCCCCACTTTCTGTACACAAGTGTTTTACTCCCACCCCCCCTTCGCAATGTTACATCCCCGCCCTCCCCCGGCCATCACCCATCGCTTACCATACTTAGTTGGAATTTATTTCTGTGCCCCCCCACGCCCGCCTTACCAACCCCAAATTTTAAATTCATCCACTACGTTCCACCCATACTGTTCCCCCCCCCCACCCACTCTTACTTTAAAAAATTTTGACTTTGCTCCATTAACCCTCACCCTGCCCCCCACCAAAAATCTCTATTAAGTCCCCCCCTTCCAATCCTATTTCCCCCCCCCTCCAAAATGTGGTACCCCACATCCCCACAATCAAAAAATTCCCAGGACCCACCTCTCCCTGCCCCCACCCTTTCCCTCTATAAGCCTATAAAAAGGGCCCGCTGCATGCAAAAGGTTTTGAGACAAGGGAAAAACCTTCGCAAACCCTCCCTTTGCAGGGAAACCCTAATTTCCCCTTTAAAACCTGAACCCTGACCGTTGCAGGATTTAAAAAGTTCCCCCAGCGCACAACTCTCCCCAAAAACCCTGTTTTTTTAAAAACACCACAACATATGTCTATCTACATCCCATAACCCCGCTTCCAATCAACCCCAAACCCCTTCCCCCCGTTGTCTACCCTCCACAAAACCTTAATTTTTAAATGCCCCTCACGCATTTTTTCGACCTGGAACCCCACACTGCCTTTTGTAGGACTGGGTCAAGCACCTTTTTAACGGTAACATAAAACCTTTCCCCGAAAAAATTTATAATCGCACACATGGGGGAGACGCCCTAAAAGCACCCCGGGTCTTCCCCCCCCCCCCCTTTTATAGCCCAAAAACTAGTCCCCCCCGTGCCCTGCGATTCCCCCAACCCCCCCTTTCCTTATACAGTTAAACAACCCACCAGAAATTCCTTCATCAAACCCAATTTTAATATAGAAATCATTGGATTCCATCAATGCCCCGGGGCTTTTCCCCCACTCAAGCCCCTTATCGCCTCTCCACCCCCCTCCCCATGACCACCTCTTTACCTACTCCCTCCTCCCCCAAAAAACCCCGAATTTTTCCCCGAATCTCTCCCTCCCCCTCTCCTCCCCCCCTGCTTAAAATTCTCCCAAACCAATTTTCAGCATAAATTTCTCATTCCCCTGGGGGGTAAATCCTGCCCCCCCTATTCCCCCCCCCCCCCCTTTTACACCTCTAATTTTCCCTAATCGGGGTATCTGTTGCCTATTCCAAAACTCCCCAAAACACATCCGACGGTTTGTCACCCCTAGAACCTCCTCTAAACCTTCCCTCACACGAAAACGCATCAAAAAAGAGAATTTTGTATATCCCCCAAACTTCCCCTTAAAAAATCTTTTCCCTGTTACCCCCCCCCCCCCCTTCATAACAATCATTAGCTGCCCCTAAATATTTTTGTAAACCTAAATCCATACCTCATCCCCTTTCCCCATGCTGGGAATACCCCCCTCTCAATTTAGCCTGCTTTTCCCAAAATTCCAAGACACCTCCCCTTTTGTTGCGAGCTCCCTAGTTGCTTCCACCATTCCCCAAAAAACAACCCCCCCCCCCCTTCCCCGAAAAAAGCCTCCAAATTTTTTTCCAATAACCCCCATACCCACGAAACCAACCCTTCCCATGCCATTCCCGCCAAAACGGCACGATTCCAAAAACCTAAATCATCGTCATTACCGTTCTACGTTATATCTCGAGTTATATATATACATCCAACCCGGGAGCATAACCCCCCCGATAAAAATGTGCTCTACTTTTCCACCCATCGCCCGATATGTCATAAACCCCTGCATCCCCCCCAAATCCCCCAAAAAACCCCCCCCCAAAAACACCCGCCCCCCTCGGGTCCACACCTTATTCCTGATTACACAATTCCAACCCCCCCTATTATAGAAAATTGGGAAACCCCGCATGTAAAAAGCAAAATCCCCTTTCAAATTCCCTTTACCCCTATGTTACTTCTGTGGCTATATTCCCCAAAAAAACATACCTTAATCCACCCCCTATCCCCTTTCCCCCCTCACCACCCCCCTCCCCTCCCCCCTTCCCAAATTAGCATTGGAATGGGTGGACTCCCCACTGCCACCCCACCCTTTAATTTCCCCCGAACTACCCCAAAATCATCCCAAAACCGTTCAGCCTCAACCTTGCCCTACTTGAAATTGTGTTTTTTGAAAAAACACACATCAATGTTTAAAAAGCCCCAAAACATCCCTCCCAAACCCTACCGTTTACCCTCAGCTCTAAGGCCATTAGTTTATCGTTAGACACTTAAAGATTCAAAAGGGGGGCTTTCCTCTATGTCTCTGTGTCCCGTCTGTTCCCCTTTTTTTCTGTTCTGTCTTTTCTCGTGCCCTTTTCCCCCTTACCCCCCCCCCCCCCCTGTGACTACCCCCCCCTTTCTTAATCACTCCCCCCCACTCTTTCCCTGTACGCGGGGGGTGTTATAACCTCCCCCAAACCGCGGGCCTCCCCCCTCTTCTGTGGCCCTCAATTTTTCCCTATCAGTATTTCATTGCCCTTTGCACCCCAGCTTACCGTAGCAACTGCAACATGCCCCCGGCTCTGACCCCCGAGGCTTGGAATTGTCAAACAAATTTTTACCCTCGAATTCCCTGTCTGTAGCTGGGTTTCCTCCGCAGGACGTCCGGAAAAACTTAATATCTCCGAGGGGGGTAGATAACCCTGTGGATCACCGGTTTCCCCCCCCCCACAGGGCTGCTCAACTCCCGGCCCGTTTTGGGGGGAGTATCCCAAGCCATGGTAGTTACCAATTCCTAACACGCCCTCCACTTTGCCCCCCAATTACCTTTGCCCGCTCACTCAAATTCTTCGGGAGAGGTTCCCCCCTGGGCTCTGTGGCTACTTGCCGCTCCAAGGGCGCCGGCCTGTGCTTTACCCCCATCCCGGCGCCCTGGGGCAAAAGGCCGCACAGCGACAGTCTTTCGTTGTCCCGCGTAGGTCACGACAGCTTGTCCCCAAAAACCTCCAGGACAACATACATGGAAATAGGGCTTTTTAAAGACATCTTGACGGTGTAAAATCCACCCGGGAACCCCCTTTAAATTCCCTCCGTCCATCGAACTAAATTTATCACGCCCTCACCATATCTTTGAAATGTCTCTTGATATCTACATCGTCTGCCCGAAAGGAACGTTGGGATCCTCCCAATGTAGATTTTGGGCATCCCGCAGGGGTCCCCGACCCAAAGATACGGGGGATTTCTTCTCCTGGGACTGAGTCACCCTCCTTTTTATTCCCCCATGTCAGAACTTTAGAAAATTCGTGATGATCCATTAAGTCTATTTCCTGTAAGTCTTCAACTTTAAACCCAAAAGTGTCCCGTAAAATGTTGTAAAAATAAGAGGCATTGTAGGGTAAATGCCCCTTTAAAAAAGGTCAACACACACGGTGTTGCTCCTCCTGGGTGCTGGCAGCCCTCTTTGGGGAAAAAGGAAGTTGCGACCCGAGAACCAGAGAAGCAAGAGCTGTTTGCGCAGTGCGTCCACTCAGCCCGAAAGCGAAGAGGACAATGTCTCTTGGGAATTGCCATGTCTCAGAATAACCTCTCATGCATAAGAAAAGTGGAATTTTTATTAGTTTTTATCTAAGACATACAAAGTGGAAGAATGTAGAAAATAATATAGCAGAGACTATCCTGGAGGCAGCTCAGATGAAAAATCACACATACACGAGCTGCTGAATCTACAATAAATACTAAGTCAGAAGATAGAGCCAACAAGACTGGTCTTGTGAATCAGGGCCTAATTGATCAGGGTCATTGCCCTCTTCGCTTTCGGGCTGAGTGGACGCACTGCGCAAACAGCTCTTGCTTTCTCTGGTGCGCAACTTCCTGTTTTCACCAAGATGGCTGCCAGCTACCGCAGGAGGAGCAACACCGTGTGTGTTGACCTTGTTAAAGGGGCATTTACCCTACGGAATGCCTCTTTTATTACAACGATATAGGGACACGTTTGGCATTGAAGTTTAAGACTACACGGACTAGCACTTAATGGATCATCACGAATCTTCATAAAGTTCTGCACAGTGGAGGCATATGAAAGGACGGTGATCAAGTACCAGGGAGAAGAACATCCCACCGTTCATCTGGTCTGGAGGTACGCCTGTGATGCTCAAAATACTACACTGGGTGAGGATCGCAAAACGTTTCCTTTCGAGGCAGTCTATTGTAGATATCGAGGGACATTTCAAAGATATGGTGAGGTGCATGATATACTTTAGTACGATGGACGGGAGGGAATCTATGAAGGGTTGCGGCTGGTTCTTATACACGTCAAGATGTCTTAGAAAGACCTATTCCATCGTATGTTGTCTGGAGGATTTTAGGACACAGGCTGTACGTGACCTACGCGGACAACGAAAGACGTGTCGCCCAATGTGCGGCGCTTTTGACCACATCGGCGGCGGATTGTGCGTAAAAGCAGCAGCGCGCGGCCTTGGGAGCGGCAAGTAGCCACAGAGTCTCAGGCGGAACCTCTGCCGAAGAATTTGAGTGCAGCAGGCAAAGGTAATTGGGCGGACGAATTGGAGGGCGTGTTAGAGAATTGTGTGACAACCTACCAGTGGCTTCGGATACTCCCCCGCAAACGGGCCTGGGAGTAGAGCAGCAGCCTGTGGGGGTGGGAGAGACCGGTGATCCACAGGATTTAATCTACGCCCTACAGGAGTTGTTAAGTTCCTTTCCAGGACGTGCCTGCGGAGGAGAACCCAGCTACAGACAGGAGAATTCTGACGTGGAGAAGGACTTGATTGAGCAGATTCCAGAGCCTTGGGGTAAGAGCCTGGCATGTTGCAGTTGCTACAGGTGGAAGCTGAGGTGCACAAGGGCAATGGAAATATGATAGGAAATTGAGTGCACATCTAGATAGAGGGCTGGCGGCTCGTCGGATGAGGAGTTTATAACACCTGCTCAGCTACAGGGAAGAAAACGTTGGGCAGGAGTGATTAAGAAAGGGCAGGGCGTACGTGCACAGGGGGGGGGGGGTACATGGCTGGAAAGAGTTGCACGAGAAAAGACAGAAGCAGCAAAAAAGTGGAAACAGACAGGACACAGAGAATAGAGTGAAAGCCACCCTTTCTGAATCTTTAAGTGTCTAACGTAAACGTGAATGGCCTTAGAGCTGACGGTAAAACGAGTATGGTTGGAGGGATTGTTTTGCGGCGTTTTAACATGTATGTGTGTTTTATGCAAGAACACAATTTCAAGTATGGCAGAGAATTGAGGCTGAAAACGGTTTAAGGTGTAGGTTGGTAGTTCAGGGAAATTTAAAGGTTGGTGGTGGCAGTGGCAGTGAGCAGTGGCAGTGAGGGAGTTCAGCCCAATTCCACATTGCTCAAGTGGGAAGAAGGGAGTGGGAGGGGAGGGGTGGTGAGGGTGGAAGGGATATGGGGGCGTGAGATTAGAGTATGTTTTCTGTGGCGGATATATATGCCAGCAGATAGTAACATACGGGTAAAGGTGTGAATTTTGTAAGGGAGGTTTTGCTTTTCTACATGCGGGGTTTACCAATGGTTTCATATAATAGGTGGGGATTGGAATTGTGTAATCAGAATAAGGTGTGGAGCCGAGGAGGGGCAGGGTGTGTCTTGGGGTATTTGAGGATTTGTTGAGGGATGCAGGGGTTTTATGACATAGTCAGGGGATGGGTGGAAAGTAGAGCACACGTTTATGTGGAGGGGTTATGCTGCCAGTTGGGATAGTATATATATTAACTCGAGATTATAACCAGTAGAACGTGATAATGACGATAGATTTAGGTTTTTCGGACCATCGTGCCGTTTTGGCAGAGATGGCATGGAAGGGATGGTTCGTAAGGTATGTGGGTTATTGAAATGGAAATGTGAGGCTATTTCAGGGAGAGGGGGGAGGGGTTGTTTTTTAGGGGTGAATGGTGGAAGCAACTATGGGAGGCTCGCACGCAAGAGGGAGGATGTCTTGGAATGTTGGGAGAAGCACGCTAAATTGCAGATTAGGGAGTATTACCAGCCATAGAGGTAGGGATGTAGGCGAGGTGGAGGTTGGTTTACAGAAATATTTAGAGGGGCAGCCTTAAAATGATTGTTATGAAGGGGGAGGGGGGCGCTAGACATGGAGAAATAGAGGTTTTTAGGGGTACCGCCCCCCCCCCCCCCCCCCCCGGAAAGATTGAGGGATATACAAAATTCTCGTTTTGATGCGTAGTGTGAGGGAGGTTTAGAGGAGGTTCTATGGGGTGACAAACCGTCAGGATTTGTTTTGCGGAATTAGGAATAGGGCAACAGATGATGAACACATTATGGGATTAGAGGTGTGTAAAGGGGTGGGGGGATATAGGGGTGGGGCAGGTACTTAGTACACCGATGAATGAGCACAATTATGCTGAATTATTGGGTTTAGGGAGAATTTTAAAGCAGAGGGAGGGAGGAGAGAAGGGAGGGAGAGATTCTGGGAGAAGGAAAGTCGAGGTATTTTAGGGGAGGAGGGAGTGAGGTAATAGAGGGCTAGGATCAGTGAGGAGGAGGTGGAGAGAGGCGATAATGGGCTGAGTAGGGGAAAAGCGCCGGGCATTGATGGAATTCCTAATGATTTCTATATTACACATTGGGATTGTATGAAGGAATGTCTGGTCCGGTTGTTAACTGTATGAAGGAAAGGGGAGGTTGGAGATCGCAGGGCACGGGGGTAGTAGTTTCTTGGTCTATAAGGGGTAGGGCGGGGGGAAGACCTTGGGTGCTTTTAGGGCGATCTCCCTCAGGTGTGAAGCCATTATAAAGTTTTTGCGAAGGTTTTATGTAACCGTATGAAAAAAGTTGCTTGGACCGGCCCGAGTCCTACATAGAGGACAGTGTGGATTCCAGGTCGAAGTATGCTGTGAGGGGCATGGAGAATTCTCAAGGATTTTGTGGTGGGTAGACAACGGGCGGGGGGATCTTGGGGATTATTGGAAGCAGCTTATGACAGTGTAGACAGACATATGTTGTGGTGTATATAAAAAAAAGGGTTTTGGTGATGAGATTGTGAGCTGGGCCAACTAACTTTGTATACGCCTGCAACGGTCAGGGTTCAGGTTAATGGGATGTTCGGGTTGCCAGTGTGCAAATGGGGATGGGTTTGCGGACAGGGTTGCCCTTCGTCTCAAATCCTCTTTGCATGCATGCAGGACCCTTTTTATAGGTATAGAGGAGTGACCAGGTGTGTTGGGAACAGGGAGAGGTGGGTCCTGGGAGATTGTCGGATATTGTGGGGTATGTTGGATGACACCACAGATTTGGTAGGAGGGGAAATTGGATTGGCGGAATGGGGGAGTATAATAGAGATTTTTGGTGGGGCGACAGGGATGAGGGTTAATGGAGCAAAGTCAAAGTTATTAGAAGTAGGCACGTGGGTGGGGGGGGGGTTTGGGGAACCAGTATGGTGGAAAGTAGTGGATTAGAATTCAGGATATGTGGGTTGTGTTATGGCGGATGCTGGGGAGGCACAGAGAATAAACTCCAAGGAAGTTAGTGAGTAGAGCTATGGGTGTAGGATGCGCGGGTGGAGGGTGGGGATGTAACATATGCAGCAGAGGGTGGTGTAGTAATACGCTTGTGTACAGTAAAGTGTGGGGGCGTGGCAAAATTATATCCCCTGAGGTCGTCGTGATATTCAGAACTGGAGAGGGTGGGTTTGAGGTATGTGTGGGGTTATGGGAAATGCCATTGGACTACGGGAAGGAGGTTGGTGATGATAGACGTGCGGCAGGTGGGGCTGGGTCTTATAACTTTGGACACACGAGTGAAGGAGTGTATGTGATGCAGCGATACTTGAGGGTGGGAGGGGAGAGAGGCGGTATGAAGGTGTGGTTGAGTTCCCGGATGTGTCATGAAGGATGTGCGAAAATGGTGGAAGGGAAAGGGCACTACGGAATGTGAGATCTGGAGCGAAATTTGTTCGCAGTTAGGGGAAGCAAAAAAAAGTAAGGGTAAGTAGGCTTGGGAGGACTGGTTGGCAGGGTAACAGTGATACAGGGAGTTGCTACATAGCCCAATGTATTATTGGAGGGGCATTTGGGAAGACTTTCGGAAGATCAGATTAAAGCCAAGGGTTCGTGAAAAAAGTGGGTTTATAGATTCTTTATGGGAATTCTTGCTACAAGGTCAGTGTATATAGATTGGGTTATGGAGGTGCTGGCACTTGTTTGCATTGTGAGAAGAGGAGACGGCTTTTCATGCCATATATTTTTGTGACTGAAACCTTGGGTTTTTGTAGGGCATGGTTTAACCCCCCCAACGGTTTAGCGGAGAGTTTGGGTATAGTGGCGGGAGGGGGACGCGACGAAACATTTCGACTTTGAGGGCTTTGCATTTTGATGTGGGAGGGGTTTCCAAGACATTTCGGGGGCAGTGATGTATGTAGGTGGCAGATTTTTTATGTAAGGTGTCTTGGTGTACTTGCGGGACGGTGCTCCACGGGGGTGAATATAGGGTGCGGGCGCTTGCGGCGAGTGTGTATCGTACAGTATGCAGAAATAGGCTTACCTACTATATGGGAAGTTGTGGGTAAATAGTTTTCCTTGGGTTATCGTAATCTGTAGGTAGGTGTAATCGTTTAGGGTTGGTGTTGTTTAGAGCTGGATTGGGCTGGTTCTCCTAAACTGGCATTCTTGTTCTTTTTTTGAGATTAGTGGAGGATGGGAAGGTGGAATAAAAGTGTGTGCTAGTGGAGGATATGGGTGTAAAGTCGTTAGGTATGGGGGGTGCGTACGGGGGGCGTAGGGGGGGTGTGAACTGGTGACCATTTGGTTAGAGACAGGGGTTTTATGGACTTTCGACGTCAGGTACGAACTTGAGCATGGTAGGGAACGTGAGTTTGTGTTTTTTTAATACCGATTGCATGGGGTTCAGGGCGATGGCAGGGGGTGGCTTCTGAAAGTGTCTTTTGCCAGGTTTGTTTTTGTTTAATGATTGCCGGTTGAGTACTGCCCGGTACATGTTTATTGGAGCTAAGTTATATTGTGTAACTTAGGGCATGACAGAGTAAGTCTGAATATTGTCTGGAACATTGTTAATAAATATATTATCTTGTTGAACATAATCACATAAAAAATGGGGGAATATGTATAGTACGTGAGTTACTATTTCTAGTGTACTGTTACCATATTAGTTGGTATTTCTTCACTTTGTAAATAATTTACTATACTATAATATTGTTATAAGTTATTTATGTTAGTCTTATTTTTTATACGTTTTAAGTGAATAAATGTAATTGTTGTGACTCTAGTGCAAGTGGCATTTATCTTGCATGGGGAAAAGGGGAAGTGTAAAAGTAAATTTGATTGGATCATAACGAAATGTCATTTGGGATATATGTACACTGTATTTAGAGGACGGGAAGGATTGTGAGGATTGTCATATATGTATTAATTCTTATGTAATTTCATGGAAACTCAGGGTGATAATAATGCTACACCTATTAGTCGGATGATAGGTATTGATATTATTATGCTTATTGTAATATAATTTTGAATGATGAAATGTATTAATCTGGTTTTTAGCTTTGGGTTAAAGAGATAAAAAGCATTGGGGATAGGGGATATTTTGTAAGCACAAAGATGAATCAGCAGTATGTAATTAGATAATGTAAATTTTTTATTTTTCAGTGGCGGAGGAACGATAAGGGGTTCTCATATTTCACTTTGTTATTGTACACTTATGTATTTTTTAAATTCAATGCTGATGGAGGTTGAGGTAGTGACGGCAGACAGTTTATAAGCATGTGGGGGGGGGCCGGGTGAAGAGCAGCGGTAGTGTATTAAATCCACCACCGTGCACGATATTGATGTTATCATGGGGAAAGGCGTATATGAGGGTTAGGGTGTGGATTGGTTTCTTTGGTGGATGTGTGCCATCATGTTCAGACTTTTCCTTGTATTATAGTCAGCCTTTTAGTTGGCTGGATTGTGGTTAACAATGTTGTCAATGATATCCTTAATGCTCTAATAAATGTATAAGGAGATGTTCAAATGAGTATACTCAGTCTGAAAAGTGGTATGTTTTTCAAGGGGGAGGGGGAGTGTAAGCATTACTAAGTGGACTATCGTTTTTTTTATAAGACCCATTTTTTCACGTGAAGCACGGTACATAAAAGTGCGTTTGATTGTGAGTGCCAGGCAGCAATTCTGATGTATTATATAAGTGCTTCTTTGGTATTTGTGTAGTCACTGCAGATTATCGTTTTACTGACCTGATATCTTGTTACATATTGATTATGTACCCATTTATTTTTTGTACTGAGTTTTAAATAAAATATAAAAATTGATCAGGGCCTGATTCACAGGGGACTGGTCAAGGGACTGGGGCCTGGGGGCGCTTAATCCCCGGAACACCCCTAAGTAGACTATAGGGACGTAGATTCCTATAGTCGGGAACAAAATAATGTGCATAAGCAGCAGGTGAAATAGAGGGATTGGGGGAGAGAGAAACTGGAGTGTCGAATATCATTCTATCAGTTAAACAGAGGAAGTTTGCCTAAAAATATATATATGAGCTAGGTTCGTGACTTTTTTTTTAATATTATTTAAAATAAAGCATCACCATCATATCAGCTCCTCCAGATTCCGTGATAGTTACATACGTGCATAGGGTAGCATTTGACACACCCTCACACACACATGAACACACAAACTCATGAACAGTGTAATAGACGACTGCCATGGAATAAACAGAAAGAACCGAAACGAGGACTCGAACCGTGGTACTAGTCCATTTTTCTTGTTTATTCATTAACAGTCGTTCGTTATAACTTCGTTTTGAGTTTATAGGACCATACTGCTTTGAAGGATACGAGAATAGATTTAGTGAAAGCTGACTGGTGTCTGTGGAAGGGACATAGCCACAGGTGGTGCCGCTGACGGTGATGCGAAATTAAAGCTCGTAGCTCGTGGTCAAAGCAATGGATCAGCTGTGTCAGGACAATGGTTAGAAACCCTATTCATTCTTCACTTTAATAATGATACGCATTCTCACATTCTCACACAAGTGGCTCGCTCACTCTTTCTTGCTTTTTCGCTCTTGCCCTCTTTCTATATCTTGCTCTTTCTCTCTCTTTCTTTCTCTTGCTTTCTCTCTCTCTCCCGCTTTCTCTTGCTCTTTTGTTTCTCTTGCTCTTTGTTCTGTCCCTTGGGCTCTCTTGCTCTCTCAATCTTGCTCTCTCATTGCTCAGTTTGCTCTCTCACCTTGTTCTCTTGCTCAATCTTGGCTCTGTCTCTCTCTCTCTCTCTCTCTCTCTCTCTCTCTCTCTCTCTCTCTCTCTCTCTCACACACAACATGTACTTATCTTCCAGTAAACATTTACATACTAATGGAGCATCTTTAGGCAACTATTGATGTGCGTATGAAGATTTAGGAGGGAGCAATGAGAAACTCCTGAGCATTGTACGAAGATATGTAGAATAATCAGCGATAGCAGGTTGACTGTTGGGTTGCACGTCTGTCACGGCGACCAAGTCCCAAACCGATTGTGGCAGTCACCGTGTCTCACAAATCTAGTGACTGTTTTGTATTGTCCTTATACAACTTTTTCTAACAAGTCATAGTACCTGATACAGAGCTCTCAGGTTCATTGATATGTGTTTTTATTTGTTAATAAAATGGGGTCGGGAACAGTGGCATGACGATCGTGGAAAGAAAGAAAAAAATACCGGAAGCGGGTTGTATAACTGGATGAAGATTGTAAGGAGGTTATTGAAACCAGGGGAATGAGGAGTAATGGAAGAAACAGAGAAAAGAAGGAAACAGACTGTACACTAGTGGCAAAGGTGGTCAGTATATTAATTTAGTAATAATTGATACAGTTTGATTGCATTCTACATGTGTATTGTTTATTTTAAAAGCGTCGTTAATTAACCAGTGACTTTTTATACATTCAAATGAAGTTTAATATTACGAATGACTGCGGAAACGATCCCTCTGTTTCTTGAAGTGTTCAGTACATTATAACTTGATGAATCTGAAGCAATAGGCAGGAAGATGGACTCGTGTATTACAGGAGCCAAATAAGGTGCCAGCAATTTAGGCATCTTCATACGTGCGCACGTGGGAAGCCATTAATAGAGGAGGTCATTCCAAAGTGTTTGACCAGGGATTAGGAAAACAGACATCTTCTGCTACCAAGGATTTTCATGCATGGTCTTCAAATAATTATTAATGGAATACAATACTGACAGCAACACAGACCGAATTACACCTAGGGTACTTTATTTGTTTAAAAATTACCGAAAAAAGTGACACTTGGGAGACCGAAACTTATGAATACCGGTTTCTGTTCTTTCTGAGTTCGGACCAATCTGCGACCAAAGGGCGTCATGATAAGTTTTAAAGTTTTCTAATGCGCCCAGTATTTTTGTATAGTTCCAGTCACGTTATTGTGCCTCTTAATTTTTTATTTTGAAAACCTTTTCGGGAACCAGTAGTTTTTCAGTTCAGAAATACACGGCAAAATGATGGAAGTTGAGGTAGTCAGTACCTCAGCTGTGAGGGACTGATTACTTAGTCTAGATGAATCTGAAGCATAGGCAGTAGAGACACCCTGTAAACTGGAATCAAAATGAAGTTGCAGGATATTTTGAAAGCATGACCACTACCACTAATAGGTCCCGCCTACCTATGAACGAGGGTCTTCACTGCCTGAATTTCATCTGATCTTATATGAAAGGCGCATCTTCCTTCCCCATGCGTAGGGATTCATCTCAGACTAACGGTTATGAAACATTCTTTTTCCTGAAATGAAAAAAAGCCATTGGTTGACGAAAGTGTTCAAAATAGATTCCTGGGTGTTGCACACTGTTAAACTTAACCAGAGAATCGGAGTGTTTGAACAATTTGAACAACGAAAAAAGGAAAAAAACATAAGCAGAAATTTAGAAAAAAAAGATGGTTTTTTAAAAAATTCGAACAAAAAAACTTAATAGTTTGGGTTTCCTCTTATTCGATGTCTGCCCGAAAAAGCTAACTTTTTTACTCGTTTCTGAGAATAGGTAACTATTAAGGAGCGGGATTCATTATACAAGAAGGACCATCATGAGATTACCAGAGGATGAAGGTTTTTTTAAAAGGGTTAAAGGATGGAAGGGATTTCCCAGAGGGGTCTGGGTCCAAAAAAGCTCTCTTTTTTTCCATAAAGGCACTAAGTCGAAAAGTAAAAAGGGGCAAACGTAACGTTAATCTCTTTTAAATTTCCCCAGTAACGAGTGAGGAATAGAGGGTTTTGTCCATGAAAATTGGTGTTCCCAATGGACCATCAGTCTCGAAAAGGGTCAAGTACAAAGCCCATTAAAAACCGGCGAAAAAATGCATTCTGGAAATCAAATCTGGAAAACAAGTTACCCTACCCAATGATAAGGTTAAAGAGCATGGAGACATCAAATAAGTAACAGTGGGAAGGTGGGGGTTATTTTTTTTTTTTTTTATTTTATTTAAAAAAAATACAATACATTAAAAAGATAAGAACACATTATCAGTTCTTACACAGAATTATAAAATTTCATATTCAAAAAAACACAGACATTTAACTTAGGCTAAACCAACTGCCTCCCCTCATCACCAATGCATGATCATCCAGCCCCACCTATCGTTCAACCAAGAACACGACTAAATTACAATATGCCATTGTTATTATTATAACAACAAGCACGCCCCTCCACACCATGCCTACAATAAACAGGGCATTTATTTTCCACTTTGTTATTTATATATTAATAATCCATATAAGTTTAATAGTTAACCCCCCCCCCCCCCCCCCCCCCCCCCTATTTTATTGAAAGACCCCCCCCCCCACTAATGCCCAATACACGATGATTCATAAAACACAGAACAGATTAATACACAAGATCCAACTCACAATGACACTCAACCAGGTCGTATCTCCCAAATACATCGCCAAAAGAGATAATCTTACATAGAACAATGTCACCCACTGCCCATACGTCAAACCCATACAGTGCCGGGAACACTATCCCCATGGACTGTGATTACAATCATACGCCCCAGGTTCATACACAGTCGCCCCGTTACATTATGAAAGAGACGACCCGTTTTCCTACCTCTGACAGCACATCCTACTTTTTGCATTTACCATCCCTACCCTGCCCCTCCACCGAATTTACAAATTATAAACCCTCTAATGTTAGGTCTCTATATCCCTTCTGTCGATAAGTACGCTCCCTCACTGTCTCAATATAAAATTGCTCTGTCTACGAGCCCCCACAACCGTTTTATAAAACGTAACTGCCAATAAACCCACTCTTAACACCTCACTGACCCCTTTTCCCCCTCCATTCCCCACGTCATATGTACACATAATCTACCATAAGGTACTCCACAGCCCTAATAATACTCTCATCCATACCCCCCACGTTCAAGACTTAATGCCCCCGCAGAACAGAAAATAAAGTTTTTACCACTTATACCTATGACAGCGACCCTGTCGCTCAACCAACCCCCTGCTCGCCTCCCCATCCCCCTCACCAAAAGTACACTACGTGCGACGCAGAATCCTCCCCTCCACAGATTCCACAGACTCCCCCCCCCCCATCAACCACCAGGTTCTAGCCCGTTTAAAACCACTCCCGATCGGGGTAAAATCCCATCAAAAAACGAACTTCACCTCACGCCACGGAAGCGTTGCCTAACCTTAACCTACTGATACCTCTCTCCATATATACTTCCCCAGTCATCATGGGGAAAATCCCCCCTCCACCGAGTGCACCACAACCCTCTCCACTAAACATCCTACACAGCCTACTTACTTTTACCGTTACCCAGATCCCTAACCAACACCACCTGCCTAGCCCCTCAAAATAGTTTCCACACTCACGTCAACTCTCATCCCCGACAAAATGTGTATTTCAAATCTACTGTGGTATCTTGACCAACCCCCCCCTCCACCACACCCGCCCTCTTCACCTCCCTTATTATAATGAAGACTACATTTGGCAACACTCCGCTTTAAATTCAATTAAACCCACCCCCCCCCAGACGCACAATAGTGAGGTTAACATTCACCACATCCCCCATTTTAAGCCAATCACCACCTGCCAGACGCCCACAAAAATTTAAAAAACCCCTAGCTAAGTATATTTCGCCACCCCAATTGACAGTCCCCGTTAAAGGGCAACTCGGCTGCCACGTGCCAAACCTTATATACCAATCAAGACGTTAATTACAATGGCAACGCCTGCACAGCGTACGAAGAGGTCAAATGGATAAGGCCGCAGACCAATGCTCCAAGCCGACCCAGAAATCCTGTCTACCAACCTGACCGACGTTGTCCGCCCGTGCCAACATCCGAGCCAGACATCATGCATTAGATATAGACCACAACACGTTTTTCTATTATGACATCACCCCCCGCTTCGCTGTCACAACCTGCCCCACTCCCCATCAACCCTCCCCACCCAAAGCCTCCTAACCCCATGACATGGACGTCTCTGAATTCACTCTCTTACCCAGTTGCACGCTGCAGCCCGCCGAACCGTTTGGTTTAGAGCGGTGTTGCATCCCAGCGCGATACTACCCAGCATATGAAGCGCGTGCCTTGCCATCCATTGTTGGGACAAAACCCCCGCCCGTTACCATGTTAATTGGGTCGATAGGAAACTCTAGGTTTGGCTTGGCTGGTACACTGGGAAAACGAGAAGCAGTATAGTAAATAAACAGTGGGCTAAAGTCCCCCCCGTAGGTTATATTGGCAGGATGCGGCGCCGAGC
The DNA here is from genome assembly GCF_026875155.1 of Cherax quadricarinatus. Classification (NCBI taxonomy): domain Eukaryota; kingdom Metazoa; phylum Arthropoda; class Malacostraca; order Decapoda; family Parastacidae; genus Cherax; species Cherax quadricarinatus. The sequence goes on along the minus strand of NC_069403.1, from coordinate 103,949,874 downwards.
CAGACGAACAGGACCAATTAAAAAAGAGGTTTTTTTTTAGTGGGTTGGGCAGCGGGTAGGGCTTGTTGTTCGTCGGTCGGTATGGTGCGGATTGGTGCGGGAAGAGGGGTGTGTGCTCTCGTTTGGGTGTTGTGGTCAAATTTAGGGGGAATGGAGGGAGTTTCGGGAGAGGAGTAGGTGGGAGGGGGAATTGGGTTGAGAGGGCGTGTTCTTGAGTGAGGACGAGTGAAGGTGGTTGGATTTTTTACGGTTTTATATCTGTAGTTTTCTGTGTATTCTTATGCCTTTGTCGTTTAAGTAGGACAATTTCTTTTATGTTTCGAGATCTTTTTCTTACTAGTTTATGATAAGACTTCAGTTTCTTTAATTTCCCTTTTATTATATTCTACGCGCCTTTTTCTATAAAATCCAACTATATATACTAACCCCCACCTCCCCGCCCGCCACGAAGCCACCACCCCTCCCACCCCACCCCACCCTCGCCACAGGCCCATATGTGAAGTGGGGGGGGGGGAAGCCCACAACATCCACCCCTGGCTGTGTTAATATTTATTGGGCCGACCTTGGTCCTGATATCTTTGGCCCCCTCTCAAGCCCCTATTAATAATAGACGCCACAAAATTAAAAAAAAAAAAAAAAATAATAAAAGCAAAAGCCCTCGTGCATTATAAAAAGCTGCCTGACCATAAGTTATAGGATACTGTCAGGGCGGGATCTCCCCGAGCGATCCTTGGGGGGCGACGGAGGGGGAGACGTTTGAGATTGGGACAAAGGTCCCTCAATACCAAGGTAAATGGTATTTCGAGAAAGAAAGAAAAAAGTTGTAAGCTAAAGCCGGTCAAGATAGAGTAGCAGATAAGGTTGAACAGACAGGTCAAGTAAGTAAGTTTGTGCAGACTGTGGTTGAGTGCGTGGTGGGCCAGGGGGTGTTCGAGAGAATGGGCGGTCACACGGACGGGTGGGCAAAAGGGGGTGAGGTACGCGTCGGTGGTCTTGCGCGGCGTGGCAAGAGGGTGTGGCCGAGGTGTTTGGGTGTCTGGGCGGGACGGGTTGTTCCAGAACTGATGAAGAATTAGATTTCAAGAAATACTAGTCTGCCCTGCAGAATGACGTTGTAGCGATGCGCGTAAATGAAACCTCCGTGGGCAGAGGGACACCCCCTTCACCTTTATTTAATTACAGGGGAGAGACGGGAGGGGACCTGGGGTCGCCGACCGTTGTGAGGGGGAGTGGACGTAAGGAAAGTGTACAGCGCGCATTGGGGGTGAGCGGGAGGGGCGGAGGACCCCCACCTCAACTCCACACCCCCACCCCAAGTAATGACTTGCCGTGTGTGGGCTGTTTAGCTTGGCCGATGTTGATGATCTGAACGCGCCTCCAAATCCATGCTAGCGCGCTCACACTCCACCACCTCTATATAGATCCTTGGCCAGTTCTAGTGCACCAGGTGCTCACTGTGAACAGTCGTAGGCAGTGCCATCCCCCCCCAGGCCCCACCCCACGTGTTCCTGTCCACGAAAGACACTTAGTATGCCCTGTGGTGATTAGGTATCCTATCCATGCCCACCCCAGATGTAATTTGCAATACCACCCCCATTAACCACCCCCATTGTTGAACCTATCCCCGGGCTACCCTAAGCTGGGTTTGAACCGATGTATGCCGTTCGCGGGGCGATATATCAACCGGCACCGTGCGAACATATTCTCTCTGACTGCCGAGTTGTCGCCTAATGTATTGTGAGCTACATAATTAACAACTTCAGATTCCGCGCTGCGCATGGCATAAATCAACGTATATTGCCCAGGGGTGCGCCCCCCCTGAACCCGTCCCGTCCTAAGCGAATAACATACAGTCTCCTGCATGCGAAACATGCCTCTGTCCCTTACCCTTCGCGTTACCTAATCAACTACTAGCTGTTGCCCTCTTGGGCCTGGATCCCAATTCGTGCCCCCCGCCCCTCCTCCCTTCATCAAGTTTTAATCCTCACCAAAAAACCCTTTATGAGACTCCAATTGCTCAGCTTTGATAAAACTACTGCCGCCGGTATCATCGTCCAGCCGAATTCCCGCCGCCCGCCGTTCGCCCGCTTTTCGCAGCTTTGGCCCGGTACGCAGGTGTCCACGTAAGAAAGCTCCAGCTATAGTCGCCCTCCTCAGGTTTGTGCCCCACCAGAGAGCAGTGCGATTTGCCCGGAGCAAGGCGGCCCCCAACCGATACATGTCACACTTCCCATACACCAGCCCGTGCGTCTAAATCCCCAAATATACTACCCACTTCCTCTCGCCAATACTTCTCATACCACTTTTATCCGCAAAACACCCCAATCCCCATCTGTAAAGGGCAGTCCGTGGATAACCTGACCCTCCCTTTAACCCTCCCACCGACAGGAACCTCCAAACATTGGAACTAGCTGTTTGCCTGCTGACGTTTTTTTGCCCTGGTCCCCCGCCCCCCCCCCCGCCAACACACACGTCGACGGCCCTTACCCTCCTATCCCCATAACACCTCTCCTCACCCGCCATTACGCTCACCACTTGGCCGAACCGCTCTGATCCTTGATTGTTCCCGCAACCTCTCTTTAAGCTACCATAATGTTGTCCATAGAGATAGCTACCCTCCACCGCCCTCCCTTTACATAACAACCCCACTGTAACCTTGTCCTCCAAATAATGATTAATGAGCCCCAAATTTTAAAGATTGATCCTTTTACCCTCCCGCGCATATAATGCCGAAGAAATCCGCCCTTCCTTAGCCACCCCATCTCCACCACGTTACACACATCCTCGACCCCTTGTACCTCCTCAGTTACCACCTCCCACAGCACACGCGCTTTTTTAAAACCCTCCCCAACCACCTACTCCTCTTCAACACACTCGAGTATTTGAATTTCCAAGCTATCCCCTAGATGATACTAGCGCTAGGGAATCCCACTCGACTCTGCCTACTACGCCCGATGATCGGAAAAAGCTATTACAAACTAGTAACGCCACCGAAAGACTTTTGACAATACCTTGTGAGATTATGCTACAACCTATCTAACCTCAGCTAGCTGCATAACCTACTCCTCACGAAAGTTGATGTGCTTCCACCTCCCACGCGCCCCCCAAACCCCCACACTACCTCGATCCCTCAATACCTGAACATCCATCCACCAAGAGAACGAGATTACGTAAAGACTGCCAACATGCTGCCCCCGCCCCTCGTAGGGTTCCACATCAGCCTCTCCATTCCTAACACAATTCCAGTCCCACCACGATGGCCACTGCCAGTGATAGGCGTAAAACCACGCCGAAGGCGAACGGATAACTAGATCATCACACACAAAATTCCTCTTATACTTTCATATCGTTTTTCAGCCTGGTGCATACACTCTTACGAAGGTTACCCTCGGCCCCATCCTCCACCCAATCCACACGACCAACACCCTCCCCCCTACCCCCTCACTCGCTTGCCCAACACAAACGGGTCGCCTCCTTATCAATAAACCCACACACCACCTTTTTCAAACGTGACAGATGGCAGAACGTCAAAACCTTTTACCCTGCCACCTCGAAGCAACTCTTCCTCCCTGAAATTATGCCTCCTGTAGAAAATTACAACGTCCACTCTATATCGACGTAAGAGCATTACTGAAAACATCTCCCTCTTCACTCCAGTACACAGTCCCTTCACATTCACAGTCATACACCTAAGGCCTGGCCCTTCCTAAAGTTTAAAGTTTCCTAACCCTTCACTCCTCTCAACCTTCCAGGGGCCTCCTGCCCCCAGGACGTCACAACACATGATTTCTCACCCATATCACACCCCACCCCCCTTCTTCCGATGCCCGCCCACCTTATCCTGCGCTATCTCGAGAACTGATGCATCCTTCCCCCAGACTTCTGGCGCTGGCGTAGGACGTCATCTGAGTTGACGCCTGCCGCCCTCCTTCCTCGTTGACGCCCTCCACCGCCCATGCATGTCATTCCAACGATTCTCTCAGTGAACGTCAACGCTACATGTGTCATGCTTGCACAGAGCACGCGTGATCTTTGACTGCCTCTCTGTCGCCCTGCTGGGATTTCATCCTTCCTTCTTGTGCCTGACCGCACACTCTCTCCTTGCATAATCAGGAACCATCTCTCGCAGACTAAGCCTATCATCCTTCCGTACTCAGTAAGGAGGAAATTAAAGTTGAAATTTTTCAGTACCTTCGTCGAGCTCCTCCTCAGCCCCCCGCACCTCCTGCCTGCAATTTAGCACTTCCTCCCCTGCCTCACCGCGCAACCAAAGCCACAAGCACCAAAAGTGCAACAAACAAAACCATAGTCGTGCCCAAAGTGGCCCAAAAAGTGGACCTTTTCGGACCCTCCTCCACACAGAACTCATGCCTTCTCGCCCATCACTGCCACCACTCAAGGGATCCCTCATAACAATTTGCACTCCACAGACTGCCATCTCCTCGGTTTCCCTGGCCGATGCCAGAACTCTCCTCTACGGCCATCCCACACCTGTATGTAAGGTAGTAAAATGCAGTTCTTGCTCCACCAGTCTGCTATGGCCCGTCCCCTCCACGGTCGCCCACACGTCGCCCCGCCATCCCATGTGGTCGCGTAGCTTAATCCCCACACAGCCTGAACCAATGTACCACACTAGACTGTGCATCATGCTAAGCCGCCAATGTAACGTGCTTCTCCTCTCTGCCCCTGCATATAAGACACTAGAATTTGGGGGTCCGACTCCGAAAACTTCCCGTACAATCACGACTCGGTGTCGTACGACCGCGGATCGGATATGATTGGATCGGATGGATGCCTCTCAGACTCAGTCAGAGTCATTTTGAGGACCGAGAATGGTGCCCTTTCCGGGATTAGAAAGGAAGCCTGCCTCCCACGTCCCCATGTACACTGCCACGCCCCCCCCCGCCCACTTGCCCTCTTGGGGTATTGCCAGATGCTCTGGTAATAAGTGCATTGACAAACAACGTTCCTTAAGTCCTCCCTCTCGTCAGCACCTCCTCGAATGGCGGAGACGTTGCGACGTGTGCCGCAACTTCACCCACATTTATAGTGGCGAGAGACGTCTATGAGTCTCTATGAGATGCACTCTCGACTCTGACAGGAGACGGAGACGTCTATGCAGATGCCACTCTGTACAGATGGGGTGTTGCATCTATACTCGACATGCTCGAATTTCTTTCACCAACGGACAACTCATACAAGCCGTTTCGAATTTAATTCGGAATTTAACTTCTCGATATATTGCGTCGAATTTAACTTGACGAGAGATTTCGATTAGGCCCCATTCCCAGCGGACGCCACACCATATACCTCACATCCTGTACTCCTGCCTACGTTTCTCTGATGATTGTCGCGAAGTACACCTTGCGCCTGTTATAGAGGGGGAAGGATGAAAGAAATCGCAACCCACGAAGCCAGCTCAATGCCGACAGTGTTTCACCCTTCCCCAACGAAACGAAAGCAGCACTCAATGGCCTGATTCAGTGTAAGTGTTCACCCTACGCCGCGCATTCCGGATACTCAGCGCCCATGTTATTGCCTATGTCGAGACGCTCTCCTGACAAACAGCAGATGGGAGGGCACGAGCCACCAGCACAACCAACGCTCTCACGCCAGTCAAGGCGCTAATGTTGTAGGGTTCGTTGTTAATTACTGGAAATATTGTGACGAGAGTGCAATGGAACCACGGAGGTATACACAAGGTTTGGGTTATAACCTCTACTGTTTGTGGAGGAGCACACCAAAGCAGGATTAGTTAATGAATGTAAAATTAGAGATAAATAAAAATTGAGCGTAGATAGATGCGGTTTGTTGATTGTTGAAGGACAGGGCATTCTCAACTCTCCCTCAAACATTAGATTTAATTATGAAACCTCCGTGAAGTCGAACCTCTCTACAACAGGACTGCCATCAACATTAGATTTAATTATGAAAACTCCTGAACGTGAACTTTAAATTTAAGTACCGTTCGCCAGATTTTAATCTTCCTTCGTGTACTATAACGAAGACCCAATTCTGCCGGCAAGGCGCAAGGGGCAATATTGACATTACAGGTGTCTCCATTACCAAAGCTTCCTCATGAACCCATTCCCAGCTCTCTTGAATGACTCCAGGTAATTCCAGAATCCCTCGGTGTCTAGCTTCAAACGAATACACCCCCCCCCCCCCCCCCAAAAAAAAAAAAAAAAAAAAAAAAAAAAACCCCCCTTTTTTAAAAAATGCATCCTAGTGAGGGAAAAGTTCAATAGATAGGAGTAGCGAGGGAGTATAGAGATATTATAGTAACAATTGTTTCATTGCCGGCTACATTGTTAAGGTGAGGGTAAGTCCAGACCCTCCGCTATACCCTACCCCTTTTTTTCACCCTCCCCGAAAGTAGACAAATGTGATAGTTTTGATTGCCGGCTGCCTTGTTAAGCAGTAGCGGTCAGTCTAGCTCGCTAGCCTTCCCTCCCTTCTTCCCCCCCCCCCTCCCGAAAGGTGAAGTGTGGGCTTCTGCAGTCAAACGTAAAGCACTTGACTCACAGCTCCCAACACCTACTGTAAGTACACGCATGAATCATTATTTTCGTGGACTTATTAGGTGCGAAAGCTTCACTTTTGCACAATAATTAACTTAGTCCTTTATTCTTTATCTGTTAAATGTTATTTAATAATACCACATCTTTTAGGTATTGTACTTAGCATGGAGAGTGATTTCTTAAGCCAGATGGTAATCTCTCTTCCTCTTATCAGCTTGGAATGACAGTGTGGGTCACCCTGCCAACCACGAGCAAGAACCCAGAAGAATAGGGAGCCGCGACTAACGTCTTGAGACGTCCTGCAGACGCTACTTGCCTGTTATGTAAGCCAACGCAGGGACCTACCCCTCATAATCAGCAGACTGGTAACGACCGGTTTTTCCTGTCATTGAAGTAATTACACACGGCTATACTTGCGTGAAGACGAGCCAGTGGTGTGAAGTGGTGGTCACCAACACCTGCTACCCCCCCCCCACATCAGCCAACGGCTATGTTTCAAAACCCACAGTGTCACCAACACCTGTCACCCATTACCACGATATACCTATATTAGCGTTGAGTTCAAATGCTAATTTTTTTCATTTCATTTTTCATTTTTCTTTCAATTAGGATACCATTCATGTTTTATTGATTTTACATTTTCCGTTTCTAAATAATAACGTGTTTATCATTGTCTGCTTTATAACATTCATTTTTCTATTCATTAATTTTCTGCAGCGAGGAGCCAGCAGCCTTGGTATCTACTGACTGAAGCTTGTTACAGGGCTGAGTTAAGCCTTCACCACCTACTTTAGACGATGGCGGAGAGGATGAATTTCGTTATAGGAGCAGATTTGCTATTCATGGTTGTTAAAATAGTGCTGAAATATCTTTTTCCCACTAAATCATGGCTAAATCAGTTTGGATCTGCCCTCTTCGTATTTAATGGCTGCATGCCCACTCCCTACTGACTCCAGCGATAGTACCCATTTAGTTTTGTTGTGCGCGGGCAAAATTTTAAGCCTAGTGTTGTTTCCTGAACCCTAGGTTCTGCTTATTGCTTGCGGTAGTATTTTATGCCGGGCCATATCCTAGAGCATTGAGGTAAATAATTATTGGTGTTTACAAGGGCTCATTAGGTTCAAGAAGGTTAAATTGTACAGCAATATTTTATCTCGGTTGGTAATACACTCGATTCGCCTACTGAAAGTCCGTGGCTCGATATCTGGCACTGGTGGAGAAGTTAGCACGTTTCCTTATACCTGTTGCCCCTGTTCACCTAGCAGTAAGTAGGTACCTGGGTGTTAGTAGACTATTGTGGGGCTCATCCCCGGGGGGTACTATTATACCTTAGACAAGGCTGGGCCTTGAAATGATTTGAGGTAGCATAAAAGGTTAAGACAGTGGAAGATGCTGCATATAGAAGATTGATGTCATGAATGGAAGAAGAGAGATATGACTGAGGCATTACAAGGTTAATATAACAAAAATGGAAATGGTATGACACATGGGATAGTTTTGTTTATCTTAAGCTGTTCAAACTTTTAAACTGGAAAATATCAAACAGTAATTATGCTTGATGGAACCTTCATCCCACTGGAAATAAAGAAAAGCATTTAGAAAACTCCATCACTAACAATTAAGAGAATTTAAAGTAACTCTTTCGGAATGTGGCTGGAAACGCTGTTGCCACAACTCGCTTTATCTCAGTGTTAACTTGAGTACTTGGTAATACGGTTTGTCACATTTGTAGGTAAATTTAAGAAAAATATTGCATAAATAAAAATAATTATGACATTCTGATCGTCTTTAAATGGACCATTTTGTTAAAATATCCAAAAAGTATCGGATATTTAAGCAGATTTAGGGATAGTAATCCCTTAATTTAGTCACATTCTAGTGTGCAGGCTATAATGAAGAAAAATAGTGAAATATAGAAAAATTTTAATAAAAAAATGAAATTTTTTAATATATAATGAAAACATATAATGAAAAACTATCATCATTATTATAAACTGTTTTCAGGTTAACTTGTTCAGTTGTAATTTGAACAGTTTGAATTATAGTTAATATTTTCGAACTCCTCCCCCTCCCAGACTTGCCAATAACGATATTACATTGATGTATGATCATAAACACATTATTTCAATTACTACAACATGAAATTTAGTTGCACTGGAGCTGTATAATTGTAATGCAAGAAGTGCGATGCAACTGTAATGCAAGAAGTACGATGCAACTGTAATGCAAGAAGTGCGATGCAACTGTAATGCAAGAAGTGCGATGCAACTGTAATGCCACAAGTGAGACGCAGCTGTTGTGCAGCCAGCGAGACGCAGCTGTTGTGCAGCCAGCGAGACGCAGCTGTTGTGCAGCCAGCGAGACGCACTGTTGTGCACCAGCGAGACGCAGCTGTTGTGCAGCCAGCGAGACGCAGCTGTTGTGCAGCCAGCGAGACGCAGCTGTTGTGCAGCCAGCGAGACGCAGCTGTTGTGCAGCCAGCGAGACGCAGCTGTTGTGCAGCCAGTGAGGTGTAATACTACCGGAGAAATATCCTGATTTATCGTATTAAGCTATCACATTTTTATTTTATTTAACCTTATTATTGGTATTATTATTATTGCTATAGTTGTTGCTGCTGTTATTCTGCTTTTGTTGCGGTTAATATTGATGTTACTGTTACTAAACCCGAATGATTCATGAAATAGTAAGAAAATTAGTTCCCTCGTTTTCTTCGGAACAGCCATAATTAGACGTAATATGATCATTAGTGTATATTATAAAAAAGTTATGGAAAAATGGTAAGCTATGGGGAGCCACAGCAGGCAAGGGAAAGACTGCTTATTATTTTGCTAGATTTTCTTTTTTAGTGATAAATCTGTCGACAGTACGTGGGTCACACTGCATATTATGTATACATAAATATTTAAGAATTCTTTAATCACAGATATTGCAGCGGTTACGGGCAGTGTAGCTTGTAAGGAAAGACAACTACACCTGACATGAGTTGTCAGATGATGACCCGTAGAGTAGTGAAGCATTTGTTTACCTACTGCTGCTAGGATTTCAAACTAGAACAAATGCTGTAAACACTCACTGTAGATACACAGATATACACATGGAGATTTATATTAACTAGGTAAAAAAAAAAAAAAAAAAAAAAAGGTTGAAGATGAGGTATGTATAGGAAGAGGACCTCTTCAAGGGGGGCTCCTTGGCGTGGTGAAGAGGCTCTTGGTCTGAGGAATTAGCCCTGTCGGTCTACTTCCTCAGACCGAACCTAATTACCCCCCAATCCCCCGTTCCCTATCCCATCCTCCCCTTTTTCCTTTCCTCCTCCTCCTCCTCCTCCCCACCCCTCCCTTTTGCCCTTCCTTTCTGGCCTTTTTTTTTTCCACAGGCACCCTAGTTCCTAGGTAGGGGAAAGGGTACCGGGGTCCATCCCATTCCGTTGAGGTTCTTGGCGGTGGCGTAGTTTGCCGTGGAATCTGGATTGCCTGGGGATGTCCTGATCCCTCTCCGGTATCCCGGAGGGTGGCTTTGGGTGTCTCTCGGGCGACGGGTGTATCTCTGGAAGCCACCTTTCGGATTCCGGGGGTGGTGGCCGAAGGAGGTATGCTTTGTGGCGGATTTCCGGCCGCCCTCTCTTTTGTCCACCGAGGTAGCTCGGCAGATGTGAGGTTGCTATCCCGGATTGCCGGTTTACTGGCATGATGGGTAAGGTATGGCACGGGTTCCATGCTGCATCTGCGCTACTTGCGGTGCTGAGGTCCTCTTGGGTGCGGAGGGAGATTTCTGGCCCTTTCATTCCTCTAGGAACTTCCCTCCCCGGTCCCCCTTTTTTTATTCTTTTTTTTATTTTTATTTTTTTTTTCCCTTTTTTCCCTTTTTTTTCTTAAAAACAAAAAGAAAGAAGTAACCTAACCATGGCAGCACTAGTCCATGAACCTGCTAGCCCCGGGCCCCTTCTTGATACCGCACCCCGTTCTGACCCCGCCTCGTTTTTGGCACTCTTCGACACTCCTCATGCCTCTGTACCTCTTGCCGGTGCTATTTCCCACCCGCTTCAGGTACTGAGGCCTCGCTGACTCTTTGATTTATCTGACCTTCGCTCTCCTCTGACTATGCTTCCGGCCTCTCCTTCTACGGTTTCGGCAATTTCGAATCGCCCCCCGTTCCACGTCGGACCAACTCTGGTCCCACGCCTAAACGACAACGACAATTACCTGCTGATGATACTTCTCCACCTTCTCGTTCTTCTCAGAAAAGATCGACACGTCCTTCACTACCTTTCCACGCTCAGTTTCAGACTGCACAAAGGACTAAATTCTTCACTTTACGACCGGCTTCCTCTACTACCTATCTTTCTGACCACAGTATTGGCAAGGCACTCCTACGCCTTTTTGGTAAAGATATTTCTTTTCATGCTCTTAAGAGCGGTACGTGCATCGTCACGTACAAAATTCTACCCCGGCTCATGAGCTTTCTCGTCTTTCCCATATCGATACTGTTCCCGTAACTATTGAAAAGCAGCATTCCCTCAATTTCTTGTAGTGGTACCATCATTCTGCCCCATCCATAGTTCAACAAAATTTTCCCGACATGTGGCACTGACATTCTTGAACAGCTGGGAAATCCAAGATCTCCCAATCCTCAAGGTAGACACTTACATTCTTCCTGCCCGCGGGCGGAGACGATACCCTAGCAATGTGGCTCTTTAACTTTTGACAGCCGTGAACTCCCCTCTCAGTTTATGTAGCAGGACATCGGTTACAGGTTCGAAAGGTGATCCCTACACCGCAACAGTGTAGAAATTGCTGGCGATTTGGCCTTTCCCGCGAAATATTGCAGATCTATCGCCGAATGCCCAGTCTGTGGTGCCGATGACCATTCTAATAGTCTTGCAATCGACCTCCTCTTGCCCTTTAAATTTTCATGAGGCTCACCCTTCGTACTCTCGCCGTTGTCAAGTCTGCTTAAACGAGCGGGAAAACCGTTACCTCAAAGAGGCAGAAGGTCTCCCTTATGCCATGGGAGTTTCTCATCTCCGCCCCCAAGGGAGACTACCTCGTGTTTCTTATTCCCCTGTTTCAAAACGTCCCCCACTTCTGGTATCCCATCTTCTGCACCCACCTCTGTGGTTACCTCTCCCATAGTACTCCTGTAGCAAATTTCTTTTGCTGTCCTCGGTAGACGTCCCTACTTCAACTTTCTCATCTGATCTTGCTTCTTCGTGTTCTCTCTCACAAGCCTCAGTACGACGAGATCTCGTTTAAACCCCCAATCGTCCCTTACTTCCCCAAAAGTAAAAAAAAGGTCCGTTAACCCCCTTCAAACCCATCTTCCCCCTCCTCTTTTTTCCCTTCCCTGTCTCTGTCCCTGGTTCTCCCCCTCTCATTTTCTCTGTTCCCAAGTGTAGGGGTTTCACCCTCCTCCTCGAAATGTACCTCCCCCCCCTTTTCCCCCTCCCAAGTTTCTTCCTCTTCGGCCACCTCCCGGGTTTTTTCCCTCTTCTGCCCCCTTTCCCACGTTTTCTCCATTCCCCCCCCCCTTTCCGCCCCCCCCTCCCTTGGTAAAGTCCATTCTTTCCAATCTTTACTCATCCCCCCCTACCTTTTCCAATATTGTCTCCCTATGACGTCTCTGAATTCTAAAACATTTGAATTTAATCTTAAATAAAATTGCAAAGCCCAAAAACCATCAATGGACACTGATCCACCCTCCGCTCCTTCTTCCCCCTCTACTCCACCCTGCGAAACTCCTTTCTTCACAGCGCCCCTTTCCTTTTCGTGTTTTGAACGTTTTCCATTTGCCTCCCATGGGGACTTTTCTAACCCCCTAGCCCAAAGGGGGAACCCTTACCTGCAGTTTTCAGGTACCTTTATCTTTGGGCCAATCAGGGGCCAAATTTACAGTGAAAAAAAAAAAAATTCCCGGGGCCCTCAGGGGAAATTTCGGGGTGAGCTTAAGATTTATTTTTCCCATTTTTTTCCCCTTTTGGGTGTTTGCTTACGGGAACCAAAATTCACTCTGCTTTTTATCTCCCCCCTCCAGGAAAAAAATTTATTGTATTTTTTCAGACCCTTTTTTCCTGATGGGACCTTTAATGAAAGTGCCCCTTTTTCAAAACCCCTGTATTCCGACCAAAAGCTATTTTTTTCGTACTTTGCTGGGATTACACAGCACCCGTATCCACTTTCATAGGTTGTAAAATGCCCCGGGTTTTTTATATCTCTCTCCTTCTCGGGGGATTATTTTTTATTCCGGGTATTACCTTCCTTGTTTTGGGCATTAAACCCCCAAACCCATTTTGAAATTGGTGATTTTAATGCCCACCATTTCCTCTGGGGGGGGGGCCACTGTGATTCCCGTGGGGAAATTTTGTTAAGGCTTTTCTTTCCACCCCCCCCCCTCCATTTTTTAAATACAGGTCTCACACCCTTTTTTATTTCCCCCGGGCTCACACTCCTTTTTTGCATCGATCTCTCAGTCCTCTTCCCTCCGCCGCATTAAAACTTTACTTGGGCGTTCCCTTTCCCGGGCTTTTCATGACAGCGATCATTTTCCCCAAACTTCTTTTTTCCCCTTCATTTTTCACCACCTCTTTGCATCCCACGCTGGCAAATTTTATCAGGCAAATTGGAACCTTTACTCACACCTAACTGGGTTTTGAGAGGGGTTCCCCTTTTTCGTCCTCCAATTTGATGGTTTTTACACCTCTTTTTCGGGCCTCCCCTTTTTTAAACCCCAGCTTCTCATTTATAAACCCCAAAACCCTTTGGGGGAGGCATTTTCAGAAATGCGTGCCTTGGTGGGCTCCTGTTATGCTCGTGCAATACGTTTTTAAAAAGCGTGCATGGGGGGAGGTAACCGTACAAATTTGAACCCCCAAAAAGAGGGGTTCTTGAATTTTTAAACAGAAGCGTGCAATCACTCGCCGTGTCATCCGTGACGCTAAAAAGCACTTGTGGGGAAAATTTTTCTCCACCTCACCTTGCTTCCTTTTTGAGTGCGTCTGGAAAAAATTTCAAAAACTGGGGGTGGTAAATATTCTCCCCGACCCGGCCCCCTGTTCTGCGGGTTGCCCCCCGGGGTTGATATAGCAAACCCACTAGATGGGTTTCCAAAGAAATTTGGGAATCAACTGGTCCCCTATTTCTCCAAAATCCATCGTGCCCCTCATTTTTTCCTCAAAGTCTGCAGAGAGTTAAAACACCCTTGGACTTTTCTTCTCTTTAGAAAGAACAGTATAATTTTTGCCTTTTTTCACTTTAAAAAAACTGGAGGCAACACTCTCAGCTTGCCCATATCGGGGAGCTGGGCCCGACGACATTCATATTTTGAAAGCTACAACATTTTTCATCAGTCAGCCCTTGCAGTCCCCATTACGCCTTTACAAAAACCCTTTTTTGGGCACAAGTTCTTTTCCAAAAAAGCCCGTGGAAAAACCGCCATTGTTCCTTTCCCCTTTTCCCCAAAAACCCGGGGACTACAGACATGAAACCTCCCACTAACATTCCCATTGCTCTTAACAGTGCAGTTTGCAGTGATGGAACGCCTAGTAAATAGACTTTTAGTGTGGTATTTAGGACCACAACAGTCTCTCCATGTAAATATGGTTTTCGTAAGGGCTTTTCTCCCAATAGCCCCCTTTACTACGTTTGGGATCTATGTTCGAAATGCCTTTTGGCGAATAACCATCGTTATTGCCATATTTTTGCCCTTTGAAAAGGTTTTAAACACAATTGGAGGTATAATATTTTAGCCCAACCCCACCCTGGGCTTGGGCCTTCGAGGCAGTTACCCCCTTCCTTAAGAACTTTTTAACTGACAGGCTTTTCCGTGTTCGGGTTAAAAATGTGCCCCCCCCCCCGGGGGACTTTACCCAAGTAAAGGTGCCCCCCGGGGATGTATTCTGACACAACCTTTTTCCCCTTTGCTTTTAATGATTTGCTCTAGTCTTCTCAAATTTTTTGGGATCACTCTATGTTGATGACTTCCCATTGCCTGTGCAGGTGCTGCTGTCACCTTATTAAGTTTTTCTCCAGCAGCAGTCGACCCCTTTTCCAATTGGGGCCCCCACACGTGGGTTTAAATTTTTAGCATAAAACCCACCAAATTACTTTCACTAGATGCTCTGTCATCCCGCATCCTTTGTACCTTATGGGTCCCGTATCCCCGAACGGATAGTAAAATTTCTGGGGCCCCCTCTTGATGTAGGTTTCCGGGGAAACCCACATTACCCCTCTGAAGACAACTTGCCACAGCGGGGTGAACCTCCTTAAAAACCCCCGCTATTTTCATGGGGGTGTCGTCGAACCCTCCTTCGCCTACATTCCACCCTTATCTTTTCGAAACTTGATTATGGTGACCAATCTATTCAGCGCATCTCCTGCTACTCTCTAGCCTTAACCATTCTTTCACCAAGGATTACGTTTATGCCTTGGTGCTTTTTTCGCTCTTCACTGTCGAGGCCTCTATGCAGAAGCAAAACGTTCCATCCTTATCCGATCGCCGTGATGCCCTTGCCTTCGCTACTAATGTACGCCCTCATGATCTCCGCAATCCTTCCATTTATAGAATGGTCACGGATATTAGTAGACATTCTTTATTTGTTCACGCCCCTGTTTACTCCGTCCTCTCTCTTCGCCTTCATTCGCTCTTGTCTTCTCTTCAATTACCACCTTTCATGTACATGTAGCATCTCACTTTTCCCACCCCCCGGGGAAGTTCCAGCTGTTCGATCTGTTCTTTCTCTTTTCCCCTTTGCTCGAAAGCCCAACTGTCTACAGTCGCTTCCCGCTCTCATTTTCTTGACCACTTTCCACTCTCATTCTCATCCATTGCTGTGTACACAGATGGCTCAAAGTCTTCTGAGGGCCCGTAGGATTCGCAGCAGTGTTTCCGGACAGCGTCGTAAAAGGGGCTTTTAAACTATCTTCGGCTAGTATTTTTACTGTTGAATTGTATGCCACCCTTACAGCACTTATCCGTATTGCATCTATGCCTGTGTCATCATTTGTGGTTGTCTCAGACTCCCTTAGTGCTTTACAGGCTATACAGAAATTTGATACACCTCACCCCTAGTCCTCCGTATCCAACTTTGGCTCACCGCATCTTTACCAAGCATAAAGATTTTGTTTTTTGTTGGGTCCCTGGTCATTTTGACGTACAGGGCAATGAACAGGCAGACCCCTGCTGCGCGGTCAGCAGTACATGACCTACCAGTTTCATGTAGAGGTATTCCATTTACGGGCTATTTTGCTGCAATATCTTCCCAACTTCACACCCATGGCAACAACGTTGGTTACTATGCTCGGCAACAAACTTCAATCTATTAAACCGAGTAAAAGGTTACTGGCCGTCTTCTTATCACCAGTGTCGAGGTTGGAGACTACTCCGTCTTCGCATTGGCCATACTCGTCTTACTCATGGTATCTCATGGAGAGGCCCCTGCTCCTCTCTGTGAGAATTGCCAATTTCCATTATCAGTCAGCCACATTCTGTTGGACTGCCCACTTTATCAACGAGCATGCAGAATTTACCTCTGTCGTCGTCTTCGCTCTGCTGCTCTCTCTTTACCTTCCCTTCTTGCTGATGGACCCACCTTTCATCCAGACTCTCTCATTGACTTTTTGACAACTGACTGACTTCACAAATTCTGATACCTTCAGCCCTTTCTACTTCAGTCTCTTGCTACCCCCTACCCCCGTACTATCCCCTGCCCTGCTGTTTTCTGTAACCTACTGATCATCCCTCCTCCCTTCTGCCATCCAATACCCTCGCTTCCTTCCCTACCCTGCAGCGCTGTATAGCCCTTGTGGCTTAGCGCTTCTTTTTTATTATAATAATAATAATAATATAGGTAGAGGATGGATTAATCAGGGTTGAATGTACGGAAAGTTGCTAGAAATGCCACAGGATGACAAGTTTGAGAGTAAAGTTTTATGGCATTGAAAATACCACCTCTTTTATGATTAAATGCTTGCTGAAAATCTACAGTAGTTAACCTGGGACTTGTTTTCCAGTGTAAAGTAAGCAAATTTCAGCATATTACTCGCACTCCGAGATATTGTGTAGGCTTAGACTATTAAAATCTTACGACGTTCAAAAATTGTAAAAATACATAAAAATAAGTTAGGGGAAGCTACCATCACAAGAGGAAGGGGTTCTATAAAGAAGTAAATTTGCAACAAGGAATACTGAATTAGAACATTCTGCCAGAATTATTTATGAGGAATATAATTGTTCACATTAGGATATGAAGACAGAAGTAGGTGCGTGTGTGCTTATATATTGCCATACTCCGTAGTGGAAGGGGGTGGAGCTGCCAGCCACAGGGAGACCCAGAAGATCTGCAAATATGAAGACCTTCCCCCCTTGCTATAATTTCATCCCAATAGGGTCGGAGACCCTTGGAGCATGGGGCAAGTGTGCTCTAAAGTTCCTAATAGAGCTGGGTGAAAAGCTCATCATAGAAACCAAGGACCACAGGGCGACCAGCTTCCTCTTTCAGAGACTCAGTGTTGCGATCCAGAGAGGAAATGCCTGCAGCATTCTGGGCACGCGGCCCACCGCCGGGGAGCTGGACGAAGTATTCGAGATGTAGCTCTGAGTTACCTATGTTTTACTTTCTATTGTATTTTTGTGAATGTTTTGTCAATGTATTTTGTCTTGTGTGTGTGTATATATATATATATATATATAATATATATATATATATATATATATATATATATATATATATAATATATATTATAAGTAGTGCTGAAGGCGGCTGAGCGGTGCATGCGGCTGAGTAGTCCATTCCTGAGCGGTCCCTTCTGAAAGGGCTGCGGCTGAGCGGCTCCCTTTCCTGAGCAGACTCCTTTTCACACCTTTATGCTAATGACCTTGACCTCGCCCTCGAGACCACCTCACCCTCGACCACCTCACCCTCGACCACCTCTCCCTCGACCACCTCTCCCTCGACCACCTCTCCCTCGACCACCTCGCCCTCGACCACCTCGCCCTCAACCCCCCACCCACGCCCCCCACCCGCGCCCGCATGCCCCGCCCGCCCCCCGCGCCACGACCCACGCCCGCCCTCGCGCCCGCCCGCGCCCCGCGCGCCCGCGCTCGCGCCCGCCCGCTCCTTCTGCAGCGCCTTCTGCAGCGTCGTCCGGATCGCCCCCGCTCCCCGAATTTTTTCCGATTTTTTTCGATTTTTTTTGAATGTCATTTTCTTGTGCTCTCCATCTCCTCGGATCAAATTTTTGAGGTTCCCCCTCCCACTTTCACCCCATCCCAATTTTTTTTTTTTGAATTTCATTTTCTTATGATCTCCTCGGATCAAGTTTTTTGGATTCCCCCCTCTGGGGGTAAGCATTCAAAATGGACTCCCACTTGCATCCCAAATTCCCTCCTCCAATTCCTCGGATCAAATTTTTCTCGAAATCAAAGTCTCCATCTCCTTGGATCAAGGTTTTCTCGATAATACAAAGACTCCATCTCCTCGGATCAAGGTTTTTTGGGTTCCCCCCTCTGGGGGTAAGCATTCAAATGAACTCCCACTTGCATCTCAAATTCCCTGCTCCAATTCCTCGGATCAAGTTTTTTGGATTCCCCCCTATGGGGTTTCGAAATTCTTATGATCTCCTTGGATCAAGCATTTCTCCTCCATCTCCTCGGATCGAGTTTTTGGATTCCCCCTCTGGGGGTAAGCATTTCAAATGAACTCCTCCTATGGGGCATGGTACTTTCTCTTACTACAGGTCTAAACATGTGTGACGTCACCCCACCTGTGTTTACTCGGCGGTCAGTGACGTCACGTGATGACCTCACACATACAGGCTGAATCTTGTCGACTTCCCCCTATGTCAGTGACGTCACGTGATGACCCCACACAGGCTGAATCTTGTCGACTTCCCCCTACACATTTTTCAATCTTAACCCAGGATAAGACCCAAATCAAATTTAACATTTTTTTTTCGTTAATACCCCAACAATCCACAATTTCTTTACAAAATACAAACACAAGTCCCTCGACATTTTTCTCGTTTTAACTAATTTCATTCAGAAAAAGTCACCCCACAAACACTTACTACTTATAAGCCACGTTTCGATAAATTCACTAGTCCACAATTATACATATTACGAAGTAACAACGCACACACACACCTCACTTTACTTTGAACACCTTCAAAATCACTCTCCTAAATCATGAATACTCGCAAAAAAACCTGTGAACATTTCAACACTGAACACTTCCCAAAATATAATTTTGAGTACTCCCAAATCCACCACTGAAATACTACTAAAACAACACCACAATGAATACAGTCAATAACACCACCAAAATCACCATAAACTATATCCAACATAACAGACTAACACCCATTTTCACACAAATCCCCTCAAATCACTATAACCAAGACGATTACCAATTTTTTTTTTATTTTATTTAAAACCAACAAATAGACAATAGACAAAAGGAAAAACCATAAAGATGACAATATATGAACAATAACGAAAAAACTACATTAGATATTGAAACAGTTACGAATATCATAACAATATAACAAATATGACCACTATAACCTACATATAAAATCAGATACCGAAGCTTAAAACTGTCCTATACTAGATACATGTGGATAAGTTAACTTTCAGTAAAAACATGCAAACCTATAATAGCACTAATCCTCAAATTAAATCATCCTTGGCTCTTAAATTTACACTAAATTAATAAAATACAATATACTTTCATTATTTCGTTACAGACTAAATTCCTTCTGCTCTGAAACACAGAAAGAATATAGGATAATTGAACCAATGATGTCAAGAACACATCCAAGCGAAACCTAACAACCGACAAACAGGTCCAATGGATCTGCACGGTCCGCGCAGCTGCTCGCCAGGTGTGCTGGACAAGTACATTTCAACCGTACCTACAATAATTTTCTCACATTTTTCAATAATGCCATACGTAGAAACATGCTACCCCTAATTGGCATAATAAAGAGCAGTTTTGAATCATGAACTTTCACAATTTCATAATTTTAGCCCTAACCTAAGGCCTAGTATCATCTTATTTATAAATGTCTAATCCAACACGAAAATTTTACCACATACCCAACCATATTCGTTGGTGTACATGATACAACCTTGTATAACCATAACGAAAAAAAAAATGAAAAAGTAAAACCCCCACTTTCACCTTTAAAATCAGACTACATTTACCATTGGTACATACATATAAATAATTAATATAATTTTCATTGTCAAATTGATCACAATCACTTCCATCACGCAGTGATAATATTACGTCCGACCTCAAACCACGAAATAAATTCAACCCTTCTTAACAACTTCAAAGGTTCGTAAAACTCTTAAACACATACATAAGTATTGCCAGCATCTAGACATATTAAAAAGAAAAACAATACGCAAATATATCAAAACACACTAGTTTCTATTGGCACCCAAATAAATTTGTGCTTAAAAAAATACAATTGTAAATTAACTGAAACATGAAAGCATTTTGAAAATTACACTTGTATCAAAATCATAATACATAGAAAATATGTTTTTGATACAATTGAAAATGTTCTGAGAAAAACCATTAATGGTATATACAAGAAAGTAAACTTACATACTATATATACATATACATATAATATATATATATATTATATAAAATATAAATAATATTTTATTTTATTATATAATACATATTATTTTATCATTATATATATATAAAATTTATTTATATAATATTATTATATATATATATATATAATATATATATATTTTATATATATATATATATAATATATATAATCACATACATATACATACACACACACATACACATGCATACATATACAAATATACACACATATTTACAATACATACAAAATTTTATAGTCGACAATTCCAAATTTTAACTGTATTGAAATTGAAACATCATAACAAATAATTTTTAAAATTTGCACCCGGACATCCCTCATAAACATTCAAAAAACAAATCGTCCGTACCAACCCATTCAGGGAAAACCAGCCATTTCTCCCCTTACCTGCCTTTCAATCCGAAAAATCCCGTAATGTGAAATTCCTATAACCCTCATTTTAAATTTCCTCTCCCATCTCCCCCATACACCTCTTATTCCTACATTGTCCATAAAAAGTTGCTGTTAACGCTTTAAATTTCTTTCACACACGTTCGCTCCTCTCATACCCAAGACTTTATAAATATAATCCGAAATTTAAATTACCTCCCGCATTCTCTACCATTTGATTCACCCCACCTATGTCTAGTTTAAAACCCTCACACCTGCAAACCCCCCCCCTCCCACAAACCCTTATACCTTCCCCAAAACCAAACCCTTATGGTGTATTTTTGCGAATGTATTGAACAAATATGGAAAACAGTCTCAACCCACCACAAGCTTGATATCCCATCCTCCCCGTATTCTCTATGGAATAAACCATTCCAGAGGGTTTAGATCCATGTAAAAATCTATACATAACTTCTCGTACTTTAGGTTTTAAAACGCAATTTGTTCAAACGCCCCAGTTTATTACCCCAAATTCATACATCGATTAAACCCCTTCTACATTTGTACCATGCCTTACCCCCCCCATCAAGGTTTCCCAATTTAATATGTGACATAAGAAACATAAGAACTTTAGGTGTAGGAACACTGCAGAAGGCTACTGGCCAATACGAGACAGGTCCTTATCAAAACGATCTCAAGTCCTTATCAAAACGACAAAAGGGTTTCCTTATCAAACATTCAAAATCAATCGCTCATGTTTGGATGACCCGTAACATTGCTCACCTATTATAACTCCCACCACCCACACCGTTCATATCCTGACGTATCTTATGAAGTCCCCTCTCCTCGCCCCCCCCCCTCCCGCTTATAAACTACGTTTCAAATACCACACTCAAAATCCTCTTTTCAACAGCTATAAGCCCCAAAGCCCTTCCTGGGCCCAACCGGGTTTTGTGAAACCGCTCTACCTAACATTCGCTTTCCAGTACCCAACCCATGAAATCTAAAAAACGCGTTTTTGGGTAACTTTGTATACCCCGTTCGAATATCGGATAAAATTCCAATGCTACATCCCAAAAGTTTACCTATAATAGTAAACATTCGTTGAATTCACTCTTGATGCAGCTCGTAAACCACTAGGCCTTCAGTACACCATTACAATACGCACGAATTTATTGTTGTGCCCTTGATATATTACATAACGACCCCACTATCAGTAATTGATCCACTCTTTTTCCCACCTTTTTCAATACTTCACATTCCTCAGAAACCCATCCCAGATCCATATACTTGTTTCTTTTATTAATTTGACATGCCAAGAAGCCTTTTCAAAACGTTTACAACTTTTCCAACCGAGGCAAATCCCTGTTACCACTATCCAAAAATTTTTTTTTGTGTCATCTAATATCCAACAATGCCAGCCCCCCCCCCCACCCTTTGGTCCCAACCCCATTTGCTGCCAATAAAAACCCTTATTTTTAAATAAAAGGGATCCTGTAAACACGCAAAAATATTTGTGAAAGGACACCTTGCCCGTAGACCCCTTCTATCTGAAATTGTTCTCAAACCCTTTCCCACTTTACCTGCTCCCAAGGATGATCTTAATTCATTTAATTTGGGGCCCACTGAAAAATTAATTTCCTCTCCAAACCCTGCCATCTCAAAATCTTCCATAACGCTTCCTTTCTACACTATCATATGCCCACCCCCCAATCTATAGCCAACACCCCTCCCCTCCCCATTTTACTCTTTCTTCAATAAAACTCCTAATCAACCCATGCCCGTCATACATAGATCTTCCCGGCACCCCATATTGTCCCTTATCTATCACTTTACCCAGGACTTTTTTTATTGTTAGCTGAAATTCTTGCAAAAATCTTATCACCACACAATAACGAAATAGCACGATAGTCTTTGACTGTTGATGACTCACCTTTAGGCTAGAACGACCACGCCATCCGTTGCTGTGCCCTTAAAACCCGATCCCGCTTAAGGATATTGAATAATCTTACCAAAAACCCTTTCAAAACGATCCAATTTTAAAGATAAAAGTCACTGGGCAACCCATCAATTCCTGGTGCCTTACCTAATTGCGCCCCGATAAGCTTCCCATGTTCACACCCGTTATCGCCCTTCCAAAACGAATCGTCAGCTCGCAACTCACCGCACAAACTTCCAATTGACTGTTATGCCCATTTCGCTTATTCCCACACTTTGCATCAATATACCCACATACCTTTAGTCGTCGTCAAACCGAAACCACTTTAACACTTCTACCTACCTAAACATTCAAACCCCATTAACCATTGCTTGCGACGTCTGTGTTGACTCCGCACACACACGCCGACGGCCGATCTCCCCACAAACCTCCTCAATCCCGCCTTAACCTTTCCCATCAACCTTCCCTTTTGTAAATTCCGGATATTCCTTCAACTTTCCCAATTTCAATAACAGAATTATTAGCTTAATTTGTGCATAAAATTTGCGAACTGGGCCCCTCCCAAAATATTTTTGAAAACCGTATTGTAACGATTATAAACTCGTCCTCGATTAATATTAAATTCCTTAAAACGTTTTTAGCTACGTTTCCACCAATTAACCATGGCAACATCCCTGGTGCTTCTACACTAAAACGATCCCACATATGTCCCAAAAGACAAAAGACTATCTCTTCTTTAATAACTTTACATTCAATTTCCAAAATGATGGACCCCCTCCGAGGCACACCCTGGGTATCCACATATATTACAACTCCTCTATGATCCAGAAAAAAACCACATCTATCACTTCACCCTCCGCACAGTAACCCAAAAGGACTTCATTCGGTCCAACCTCGCCGCATAACCTCGTTTAATGAAGGTATGCTTAACCACCCTTCCCCCCCCCATAACACCATCCTTTAAACCCCACCCCGGTCAATATATCCCCAATATACCCAAACAACACCCCCGCCCTCTAGGCTCCACATCTTTACGACGTATCACGCAATTCCAATCTCCGCCTATTATTGCAACATTCGGTAAACCACGTAAAAAATAGACCAGTACGTCCTGAACAATTTAGTTTTAATACTCGCGTCACCCTCAGCCGAGCCCTATACACATACTAAACTAATGGGAACCCTACCCCAGGTTCCATCCACTCTAATTACCCTCCCCCCCCCCCCTTTACTACGCCTTACTATAAACGGGCTAGTTTCCTTTAACCAAAATGGCAGCCCACCTTTCAAACATGTCGCATGTTCCATGTATACATATAACCACTCATATCCCAACTCATAACCAGGCCTTAAAAATTTTGTTCCCCGTTAAAAATACCACATCCACACCAAGTCGCACCAAATACTCATTAAACCACTTAAGCTTCCTCTCAGCTCTGAACCCGTTAATATTTATTAGTAAAACACTTGAATTCAACAAATGGGTTTTCCTTTTGTCCCCCGGCATTGACTTTACCAGTTCGTTTTGCAACACCTCTGTCCCTCCCCCCTTTATTGGGAATCCCTTTGCAATCCCTTGATCCTTGGGGTTCACCATTCCCCCTCTGCTGTACCTCCACCCAAGACTTTCCCAGGGCGTTGGGCAAGAGTGAGCACATATCAGAATCCCATGATGCTGCAGTCCTCTTTCGTGTCCCGCCCTCCAACTGCATTTTGACATCTGAAGTACCGTCCTGACGCACCTCCACCTCTTTCTGCTGACCTTCAATCCTTTGACTCTCTCGTCGACAAACCGTCATCTCCTGCCATACCATCATTCACAGCCCGTCCCCAGAACTAAGCCTGGGTTTTCCACCCGATCTAGGCCCGATTCCTCTTAAACAAAAACATCCAACGCCTTTACCCAAAGACGCCGCCACTTCTTCACCCATATTAGGTAGTCTCTCCCTCAAAAACCTGATGTATGTCCAAAGACTGAGATTTCCTTGTAGCGTTACAACTGGGGATTCAAGCTCCTTTCTTTGGGCCACCTCCCTCACTCCATGACAATCGTTGGGTTGGGGCGGTTTTTAGCAAGAGACTGTTCTCGCTCATCGCCTACCTCGGCCCACTGGCTGCTGTTGCCGTTGCTGTTGTGCAGGGTACCCACTTCGTTTCCCACACTGCGCCGCGATGTGGTCATATGACCCACATAGCCGACAGTAGGTTGTTTGCCCCGCATACGTTACTTAGCTTGAGTCCGTAATTCCTTCAACACAACATATGAAGGAATAGGGTGTCGAAGAGTCTTTTAAACGTATATGTACCTTCCAGCGCACCTGCATCCCGGTCCAGTTGCCCATTCCCCCTGCTGTGGCTACGTGAACCGCCCCATAAGTACGCAGTTCAACTGCAAATTACCCAAATCAGTCGCCTAAAAAAGGCACATTCCTGATTTTCACCCAAGTGTAATGTCGAGAACATCATGGAGTCGCACCGACACAGCTGTATTAATCGGTATGATGGTCTCCTGATACTTTTTCGACCACCGCCCTCGTGGGACTCGTGCAGACGTCATTTTTACGAAAAATTCTTGTCGTTCCATTGAGTGCGACACCACTTATCTCCTCATTTGCTATACCATAGGTATCGCGAATGATCGCTGGTAACAATAAATCCATGTTGGATCCCGTGACAGCACCACGGATCATCTCAATGCAGACAGTGTTGATTCTTCTTCTGCTATTCAGCGCCATGTTGGAGAAAAAGTTTCCACCAACCAACGCTAGGGGCAGCTCAATCAGGTAAACTGCGCAAAAACAAACTCAAACAGGAGCGTCTGCGCAGCTCGTCCACACGGCTCGGAGGCGATGAGGACAATGTATTACCAATTTCTATGAGTACACTCACCTCCAACTAAGATATAACATGAGTGCAAAAAACATGAACACAATCCAAACACACACGAACACTTATAACAGAATCACTTCTTTTTCGGTATCTCTAGTTCGACAACAACGCCCACAACCCACAACACCCACAACACCCACAACCCACAACACCCACAACCCACAACAACCCACAACTTATAACCTCTTTTTCGGTATCTCTAGTTCGACAACAACGCCCACATCCCACAACACCCCATCCCACAACACCCACATCACACAACACCCACAACCACAACACCCACAAAAAACCCACAACTTATAAACCACTTTTTTGGTATCTCTAGTTCGACAACAAACGCCCACCAATCCACACACACCCACATCCCACAACACTCACACCACAACACCCACAAAATTATATCCACTTTTTCGGTATCTCTTAGTTCGACAACAACGCCCAAAAACCCACAACACCCACATCCCACAAAACCCACAACCCACAATTTTTTATCGTTTTAACTAATTTCATCAGAAAAAGTCACAACCCACTTATAACATCTTTTCGGTATCTCTAGTTCGACAACAATATCCACAACAACCCACAACACCCCACAACCCACAACACCCCACAACACCCAACACCCCACAACACCCCACAACAACAACCCACTTAAAACATCTTTTTCGATATATCTATTCGACAACAATACCCACAATCCCCATAAATTTCCCAAATTTTTATTCACAATTTTTCGATAAAATTTTTTTTTCCCCTTCTTTTTACTGAATCTAAATGTAATGGACATTCCTCCCTACATTACTAAAATTCTAATAAAATCCTCTCCATACCCATCTCCTTGTATCCACATAAATTGATAATGTACTCACAACAACTAATCTTTCTCACTCCCCAACTACTGCGGCATGTTTCTACACCTCCAATCTTTTCCAATGCATCATAATTTTTTCACTTCTATAATTTTTTAAAATATTCACACATTACCTTTATTTTCAGTAAAATCCCCCATATTTCATTAAATTTCTAATACAACCCTCCCCATACCCCCTCCATCTCACCCACATTTTTTCACATCCACTCACCCGTCTCCCAACACACCTCTTCAGAACAAACACAGAAATCACATTTCACATCCACAAATGCATCTCATCACCCATCTCAAATCCACTAAAATCACTGTAACCAAGATATTCACAAAATTCTATGACCACCTAACACACAGACAACTCACTTTACTTTGAAGACTACCAAAAAACACCATCAATTACCATTGAATACTCCAAAAACATCATTCGAACACTCCCAAAACACCACTGAATACTACCCAAACACTACTAAAAATTACCAGAAACTAAGATCAACACTACTAGCTAATACCCATTTTATAGAAATCCCCACATTCCTCCCTTCACTAAATTTCTAATAAAATCTATCTCCTCAACTCCACATAGTTTAATATTATACTCAACCCCACAATTTTTCTCAGTTCAACTATTTCATCAGAAAAAAAGTCACCCGCATTTTGACTCAGTAATATTCACGTCACAAATTTTTAGAAAACACTCCTTTTTTATGGATATATCACGAACACATCCAAGTAAGATATGATATAAATCACATTTTTAGCCACATTCCCTCGATTTCGGTAATATGAACAAAATGATTGGGATAACATTAGAACATTTCCAAATTACGTTGGAGCACATTCAAAAATATATTGGAACACTTCCAAAATACAGTAGAGTACTCCAGAATTACTTTGAACGTCTCCATTTTTGGATATTTCCAAAATTAGTTTTGGAGACTTTATCTTAATATCGCACATTATTTTTCTTGTTGGTAAACACACTCAATGGTAGAAATATTCACTCGATTTCTGGATAGAAACACAATCCTCACTCTGAGAGATTCCTTGAGCTTATATGGCTTACCTCAAAGTATTGCATCATGATTTTTGTACAATCCCCTCCAGCGACGCCATGAAATGGTGTTCACACCCAAGGTAGATTTAAGATAATCATCTCTTTCCAGTCCATCTGTGTCCTCTTGTGCTAAAATTTGGTGAGGTCACAGGGCTGACAGACATCATGAATTTAACTTAAATGAGATATAACATTTTTATTCTACCTCAATACTTTTTTCATGGTAAGGTTTGATTGATTTAAAATTCATCATGTCTTAAAATTTTTTATTAAACATTTCTCTTTTTAATGAATGAAAACATAAATATATTATTAATCTTGGTGTAACAACACGCTCTAAACATCATAAATTCCTCCCCTCTAAGTCTTGTTCTTCCAAAGGGCCCCGGTCACAACATTGGTACCCTGTAAAATTTTAATATTTTTTTATTTCAATTAGCATAAAAATGGGGAGAGGGAAAATTTGCATCATCCACCTGTAAAAGTTTAAAAACCCCCAAAAACTAAAAGTTTACATATTTTTTCACCTTTCCCAAACATAAATGTCTCCCCAAGTGTTACATCAGATTCATTCTCGTTAACTTAAATATCTTCCCATTAAATTGACTTAAAACCCAAAATTTACTTGCCCTTGTTAATTAAATGAATTAAAGGTCTTGTAATTAAATGTTTTGTAATATTATGGTGACATATTCTTTGTTCAGTAGAGCCGAATGGTAAGTGCACTTTCACAAAGGTAATATGATTATATTATTAGTTCAAAATTTCTCCCAAGTTAAATTTACTTCCTCATAATATTTAATGAATTAAACCCTGATACAAGGTAATAATTTTTGCTTACCTTATAAGTTACTCCACATTAGGTTCAATGTTTTTAATAGTGTTTAATATCTGTGAAAGTTCTCTAATTAATTTCCACTTCTTTGTTGTCCATCTATGCAAAATGCACGGGATTATATGTCTATTAAATATTTGACGACAAAGTTTCAGATATATTTTTTTCCCAAAAATATAAATACAAACGTCACTCATTCTGTTCCCATTTCATCAAGAATTTTTGCGAATCAAGTTCATTTTCTAACCCATTTTTTAATCGTTGAAATTCTTTTCACTCACTGATTCACCACTTTCCTTAAGTTGATTGACAGTGTTGCAAATTTCAACCAAGAAGATCTTTCCCCGTTTCACAAATAAACATGAAAACGCCAAGTTTCCTTATTAGATGCTTTCCATGCGGTTCCCTGACAATGTCTGGGGGTGACTTACACACAATCTTTTCCTACACATAATGAGTTGCAAAATAGTATTAAATGAAAATTTCTTTAAAAACTACCTAAACTAGGATCAGCCATTTCAAAATCCATTTTCATAATTAATTTTTGGGCTTTGGTATAATAAAAGTTTGAGATAAATGACTACTCCATTCACATTCTCGTAACAATAAATTTTCCAATATTTCTTCACTCCATCGTTGAGTCATTACTCGTACCTCAGCTGCAATCACTTCTTTTGAGAGAACATGTTCCGCATCAACTCTTTTTTGAATGGGTTCTGAATGGGTTCGACTCTCTTAATTGTATATAACATTTCTATAAACACCACACAAGTATGTTTTGTCGCAACCACCTCCATATTTCTTCTTCTGCTAAAGTGATTCCTTACCATTTCACTCCAAATATTTATACCAAAAATTTCAATCGTTGTCATCATCGAAAATCATTTTTTTTAATAATACAAATACACATTACAGGGGATTTCTTCAAAGCATATATATTATCCATTGTATATTTCAAATAATATGTTTAGTCATTGTTAACTTTCCTTATTTTTCAGTAAAAAGAAATATTCAGACAATATTTTTTTGGGCAACACTTACTACTTGCTTGTGACGTCACTATCCAGCAACACGTTAAAGCAGGATAGAACAGGTACCTTCCCATTATTAACTTAAAAGCATAATCATACTGTATCCCCTTATTAACTTAAATGAACTAAAAGCATGACGTCACGATACTCATTGATCAAATTATCTTACCTTTAATTGTCTTCATGCATTTCCAAGTATGTACCATCGGTATAGTAATAACAAGTCATAATACCGTTGAAGTAAGTTATGATTACACTCTACAGGATCCAACAAAATGCATTACCAATTTCAATAATTTGCTAGAAATCAACACAGTTGGTGAAGTTTCCTTATGAGGGTTTGTTCATCTATCATCCACGATACAACTTTTTCTTGCTAAGATCACCTCCTCCGGATATTAAAGGTTTATATTCATTCCACTTAAGATTCTTCACCTCACCAAAGAAATCCAACAGATGTTTAACTCTCCCCATCCTGTATGACATTAAACTCGTGGTGGTTCATTCACCTATCGTCATGGTGATGCCACGTAGTGTTTTTCATGGAACAAATTTATCTACACATATAGTTATAAAAACTACTAACTCTACAACCCTCGTGGTGAAAACAGTATAAGAAGACACATCTGTATTGAGTTACAAGAGTATTTAGATGGAGACTTCAGATCTACGTAAGTTCCCTGGACTGTAAAAATTCAAGTGAGATTTTTGTTAGTCTAAAAAAAATTCGTGTTGGAGTCATCTTGTGTTTAAGTTAACAAGAGGAAAAGTTCATTTAATAATTGGAAGTTACATGTGAAAAATTTGTTACAGAAGCAAAAGTGTTTACACATCACTGATCTGATAAAGAAATGTTTAATTCGATAGAAGACCTTGATCACAACCCTCCAAAACGAAGGAAGGTGACTGAACAATATCTCACCGATAAAGAAATGCTTATAGCAATGGAAGATTTTGAACGTGAGTTTTTAATGACATTATGAACTGTAAAGTTGATAAGACCTACTATAATACATGCAAATATTTAGATACAAATTAAGGTCGTGAGATTATATTCAAAGAGTGCATGAATGATCTTGTCAAGTGGTTATTAACAGATCCCACCGGGATTATAATGGAAAAAGTTGTTTCCAGAAGGAATTGGATGTGCTTCAGCCGGAGGTGATTGGCACGCATATCTTAAAATCATTCATGATTTTGCAAAGGAATTAAAAAAACGTCGTAGAAATATTATTATTGTAAAATATGACAAATAAAATATCTCTAATACTTTTTTTTGTTTTATTCACCATCACTCTAAAACCTTATTAGGCAACTGAATAGAGATCATACGTCTGGCAGGAATAGTGATGAGTATAAACATCTCTGATCTTTGTTGTTCATACATTAGTACCTCTTCCACCAGGGTGCGACTAACCATCTCAAGAAAATGGAGACAGACAATAGGATGGAAAAATATTTTAAAATTGAAGAAGGAAAATTGTACGATGAAAAATATTGTCGTTACAACGTCTGCATTATTTTTCATGCGAATTGTGTTGGTATAAAAGGATATGGTGCAAGTTATTATTTGGGTAAGAAATATTCTTTTGCTGATGTGTATCGGAGTAGAGAACCATTATTTAATCTGAGAAGATGCAGAGTTGAAGATCGTGATACTCCTGGAACTGCTATCGAGTTTGAACCTTCACCGGATCAAAGAAAATTGAATCTTCCTTATTTAGCAGCCATAATAAGCCAATATGGTATTGCTGGACCATTGGAGGAAAATACCATTTCTCAAAATTTAATTGAAAAATCAAGAGATTCCCATTTGGTGTATGGTTTAAAGAAAGATACTATCGCAGACAGAATAAGATATTTCAAGGAATCCATTGAGAGAGTCATAAAACGTGTGAAAGACAATAAAAATATAAGAGAGGTTATCTTTCTGAAAGGTATTGGGAGGTATTAAACTTCAAATGATTATATCTGGAATACACATTATAAACCCATACTCGAAGACATGATAATGAAATTTAAGGAAGAAGGTATTCGTACAACAATGGTTGTCAGAGAAGAAATGAAGAACATTAACCAAGGTCAAGAATTAGAAGATGATTCGAAGTTATTGTCTTCTAGAATTGAAGGAAGTGCTTGGTATCCCTCATGAGGTAAGCAAAAATTATTTACCTTGCATTAGTGGTTTAATTCATTTAAATTATTATGAGGAAGTAATTATAACATGAAGAGAGAGAGATATATTTGAACTAATATATATAACTCATATTTACCTCTTCGTGAAATGTGTCACTTACCATTTCGGCTCTCTACCTGAACACCAAGAATCATGTCTACCATAATACTTACATCATTTAAGTTAACAAGACGCTTTTAATTCATTTAAGTTAATAAGGGGACACAGTATGATTATGCTTTTAAGTCAATAATGCGAAGATATTTAAGTTAACGAGATGAATACTGATGTAACACTTGAGAGACATATGTTTGGGATAGTGAAAAAATATGTAACTTTTAGTTGGTTTATATCCTTTACAGGTGATGATGCAAATTTCTCCCCATTATATGCTAATGAAATAAAAAAAATATTAAAATTTACAGGTACCGATGTGACGGGGTTTGGAAAAACAAGACTTAGAGGGGAGGATTTATGATGTTTAGAGCGTGTTGTTACACCAAGATTAATAATATATGATGTTTCATTCATTAAAAAGAGAAATGTTTAATAAAAAATTTTAAGACATGATGAAATTTTAAATCAAAATCAAACCTTACCATGAAAAAAGTATTGAGGTAGAATACAAATGTTATATCTCATTTAAGTTAAATTCATGATGTCTGTCAGCCCTGTGACCTCACCAAATTTTAGCACAAGAGGACACAGATGGACTGGAAAGAGATGATTATCTTAAATCTACCTTGGGTGTGAACACCATTTCATGGCGTCGCTGGAGGGGATTGTAAAAAAAAAATCATGATGCAATACTTTGAGGTAAGCCATATAAGCTCAAGGAGTCTCTCAGAGTGAGGATTGTGTTTCTATCCAGAAATCGAGTGAATATTTCTACCATTGAGTGTGTTTACCAACAAGAAAAATAATGTTCGATTTTAAGATAGTCTCCAAAACTAATTTTTGAAATATCCAAAAATGGAGACGTTCAAAGTAATTCTGGAGTACTCTACTGTATTTTGGAAGTGTTCCAATATATTTTTGAATGTGCTCCAACGTAATTTGGAAATGTTCTAATGTTATCCCAATCATTTTGTTCATATTACCGAAATCGAGGGAATGTGGCTAAAAATGTGATTTATATCATATCTTAGTTGGATGTGTTCGTGATATATTTATAAAAAATGAGTTTTCTAAAAAATTGTGACGTGTGAAAATTACCGAGTCAAAATACGGGTGACTTTTTTTCTGATGAAATAGTTGAACTGAGAAAAAATTGTGGGGTTATGAGTATAATATTAAACTATGTGGAGTTGAGGAGATAGATTTTATTAGAAATTTAGTGTAGGGAGGAATGTGGGGATTTCTATAAAGTGGGTATTAGCTGGTAGTGTTGATCTTAGTTTCTGGTGATTTTTAGTAGTGTTTGGGTAGTATTCAGTGGTGTTTTGGGGGTGTTCGAATGATGTTTTTGGAGTATTCAATGGTAATTGATGGTGTTTTTTGGTAGTGTTCAAAGTAAAGTGAGTTGTCTGTGTGTGTGTGTTAGGTGGTCATAAAATTTTGTGAATATCTTGGTTACAGTGATTTTAGTGGATTTGAGATGGGTGATGAAATGCATTTGTGGATGTGAAATGTGATTTTTGTGTTTGTTCTGAAGAGGTGTGTTGGGAGACGGGTGAGTGGATGTGAAGAAATGTGGGTGAGATGGAGAGGGGTATGGGGAGGGTTGTATTAGAAATTTAATGAAATATGGGGGATTTTACTGAAAATAAAGGTAATGTGTGAATATTTTAAAAGAAATTATAGAACTGAAAAGTTATGATGCATTGGAAAAGATTGGAGGGTGTAGAAACATGCCGCAGTAGTTAGGTAGTGGGATGATTAGTTGTGAATATATTATCAATTTATGTGGATACAAGGAGATGGGTATGGAGAGGATTTTAGTAGAATTTTAGTAATGTAGGGAGGAATGTCCATTACATTTAAGATTCAGTAAAAAGAAGGGGAAAAATTTGTATCGAATAAATTGTGAATAAATTGGTAAGTGATGAGGGTTGTGGGTATTGTTGTCGAACTAGAGATATCGAAAAGATGTTATAAGTGGGTTGTTGTTGTGGGGTGTTGTGGGGTGTTGTGGGGTGTTGTGGGGTGTTGTGGGTTGTGGGGTGTTGTGGGGTGTTGTGGGTATTGTTGTCGAACTAGAGATACCGAAAAGATGTTAGAAGTGGGTTGTTGTTGTTGTGACTTTTTCTGATGAAATTAGTTAAAACGAGAAAAAATTGTGGGACGTGGGTGTTGTGGGATGTGGGTGTTGTGGGTTTGGGTTGTTGTCGAACTAGAGATACCGAAAAAAGTGGATATAAGTTGTGGGTGTTGTGGGATGTGGGTGTTGTGGATGTGGGTTTGTGGGATTGGGTGTTTGTGGGTTGTGGCGTTGTTGTCGAACTAGAGATACCGAAAAAGAAGTGATTCTGTTATAAGTGTTCGTGTGTGTTTGGATTGTGTTCATGTTTTTTGCACTCATGTTATATCTTAGTTGGAGGTGAGTGTACTCACAGAAATTGGTAATCGTCTTGGTTATAGTGATTTGAGGGGATTTGTGAGAAAATGGGTGTTGTCGTTAGTTGATCTTAGTTTATGGTGATTTTGGTGGTGTTTTGACTGTTTTCCTTGGTGTTGTAGTAGATTCAGGGGTTTGTATTTGGGAGTACTCAAAATATTTGGGGAAGTGTTTCGTGTTTGGGAATGTTCAAAGGTTTTTTTGCGGTATCAATGATTTATGAGAGGGGGTTTTATAAAGGTGGTCAAAGAAAAGTAGGTGTGTGTGCGTATTAATTTGAATAGTAAAATTTGATGTGAATTTATCAAAAAGTGTTATAGCTGTAAGTGTTTGGTGATTTTTTCGATGAAATAGTTAAAACGAGACTTTTTTTTGTTTTTTGTAAAAAAATTGTGGATTGTTGGGGGTATTAAACAAAAAAAAAATGAAATTATTTGGGCTATCCGGGGTTAAGAGTAAAAAATGTGTAGGGGAAGTCGACAAGATTCCCCGTGGTGGGGGGTAATCACTGACGTCACGAAAAGGGGGGAAAGTCGACAAGATTCAGCCGTATGTGTGAGGTCATCACGTGACGTCACTGACCCCCGAGTAAAAACAGGTGGGGTGACGTCCACATGTTTAGACTGTAGTAAGAGAAATACCATGCCCCCTAGGAGTCATTTGAAAACTTACCCCCAGGGGGGAAACCAAAAATCGATCCGAGGGAGGGGGAGAAATACTTGATCCAAGGAGATCATAAGAATTTCGAAAAAACCCTTTTGGGGGGGAAACCCAAAAAAATTGATCGAGGAATTGGAGCAGGGAATTGAGGCAAATGGGGTTCATTTGAATGCTTTCCCCAGAGGGGGGGGAACCCAAAAAAACCCTTTATCCGAGGAGATGGAGTCTGTATTATCGAGGGGAAAAACCTTTTCCCAAAGGGTGGAGACTTTGATTTCGAAAAATTTGTCCGGGAATTGGAGGGGGGAATTTGGGATGCAAGTGGGAGTCCATTTTGAAAGTTACCCCCCGAGGGGGAATCCAAAAAACTTGATCCCGGGGGATCGTAAAAAATGAAATTCAAAAAAAAAAATTTGGGGTGGGGGTGGGAAAATGGGAGGGGGGAAACCTAAAAATTTGATCCGAGGGAAAGGGGGCACAAGAAAATGAAAAATTTAAAAAAAATTCGAAAAAAAAAAAAACGGAAAAAATTCGGGTGGGGGGATCGGACGACGCTGCGAAGGCCTGCAAAGGGCGGGCGGGGGCGAGGGCGGGCGGGCGTGGGGTGGTGGGCGGGAGGGCACGCGGGTGCAGGGGGGGGCGTGGGTGGGGGGTTTCTGAGGGGGAGGGGGTCGGGGCGAGGTGGTCGAGGGGACGGGGGGTTTTTCTCGGGGCAAGGTGGGCTCGAGGGCGAGGTCAAGGTCATTAGCATAAAGGTGTGAAAAAAAGTCTGCTCGGAAAGGGAGCCCCCAGCCGCAGCCCTTTCAGGGGGGGACCGCTCAGGGAAAGGAAACCCCTCAAGCGCCTTCAGCACTACTTATATATTTATATATAATAATAAAAATTTTTTTAAAAATATTTTATATTTAAATTATTTATATATATATATATATATATATATATATATTATATATAAAAAATTAAAATTATATGTCGTGCCGAATATGTAAAATAGTCAATTTTCAAGAAAATCATTTAAAAATTAAGCCCTTTCTAAAAAATTTTTCTTTTAGTTTAAAGATAATTTTTTTTATTAATGTTAATTAAAAAAATTTTAATTTTGCTTAAAGAATTTAAAAACTTACCTAACCTATTATACAAGAACAATTTATTTAGCCCAACCCCAAATAAATATATTTTAGTTTGTTTTTAATAAATTTTTAAAACTAAAAAAACACGTTAAATACATTTTGTTCGTTAGGTTCAGAATGATTTTGGCGAAATTTTTGCATACACAAATTTTTTCTTGTCCTATATGGCAAGATGAGCGTTGCTATTTAAGCCAAGATCGCAAGTTCTGCCTATTCGGCACGACATACATATATATATATATATATATAATATATATATATATATATATATATATATATATATATATATATATATATATATATATATATATATAATTACTAAAATGTATATATAGTATATACAATATCTTAATTCTTATTCTTGGCTGATGACGTATAGATGAGATGCAGCTGATAGGTGTTACACTTACCAAACCAGCCATACGTTAACCTATTAATATTTGTTGGAGGGCTAAAGTTCAATTTAAATTTGATACTAATGACTGAGAGTGAGGTAGGGGATGCTTGATGCTGGGATCTTCTCCCTCACTCAGTCTAGTTGTGATTGATGCTTCGTTTATCCTTTACTTTGTGCTTTTGACAAGATATCAAACCAGATGATTTTCCTTTTTCCCTTCCCTATCATTTTGCTTCTTTCACTCCCCTTCATTCTTGCTTACTCTTTCCCTCCATCAGTTACTACCAGGTTCACTCTAATCCTTATCTGTCTCCCTACCATTTCTCTCTCTCTCTCCCCTACCCTCTATTCTTTTTCTATTTCCTTCGTCCTTCCCTGCCTCTCCCTCTCCTCTAAACCCCTCTCCTCTCCATCTTTCATTGTAAACATCCACCTGTCGTCGAACATGATAAGTGAAGAAAGAGTTAGGTAAATATGTTCAACAAGTTTCATTAGCCATCACTAAGCATCTTCGTACATATGCTGCCGCCTCTTAACTTTCCTCAGCAAGCTTTCCCGTTTGATCCTCTCTGCTGCCCCAGCAAACTGTCTTCGTGCAACACCACCTCTCGTCTCTACAAAGCTCTGTGTCCCCCTGTCACTTTTTCTTCCCTCTCCCCAACAAGCGCACCTTGTCCCTCCCTTCTCTTCCCCAAGCAAGCACACCTTGTCTTCTCCCCTATTTCCCAAGGAAGAACATCTTATCCCTTTCCCCCATTTCTCGTGACAAAATGCTCGGTTCCTCCAGAGCCAAAATATACGAATTATGATAACAATGGAGCAAGCACCTTTTTGTTACCATTGCATTGGAGATAACTACTAATAACCATAAAGGATTCGAATAACGTGTTGTCGACTATGCAGAAGCCGACACTTTGCATAATAAACTTTTATTTAGAGCTCTATCAACTCCAGGCTTTTAGCTCCAACAGAGCGAGATAGTTGCAGTTAAAAAAGCTTCTTCAGCAGAGTATATTTTTTACATTGTTACCATGATACTGAAGCCAACAAATGGCATTTTCCTCTATATTGAAGCCAAAACATCTTAATAACCTGCTTTTCTTCAAGAACACCTATCCTCGATTTTAATCTTCTATGAATACCTTAAACATTACAATGTTTTCTATTTTTCCAAGGAACTGTCATGTCTTTCATTAAGAGAAGCTTCCAAATAGCTTGAATATAATTTTAATTCGAAAGCTATTTCCCTGCTATATAATAATAACAATTACATTAGTCACTTCGACCATAAGAAAAAGGTATCAAACCATCTTTCCTCTAATATTGTTCTCATAACCTGGATGTTTCCCTTCTTTAATATCTGGGGAAATTTGCCTGTTAGCTGTATAGTCCTTGTGGCTTAGCGCTTCTTTTTGATTATAATAATAATTGCCTGTTAGGATTCTGGACAAAACAAGAGGATAGCTATCCTACCCATCAGATATTTAGATTTTTACTTCCAATCTTGAATTATTTGCGTCTTGAGGCAAATTCGTTACATTGTGTTAGGAGTGTCAGTAATCACGTGAGAACCCAGGCAGACGAGTCCAATAGGTTACCGTTACTAGTTCAGGTACCATTACTAATCCAGTCAGGTCTTCTTTTTATTCCAGCTAGATTCTGTTATTAGTAAAATCAGAGTCACTAGTTCAGTCACTGTTACTAGCTCAGTCTGATATTAGTGCAGTCGGGCCTGGAGAGAGTTTACCTGGAGAGAGTTCCGGGGGTCAACGCCCCCGCGGCCCGGTCTGTGACCAGGCCTCCACTGATAAGGATATTAACTTGTCCCAGTGATGCAACATCATTACCTGTTGAAGAAATTATTTTAATTACAATTTCCTTCCAAATCTTGCAGTAACTTCCCTCAAAATTACATTCAGCTAGAACTTATTTCTAGCCCAGTAAGATCCCATTAATAGTCCCTGCTTCATATCGGCTAGATCATTTTTTACTGCTAGGGGCTTATTCTCTTTCTGTTTCTAGATAATCCTCTTCCTAGTCAGTCTATTATTATCCCACTCAGTCACATTACTAATCAAATAAGATCTTAATATTCCACGCATTCCTCAAATAGGTCCAATCAGACATTTAAATCAATCAGATCCTTAATGGTTCACTCAGGTTCTCGTGCTAGTCATACATGATCCTGGCGCGTCAGTCATATCTTATACGTCAGTCATATCTTATACGTCAGTCATATCTTATACGTCAGTCATATCTTAAACGTCAGTCATATCTTAAACGTCAGTCATATCTTATACGTCAGTCAAGTCCTCTTACTAATCCAATCAATTAATATTATTAATAGTCAAATCCCTTTTACTTAGTCATTTTTTTAAAGGTCAGAGAGGGCGTCTTGTCACTCCAGTCCTGTTTCCTGTTTAGTCAATCATTTTAAAAGTTATACTACTGCTAGTCCAGTGAGATTAACAGATTCTTAGCTAGTCGGCTAGATCATTTTCAAATTCTGTACTGGCTGAAATGTTCTGCATAACCAGGGGCTTTATAGTATACCAGCGGTGCCAGCTAGGTCTATAATAGTTGTATCATGTACTTGTAGAAATAAATATTATTATTATTATTATTATTATTATTATTATTATTATTATTATTGTTATTTATATCCTCTTTCGAGTCCAGTTTGATTATATTTACAGTCCAGTTAGTTCCCAAAACATGTCCAGACAAATCCTCGTTAGATCTTCTCCAGGCCCAGTCGGATCCTGTCACTAGTTTGACTCTCAGTCCTCAGTGCACGAGTGATGCATTAACTAGGAGGGGAGTCTCTTCTCTCGCTCTATT
>NC_069403.1:103852488-103910458 GCF_026875155.1 Cherax quadricarinatus | reverse complement strand
GTCCGGCGGGGTCTTTTCCGATACTTTTTAGTTAGAGTACCAGAATGTGTACCCAGGAGGACCTGTCATTTCACATCGCTCAACGTTGAAAATGTTATCTTGTTGTGTTAATCAAAATAAAAACAATTTTTTTTATTAATGTTAATTTTTATTAATGTTAACCCCGGTGAATAAACAAAATAAGAACACTACCGTGGCTCCTATGAGAGTGGCTGGATTGGAAATAATACCACCCTGGTAGACGCTTTTGAACCCTAATTAGCAAATCTTGAATTTTATAACATTAAAAATTTGCGACCACTGTCAGCCTCAGAGTTATCTCTGAGTTACCAGACCTTGCCAGTGGAGGCCAGTGGTTCGTCTTTACCCTTTACCGGGCGGTCCCTCAATAATGAGGCACCAAAAGCATGGTTTTCATGGCGCCATAGACACAAAGCATATGCTCCCAGAGACTTCTCGCCTCAATCCAGCCAATCACACACCTTCTGGGCGGAGCTTGAAGGTTGGCGTCACTCGGGTACTGTCCTTGCTTTTTGGCTGGAGCTCCTCGGTGTTCAGAAACTGTTGACTTGTTAAAGGAGGGCATTTTGACCCTCACTCTCCTGCTATTTCCCCAAATTTTACACCACTCCAGAAGTCGGTAAGTTTCTGAATGTGTTTCCAGTGCATTATTGAATGTTTGAACTTCATTTGAGATGTAAATGAATTGCCTGAGGCTTGAGAAGTAACAAATAAATGCACTTAAAGTTTTGTTTACCTTTTTGGTATCAATACTGAGGCCGGCCTGACAATGGTAGATTATCACTTACTGTTTTTGTATCAATATTGAGGCTCAGCCTGACAATGGTGAAAGAAATGGGCCAATGAAGTATCATATATCATGGATTAACGATCATAATTAGACCGCTTTGTCATGATAGCTAACAATTGCATGCTGAATCAAATTCATTGATATATGAGTAATTTTACCTTGTAAATTTATGAAATTTGCTCATATGGAATGCTCATTTTGTGTTTTTGTTCATTTCAGTTGAACACAAATGTGGGTTTTATGGATCAAGGGCTCAAAGAAGAAGGGATTACATCGGCCAGAGTTACATGATGACGTGACCCTAATGAGGAAATGGATTCTGGAGATGATTATGAGCCACAGGAAATGATGCTTCTCAAATGAAGATGAACATGAAAATTTGTCTAAGAGAAGTGGGCAAGTTAATGTAAAAAGAAGAAAAGTACGAAAACAAGCAGTTAAAGTGATGAGGTTGAGGTAGATGAAACAACTGTCAACACACTAAGCCACTGGAGCAAACTTGACATAACAAATACTCCCTTACTGACTACAAACATGAGGTACCAAAAACATATCAAGGAAAACCCTTTCAATATTTTTGTCAATTATTTACTGCAGAAATGTTAGAAAGCCTGTATTTAACACAAACTTGTATGCAACACAGAAAGATGTTAATACTAACTTAAAAACCACTAGTGAAGAGCTTATGCAATTTGTTGGAATTCTGATATTCATGAGTATGGACACCCTGCCCTCTTAGAAGATTATTGGTCCCATAATCATTGTCATCCTGATATTACAACTGTTATGACATCTAAAAGGTTTAGGTCACTAAGGACAGCTATTCATATAAATGATAATACCAAGGCAACAGCTGACAGGTTCCATAAAGTAAGACCACTGTTTGAAGGTCTAAGAAAAGCATGCCTAACGTTCCAGGTACACCAAAGCAATCAGTTGATGAGGTAATGGTAGGATATAAGGGAACAAGAGCAGAAATCTCAGGCAATATATCAGGACCAAGCCTATAAATGGGGGTTTAAACTTTTTTGCCGGGCCAGCGATGATGGATTTATACATGACATAATGATGTATCAAGGTCAAACAACATTTGATTATCACAGTGTTAGTCTAACAAGGGAGGAGAAGAAAATGCCTATAAGTTCCAAGGTTGTTATTTGCCTTGCAAAGATATGGACCACACAAAGACACAGTGCAATTTATGCAGATAACTTCTTTACCAGTTTGCCTCTAGTGAAATATCTGCATGCTACATTCAATTGCAGGTACACAGGCACTGCAAGGGACAGCAGAATTAGAAAACCACCACTTATGTCTGTCAATGACATGGAAAAAAACAAAAGTGAAAAGGAGTGCTATGGATTACTGTTCATTGGATAGTGTCCTTGCTGTACGTTGGAAAGACAGTAAGGTTGTTACTTTACTGACTAATGATATTGGTATCAACCCAGTGACAAAGATAAGAGGTACAGCAAGGAGCTCAAACAAAAGGTGGAAGTTGACTGTCCTGCAGTGATAAAGTATTATAATGCCCATATGGGGGGCATAGATAAGAATGATATGTTGGTGCATCTCTACAAGTCTCCACTCAAAGCAAAAGCTGGTACATGAGGCTCTTTGGATATGTCATTGATCTTTGTTGTGTCAAGGCTGGTTGTTGTACAGGCGTGAATGTGGTGTTTTGAAAGAGAAATACATGAACCTCAAGGAATTTCGGTTTTCCATCTCCAATTCTGCAAGAAAGTCAACCAATGGAATCCTAAGGAGCCTGAGATCTCCAGTTGTTCAACTTCACGGTCTTCTTCAAGGTCTTCTTCAGTTGATGACATTCCCAATCGGCATAGAAAAAGGTCTAATGATACAATATTTTGATGAAACACAAAAAACACTGGCCAGTTCTGCAAAGAGGCTTTCATGTAAACATTGCAACACCAAGAACAAGAGGACCTACTCTTCTTTGCTTGTTCCTTCTGCAAGGTTAATTTATGTCTAAATTCAATGAGGAATGTTTCCTGGAATTCCATAGGCAACAACATGCTTAATTCCTCTGATAATATTTTGTAACATTTTTTCAATTTTTTTATAAAATGTCAATTATAAAAATGTCTTAATTTATTGAAATCAAGTTTCTGTGCCTTTTGTTTACCCAAGTTGTTTATGAATAAACCTTAAAAGTAAATTTTGCCTTTAATTATCAGTTATAACAGCTGTTATGATTCTTTTAGACAAATACCTTTGTCAGGCTTGCATCAAATTTGATGCCCGATCTGTCACCTACAGTTTAACCATTGTCGGGGAGTGCCTCATATTTGATACGGCCCAAAAAAAGGGGATTTTATGGCCCAAAAATAAATAATCTCAAAAAATGATCACAAATAAATATGTCTTAGAATTACATATATTGTCACAATATAGGTTGGGAATTTTTTGCATTTTTCTCAAATATGAGGCACGGCCCGGTAAAGGGTATTAACAAGTAGCCAAACAGACAAACTATCAATTTCAGGGAGGGGAGAAAAGGCGGGAAAAAACGGAGCGTGACTTACCCTACCTTAACTAGTAGCCGGCAGACAAACTATCAATTTCAGGGAGGGGGAGAAAAGGCGGGAAAAACGGGAGATTGACTTACCCTACCTTAACTAGAAGCCGGCAGTAAAAACTATTTTTACTATATATTTTCCCTCTTACCTATTATTGAATTTTTCCCCTCCATCCCCCTGCCAAGACTTTAGTCAGGAGTAAAGAAAATAGGCGAGGGAAAAATTTTAACATGTGGAAGTCGTTTTTGGGAACAAATTTCTACTGCTGTCACGATTTAAAACCATCAGAAAAATTTTTTTGGATAAACCCCATTGATTTACAAAAAGGGGGAACTTAAAAGTGGGTGCAATGTCCACCTCAAGAGGGATTTTGGTTTCCCCTTAAAAGTTTCTGGGTATATCAAAGGTTTGGGTTCGTTTCTAAAATAAATTTTTTCCCAAATAAAATTTAATTTTGGGAGATCCCCCACACGGGCTAAACTTCCCTTTTCTTTGGGGAGATCTTGTTTCTGCGGGAAGGAGTTTCTGGTTGGGAAAGCAACAGGGAAGGGAGTACCTCTGGTTTGTAGTAAACGCAACTAAGCTAGTATTGGGGCATCATTTCTCAGACAAAATGTTTTTTTAATTTTTGGAATTTTAAAGTTGGGTCTTTCGCAAAGATATTTTAATCTCATTAAATTTTCCCCGAGCTACGTGGGAAAAGTTAAAGGGGTTTCCCTTCACAGATTTTTAAGGAAGTCCGAAAAATGCCTGTAAGTCAGCAGATTGGGGTAAAACCGGCATAAAAAAATTTCAGAACAAGAAAGCTACACATAGTTTTGGTTTTGGGGAATTTTAAAAACTAATAAAACTTTGATTTACTGGGGAAGGCTCAGAGAGTTATTAGAAAGTACAGTCAAGTTTTAATCTTGTTATTCCCCAAAGGAAAGCATTTCTTCGGCTTGGGGTGGGCCTGTGGGTAACCTACGAAAACTGATGTTAATTTTTTGGTATGTTCGCCCAAGATGTCTTTCGAAATGTTTTTCAAAATAAACTGAACATTTGGCATATTCCCAAAAACCTTTTTCATCAGTCTATAGGTGCACGGCAGTTACCAAAACCCAGGGCATAGTTTATATTGCATCAGTCCTTTGGGGTGTAGAAAAGCGGGTACGTTAGAAGAAGGATCTAACATTATTGATGATATGCCCGCGCAATATAATCTCTGAAAAAAAGGAAGCGTCATAAAAAATTTTTGTAGATCGCTATCATTAAGGGCAAGGCCAGATCCCACGAGTTATGCATTAAGGCCTCTGAATCAATAGCAAATCTAATAAATTATCCCCTTCTTAACATGATACTGGTGAACAATATGAGTACTGAAGGTTCAATGTCTTTTTGTTTTAATAATTTGTTACCTCTCGGTAAAAAGATCCCTAAGGTGAAATGGAACTGGGTATAATTTTCGTTTGATTAGGACTGTCCGTCACTAAGTCAATCTTATGGACTACCGTGGAGGTAACACCTGGAATATCAGTAAAAGACGTTGAAAAGTTTACTCCCACATTGACTTAGTACAGGTTCTTATGGTCATCCAAAGATCATAATATTAATGGTTGGTTGCATCCCGAGTGAGTCAAGAGTCACCAAGTCATGTTGTTCTTAATCATAGTCTAAAGTTAAGAGGGTGTCAATTACGCACCACTTAACATTCTTCAGGTTGTCTTATCATGTTCGTGTGGAAAACTAAGTCAAAAGTTGTTAAGGCAGTTACCGGAATTTCTTCGGTATTATTTCTTAAGGATGTTGATATGATAAAGTTAGGTGTCCCCTGGACTTCTCTGGGTAGTCAACTTTCCCACAAATTTGTAATACTTTATATGGACCTTTCCATGCTACTAATAAATTTATTTGACTTGATAGGCAAAAAGTTACAAGAACTTCAACACCTATTTAAAACGGTTTCCTCTGACTTTTGGAATCAAAATAGGATTTTGTACTGGTCCATTGACAAAACTTAAGTTTTTCGAAACTATGTCAGATGTTCCTCAATTTGGATTAAGGTCAAGGATAAAAACTGGTAAGAAGACCTGTACCTCAGATTTATCCTCCTCATTAGTCCTAAGTCATGAAAGGAAAAGTGGGTATGGTCATAGGAACAAATTAGGAAAAAACAAAAAATAAATACAAAAAAATAAAAATCAGAAAAAAAAAAAAAAAAAAGAAGCAAGGAAAAAAGGAAGAAATAAAGCAAAAAAACAAAAGAAAAAAATATCCAAGGATGGAAAAAAAAGTAAAAAAATGATAAAAAGACAAAAATAAAAAATAAAAACAAAGTAACAGTAATAGAAAAAATAATTAAAAAAAAAAACCAAACTAGCTATAAGGAAGAAAAAAAAAGAGCAAAAGCAGAAAAAAACAATACAAAAAGGAATGGAAAAGGTAGAATAACAAAAAATAAACAAAAGAAGAATAACAAAAAAAAAATAAAAAAAAGGATTGGACAGTGGACCTCTGGCCTGGTTACCATAGAGAAGTTCAAAAAGGTGAAAACCCCAAAGGAGTCTCTGGGAACTTCCTCA
The DNA here is from genome assembly GCF_026875155.1 of Cherax quadricarinatus. Taxonomy (NCBI): domain Eukaryota; kingdom Metazoa; phylum Arthropoda; class Malacostraca; order Decapoda; family Parastacidae; genus Cherax; species Cherax quadricarinatus. The sequence goes on along the minus strand of NC_069403.1, from coordinate 103,904,546 downwards.
TGGGGCCAACAAAGCACAGGGTAGGTAACGATGCCACTCCTTTGGGTTTAAGGGAGACAAAGTTTCCTTTTAAAATGGACTTGAGGAATGAATGCTGGCGCTCCAATCCTCCTATTACGCTGGATGATAGGGTGTGGTGAAGAGAGCTTCACTGCCAGAAGTTGGTATAGGATGTTGCATTAAGGCAGATGTGAATTGTGTCCCACGGTCAGACAAAACTTTCTTAGGGATGCCCACTTGGAGAGATGGGACAAAAGGGCTTCAGCCAGCTCTGTAGTAGTTATGGTCTTTAAGGGTTGGCCTTCAGGGAAACTCGAAGCATATCAACCAATGTTAATATATATCTATGTCCCCAGATGAAAGTGGAGTAAAGACATCGATGTAATTGCTACGCTTTCTAACGGTACCGTTTAAAAGATTAGGCATTTGACCATAGGATACTCGCCTGGTACCTCGGGAGGATGACAGTTGGCAAACTTCACACGATCTACAGTAGTTAGTGACATCTTAGGACATTTTAGGCCAAAATAGGTTTCCTCTTAATTTTATTTTATTTAAAAATTTTACGATGCGAGAAATGTCCGGCCACTGGCAGGTCGATGAGCCATTTTAAGAAAAAAAAAAAAAAAAAAATAAAAAAAAAAACGTCTTCTGCAATGACTTGGAACAACTAAGATGGAATGTCTGTCTCATCTGAATTTACTTGAATACTGACTTGCTACAAGATACCTTTTATTATATTCAAATTTATATGAAAAGTTTTTCCTTTGGATAACTTGATTTTGTTTAAGCGGCATTATGGAACTTCTGAAGAGAAGGGCAATTACGCTTGTAACTGGACAAAGGAGTCCTTTGATATGACTAAGGGTAAATCAGGGAAAATCAAAGGATGGACAGTTAGGAGGAGCCGGGCTTTGGGTCTAAGCCCTAGTCAAGACATTTAGGTTATCGGAGGTGATACCTTCACTTTCATCTAAAAGTGGAAACTTCGTGATCCTACTACCTCGCTTTCGAGAGTGGATCACTGGTTTTTAATCCCCATGAATCCTCACGAGACATTGTCTCATCTGAACTTTCGAGGGGTTCTCTGAACTCCACAGGAAGAGGATCTGAAAACACTTATGTCCACCTTTGGTGATGAGAAGGTCAACCTTCTAGAAGGAAGAATGGCACCTTTTACATACTATTAGTCGGAGCAAGAAGTGAGGGAGCTAGTAACGGCTTCAGACCAACTGTGAACCATTTAGGACTAAATGTAACAACGGATGGTAGGAAAAGTGTCCATACGGTTTCAAGTAGTCGGAAAGTATAGCAGAGGAATGAGTTTCTTTAAGGTTATGGAACAGCTTATCGAAATAACTATACATGTGCATCAGTGTCTCGTAAAAGGGTTAGATACATTAAGTCCATTAACTGTTCCTGATCAGAAGGATGCTGGTCATACAGTCTTTAAAACAATCTTCCAACTTTTTTGGACCTTCTTAGAAGGACAATCTGGCCGTTTATGTCCCTTAACACCCACAAATGAAAACAGGAATAAAAGAAGGCATTTTAACTTCATTTAGAGGCTTTGATTTCTTAAGGTTTGAAGGGGGGGGGGGAACCCTTGCCCTTAGGGTTCGATCCCTTCAGGTGTTTATAGGAATGTGAGGCCTCAGCATAAGGTCAGCAGCCTCAGCACTTCCTCAGCTTTAATCAGGTTACGTTCTTCTGATGAATGTTCGAATGTGGTGAGGAAGAAGGCTGTCAGGAAACTGGTCGCAACCTTGAAGTCTTGAAGAGATCATAACTGTGTTCAATTCCTGAACCTCTCTATTCCAAAGTCGAACTAAGAAAGAGTGTTACCTGTAACGCTGTAAGTTCTGGCAGGGCTGTTAAGGGTGGCTTACCTGAAATCTTTCCTGTTAAGAATTTGTTGGTTTTTTCTGATATGCTTCAAGGATTGCCTTCTTCAGTAGGTAATAATTTACAATATTGTATCCTGCAACAATGTGCATAGATATTTAAGGCTGTACCAGGAAATTAACATTCCTAACCTGGTAGTCCAGTGTCAGCAGGCCATTCACGAGGGTATAGCGGTATTTTCAAACCTGATAATGTCTGAAGTTATGTCTTCCCCCTCTGTGAAGGGGCAGGTTAAATTCGTGTTGGAATATGTGCACTAGCTAGCCACGTTGTTCCATTACTCCTTCATTCTTAATTTGCTGTTGTGAGAATGTTAACTTCTTATCTTAATTCAAGGCGAGTTTGTTCGAGTCGCGATCCTTTTCTCTCTCTTGAACTATATTCTCTGTCCTTGCTCCTATCTCAAGTTCCCTTAATTTATCCTGTTCCTCACGTATCTTAGCGTGTTCCTCACGTACTCTATGCTCTCTCTTCACGATCAAGTTTATCATGCTCCTTTTTGTCTTCTCTTTCGTATTCTCTCTCTTCTCCTTTTTCTCTTCTTCTTTCGTTTCTCTCTCTCTCCTTTTTCTCTTCTCTTTCCCTTTCTAACTGTCTTTCTTGGATCTCTCTCTCAATTCTCTCTCTCTCCTTTTCTTTTCTCTTTCCCTTTCTAACTGTCTTTCTTCTATCTCAATTCTTCTCTTTCAAGTCTTTATGGATCTTAGCACTAATGAAAGATTCTAAATTTTTCCCTGTTATTCCTAACTTACTTCCAGCGGGGGTTCTCCAAAACTGGCAATTCATCCATACTTGCATGAATAACTAAACTATCAGGGAAATGAAAAGGGTATTAAAGAAAACCGGAGGGGTTCAATTCTGACTCTGCTCTAACTGTAAAATAAACCAGAGGGCTTGATCCGCTCAATTAAACAATATGTATTAACGAAGACGAAGGGTTCTATGCCGGCTCCTGAAGCAAACATTAAGTAGAAGGGGTCCATTGACCATCCAATCTTTCACCAACAAATCAAGAGTGTTCCTATGACGTTCCCTTGATACAATAAAGAGTCAGGAACTAGTTGTCACTGGAATATTCGGGTCCCTAGAGTCTAATCCTCCCAAAGTGTTTCAAGCTCCAAAAAGGTGGCAGAAATAAATATTATATCCTGCCTGACTGGAGTGACAATAAATTGAGACTATAACAATCACCAAATTTTTTCAAATACCTGTACGGGTAGTCCTACCATAGAGAATGATTACTCATGGCTGGTGGTAACCGTCTGTGGTATGCAGCGTTGAAGTTCCAATGGTAGATTCGAGATGGAGTTGAATCTTGATTCAGTAGCATTAATCTGGCAAGGTCCCCACTTGTGAAGGCTTACTCAGCCCTGTAAAAACTTCAGACAGTATTACTAAAGGTGGCTCTCCTCAGGAAAATTAATGAATAGAAAAAGAAATAATAATTCACAAAGATAAACACTATTTATTAAATCAAACATAAAACAACAAAATTTAAAGGTATATCCTATTTGAAAGAAAAAAGAAAATGAAATGAATAAAATAACATTTGAACTCAAAAACTAATATCTACAATGGTGTCTGGTGTTGGTGACCTGTTGTTGAAACCGTAGCCCTTGCTGATGATAAGGGGGGGAAGGTCGCAGGTGTTGGTGACCATCCACTGGCTAGTTCTTCACAGAGAATCGCCGTGATTATTATCCGATGACAGGAAAGCAGGTTCTTTATCACTGCAATGCTGTGGGTTACGTCCTGCACTTTCATACAGGTGCACAGGTAGTTCAATACAAAATGGAGAATCTCTTTGGGCATTAGTCCTTCTCCTGTTCTACTCGTTGATTGGCAGGTGAACCTCTCTGACATCCCAAACTGGAAAGATAGACAGGTTACCCACTGCTTTAAAAAATCGCTCTTCATGGTAGTTGTACAATATTTTAAAAGACGGGTGATTATTACAACAGTCAACTAGAGCAAGACTGAAAGGACTAAGTTTATTATTGGTCAAAAGTGAAGCTTTCAACAATAAATCCACTAGAATACAAGGCAGGCATGTACTTACAGTAGAGTTGGGAGCTGTGAGTCTAGTGATTTACTGTTTAACCAGAGCCCCACACGTCACTTTCGGGGGGGGGGGGGGGAAAGAGGGAGGGGGACAGGGATAGTGGGAGCTAGACTGACCCTACCTTAAACCACGTAGCCAGCAGACAAAAAATTTTCCCTTTTTTTCAGGGAGGGGGGGGAAAAAGGGGGAAAAAAGGGAGCAAAACTTCCCCTCCCTTAACTAGTACCCGGCGGGACAAATTTATAAATTTTCGGGAGGGGGGGGAAAAGGGGGGAAAAAAAAAGGGAGATTGATTTACCCTCCCTTAAACCTAAAACCGGCAGTGAAACTATAAATACTTATATATTTTCCCCTTCTATACCTATCTTTAAACTTTTCCCCCACAGAAGAAAAAGGCGTATCTTTAATTGCATTAAAAAATATAAAAGTTTTTTTTTCGTTAATACATATATTCTAAAAAACATTTTTTGTGTAAAAAAATTTTTTCAATATTCACTCGGTTAAATCATTACCCTTTACCGCGGGGGGGATTATTCCAAAATTTCACAGGGATTTCACTTTTCTCCCCCCTTGCAGCCCCCAACGGGAAGCTGAATTGGATTATCCTTGCCCCATTGGAAAAATTTTTTTTTTTTTTTTTTTTATTTTATTTAAAACCAATACAGTTTAACATAAAAAAAAAGAAACAGTAAGGAACCTAATCAAATTAACTGACAAACGGATTGTACCTACATGCTCGCAAGATATTACAACAAAAACTTACATCAGAACATAACTAAAAACAAAATTACATGTACAGGGTCATGAATTGACATATATACAAAACCTTGCAAATATATAAATTGTACATATAAATGACATCTGACAAAGGTTCAATACACTTGAACATAAAATATACAAAGAAGTTATATCAGTTAAATCCATCCTTCACATTAATAAAAAAACCAAAACCTAACATCATAATCTGACTAGATAATTTACTTTACTTATCCCTAACAATACAGCTGAACATATCCCAAAATACAAATAACAGAAAAAATACAGCTTAGAACACAATAACAAGCTCTATATGTTACAATACCCCCATATATCAAATTTCAGACAAATGGACTACGTCACTAAACTGTCTAGATATGTCTGTATACCATACAGACAAAAACTTAACATCAAGAACTTGCATGAACACCAAACCGGTATCAGGGTACAGACCATAATTATAAACTTTAAAAAAAAATCAATCATGCATATATAAAGTATTACATAACGTCTGACCATGACAAAGGCTCAATACAATAGAAAGAGATATATATTTATATATATACACATACACACCCACACACCCACACCACATCCACAACCCCACACCCACACGTACACAAAAATTTTCACAAAATCACATTAATCAGATGCACTGTATGCACAATGCAAAACAGTATATAAGTATATCTCATCATGCAAAAACCCAGCACGTAACATAAATACAAACTAAAACACACTTCATGTCGCAAATAACTTATTTCTCAAGAATCATGTTATACAAGACTGATACACATCATAATTATACATAAAAAATCTACTATATTATACCTACATTCTGAAAGTGTTATATCTACCATAACGAGACTTGAGCTCTACATCCACACTTGGATGCCAAAAAGTCCAATGAAAACCAGGAAACCATTCCAAACCCACATTCACAACACTCCACGCCCCCCCCCCCCCCCGGGGAGGCGAGCCCCTTTTTGCCCCTGATCCCCCCAAACCCTATAAAAAACCCCTTCCCCATCAATCCAATCACGATTTTCGAAAACCCCACGTTAGATTCTTACCCCTCTGAAAAGCCTGATCCCCCCTCCCCCCATACAAATCTCTGTTCGACACCTGTATATAAAACGTTACCCCAAAAACCTTTCTTCTCCCCTACACCCCCTCTCCCCCTCATCACCCAGAAAATTTTATATAATTTACAATGATTAATCTAAAGCTCTTATGAACCTCGTTAACCCACCCATAGAGCCGAAAACCGACCCCACGGCCCCCCCCTCTGTACCAAACATTTAAACCCCAGCACCAAACCTCCTTACCCTTCACAAAAAGAAAAACTCATGGAACGCTTCTCTCCCCCACAGATACCACACCCCACCTCTACAACTTCGTTTGTAAATTCACCAGGGGAAAGGACCCATGCAAAAAACGAAAATCCCTCACGCCCCCGATTTTTTAAACCAATTTACAAAATCTAACCCAAATACTTTTCCCACGCATACATGGGGAAAAAACCCTCAACTGGACAACGCACCTCACAAAACCTTATACGAACCTTCTCGTTCCCTAACCAACATCACACCCCTCAAAACTATTCACTTTTCCCTAACTCCTTTCCTCGTCCACATACCCAGGTGTTATCCTTCCCAAACGCCCCCCGTTACACCCCCTCCCAACACTTCCCTTTTTAAAAAACAAACCTTTTAGCCCTCCTCTAAAAATCCAACCCCCCCAACCCCACCCTGACTTACAGGTACATTAAACCCCCCTCCGTAACCAATCACAACGTAACCCCATAAAAATTTGTACACCCGTCTTAGTATCCCGAAAACGCTGCCCCTTTTAATTGGGAAACAGCTGCAACATCCCAAAACCTTATATACAAAAAATGTTCACGACATCACTCGCTGTTCAGGTTGGGTGCGGGGTTAGAACACCTAGACCCCCCACGATTTTTTCCAATAACCTTCCAAATTTTTCCTCCCGCGCCGCAACCATGTATCCCTATAAAATAATACCAAAAAATTTTAAAAAAAACCCCGGCCATTTTTTAAACACTTACATCCCCCCCCCCACCCCCCCCCCCAAGCCCCAAACCCCCATGCACGATTTCGCAATTTACCTGATCCCCGGGCACTTCCAATAATTGCACCCCCTGCCAACACTCTCTTTGACACCCCTGCACGATGAGCAGGGGTGTCGTAAATACCCAAAATTTAACCCCGGCCAGGCCCTCCACCCCCCACACCTTCCCCTCACATGGGTCAAAAGCAAGGGTCAACCATTCTAAAAAAGGGGGCCCGGAAAACGCAAAAAATATTTGGGACAGGGGGGCCCCCTGTCTAGGCCCCCCCATTGCAATTTCCCCCCCCATACCCCCATTAATCTGTATTATTTTCGCCCCCTTGTAAACGTATTTACCCACTCGACTTTTCTCCCCAAAACCCTGTCTCCTAAATAACCTGAAAGCCCCCCTTTCCACCATCATTGCTCCTGCCGTCTTTAGACCCAAACAAAGCCGCCCCTCCACCCCCCCCCTTTAGCTTCCACAAAATTTCAGATCCCATGCCTTCTTTCATCGCCCTTTCCGGAAACCCCAACTGAGTTTTTTGACACCCCCTCTCCCCTACACATTTAAAACCTATTCCCAAAAATTTTTGCAAACTTTAGTCTGCACACATCATGTAGGGTCGGTACTCCCAAAGGGGGTGGGTCCCCCTTGACCTTCGGGCCCCACACTACTACTGTGTTCCTGTTTTCCCCCCCAAACTACCCTTCCCTTTACTATTAAATAACCTAACTAAAAATTTCCCTTTTATAAACCCCCAAATTTTGTAAAAAAAATTCTACCGGGGGGAATAAATAGGGACTTTCCCCTTCCTCTTTCCCCTTAACGTTCTCTATTTCCTTGCCGTAATGCCCCAAAGCCTTTCGACCCTTTTCCAAAATTTACACGTCACATACGTCACCCCTTGCCCAATCCCCCCCCCCGTCCCCAAAACCCCCCCACTTTTCCCAGTACTTTGTCCCAAGCCTCCGCTATCCCCCACTCCCCTTCGTGGTTGTATCCCCTCCCCCTACTTTTAAAATTTCCCAAAACCACTCCGTTCCTCTAAACATGGTATAGCCGTCGCGCCCCTTTGTTTTTGTTCCCGCAAAACACAGCTGAGGTTGTCGCCCCAAAGCACTTCCTCCCCCCCTCCCCATCCTTACATTGAAATTTTTCATTTTGAACACCTAAACCCCCCCTTTATTTCAGCTTTTCATCCATAGGAAAATTATTCCCCACCCCCCCCCCCCCCCATGAAACCTTTTAAAACCTACCTCTAAATAGATAGCCGTCCTTTTTTAAAATTTATTAATACTTTTTTCCTTCTCTCACATAAAATTTTTAACCCTTTCCTTTACGCACTATCCCCCCTGTCACAATGTCTCCACCCCCTTCTTCCACACAAAGCTCTCTCCTTAGGACTAAAAAAACCCTCCAACCCCCCCTCATACCAAACAACTTATATTTAATTTCCAATAACTTTATAATGTCCGCAAAAGGTCCCCCCCCAACCTCCACCCCCACTCCCCAAATCTAAAATTTGTCCCTAACGACGAAAGATTTCACGCCACCCCCGGAAAGGTACATCAATAGTCTCCGATAACCACTCCTAACAAACGAATTTCATCCCCACACCGCCCCCCAAAGGGCATCACGTACCAAACACCCCTTAATAAATCCTAAGACCCCCCACGACTATACCACCCCTTTTGGGTCCACATCAGCCCCCCTGTTTCCCTTTCCAGTCCCCCCCCAATTCGCCCCTCTGGCAGTGCACTTAAGAAAAACAAAATCCTCAAAAACAAAATATTTTTTAACCTTTTATGTTATTTTCTCCCCGGCCATACACACTCACAAAAGACACACCTTACCCCCCCACCCCCCATCCACACGCAACACCCTCCCCCCCCCTCCCCCCTCGTTCTCTGCAAAACAAACGGGCTCGTCCCCCTTTTTAAAAAATTCCCCACACCCCCTTTTAGCGGGGAGAGGCAGGGAAAATTTCCCCGAAATCCCACCCCCAACCCCTCCCTCTTTGAAATTGGCCCCTGCAGGAACAAAACATCCACCAGATTTATTCAAAAAATTACAAAACCAATCTCTCTTCATACCGCTACATAACCCATTAACATTTACAGCATACACCAAGGGCCTTTAAATTTTCCACCCCTGCTTCTCTCTCATCTTTAAAACTCCAGAGTTGAATTTACGTTAACACCTTCAGAGTGCTCTCTTTCCCCCCCCTTCTTCCGGGCCTCCTATATGGCTCCACCCCTACCCCACTCCCTTTCACATTCACCTCAGTCTGTTTCCCAAGGGCCTTTGTGCAGGCGTAAAGGGCGTCATCGAATCTGATGTAGCCGCCCCCTTTCTGTGACGTCATGTTACACTATCTTGATCCCTGTTTCCCCCGTGAACCTCCCCCTCCCCCTGGAATGGTGTAAGAGTCAATGGACGATCCAAAAAACCCCCTCAGTCCCAAATTATCAGTTTTAGACTTTTGGAAGCGACGTTTTCCAAAGACACCCCTCAGATTAACATCCCTCTCTGGGGTGACAAAGTCTTCAACACCCCACCAATTCCCCCTCAACTAAGAACCTTTCCCTTGTACTTTCTGCCCTCCCTTTCCCAGGGGCGACACCCGATAGGCGTTGGGGGGGGGACTCAACTCCACCAGCTGTGTGCCCGTCCACTTCTCGCCCCCCAAAACACCCGCCCCCATCCGATGTTTGTTCCTACCCGCCACCTTTGAAGCAGGGGCTGCACGTCCACCCCAGGCAGGGACAGTCTTGCTTTTCACAGGCGCCGCTATGTGACTATCACCAGGCGGCACGTACGTCGTTGTCCTGGGGACAACCTCTGGCCTGAAATCTGTAGGTACACTAGGGTGGTATTGGGTGCCTAAAGTCATTTTAGGTTTAAAGAACCCCCTGGGAAAAACCGCATGGCTCCCGCCGCCCCCGTACCTGTTGGCAAATGACCCCCATACTTTCTCAAAACTTCCTTATATCCCCCCGTCCGCCCAAAGGGAAGTTGGTAACTTGACCAGTATAATACCCTGAAAATCTATCATTCTTCAGTGACAGCTGGTGTGACGTTAAGACTCACGTCCCGAAACCGGTGCTAACGTTCATAAACCGTTGCTGATGCAGTTTGACGAAAATTCGTTTTCCCCGTTCAAAGACACCTACAAGTCACTATTTTACTCCAAAGTCTCCCGTATTTCTTTGGCAAAAAACTTTTGGGAAAATGGGGGTTTTCGTTCCTTTTTGTAGCTCGATGCCTACAGTATTTTTCCTTCGTCTCAGACTAACCCCATCCCTTACGATCACGTCCCTAAGTTGTCAGCCAGGTGTGACGCACCACTTCCCCACTGCACGGGGTTCCCACTTTTGAATTCAAAAAACAGTGACCCACACATCATTTTTAACCATTTTCCCTTTTCCCCCCAAACCCTCAGAAACACGATTTTCAAATTCCATTAATTATTTACAAATAACTTTAAACATGAGGGTATATTGAAAGCTCAAATGATATTTTATTATAAATTTGGGATTCTTTAATTTATTTTTACCAAAATCTTTTAAAAAAATATGGTATAATTTTCTTTACACATAATTTGTTAAATTTTAACAAATATTACTATAAGCCGCACACCAATGATTTTCATGTTGAAACTCTGATTAATCCCTCATGAAATTTTCTTGTATATAATTTTTCATATATATTTGAAAAATGTTTTAAAACCCCCCCCGGGCACTAAATAAAATATATGTGTTTGTTCACATATAGTAATCCCATATTTTTATCTTTACGTTCAATTATTAATGAGAAAATTACCGCTTATCTTTTATCCTATAATAACTTTATTTTTTATTATTGCGGGAAAACATCCCAAATACGGGCATATCTTCCCGTATGTTTTCAAGGCAAAATTTTTCTCTTACAATTTTTGATCTATACTCGCGTATGCACTACACGTTCTTTTTTCATTTAATTTAAAATCGCTTTTTTTTTTTTTTACCAAAAATCAGACAAAATTTTATTCTCATCTTTTGGTTTACCAAATGACATTCTATTCTCAAATTTCCATTCTTCTCGACAGATAAGCATTTTTAACCCGTTCACTTTAGGTCAACCCAATATAGTTCTTAAAAACCCCCCCGGGGGTTGAAAAATCCGAACGAAATCTTATCTTATCTTATCTTTTTCTGATGATCATCTCCAAACCCAGAGATTTTAGGTAGCGTAATATAACCTATCCGTGGGTAGGAAACTTTAAATAATATTAAAAATCATTTTTGAATTAATTTTAACCCCCAAAGATTTAAAAACTTCATGTTAAAAATTTTAAAGGATTAAAATTTTATCCTCCTCATTTTTCATATCAACTATATAATAATAAACTTATGGGTATGCTTGTCCCCAAGGGTTTTTCGCGATCAAATTTTGTTTTTATTAGTGTTAGAAAATATGTTTAAAAAAAATGTCTTCTTGAACAGATATTCACACCCCCGGGGTTTGCCCTCATACTTTAATTCAATGCAATTAAAAGCATTCGTATACGGAATAACTTTTCGATCCATAAAAAAATGGATTAATATTTATTTATATGTTTTCCGCTTAATGGAGTCAATTTCCATGCGGGTAAATAAATTTCAAGTCTCATTGTCCTCTTCCTTTGGGGCTGAGTGGACGCCTGCGCAAAACAGTTTGCTTTCTTGGTGCAACTCTGTTTTCCCAAAGTGGCTGCCCTAGCGGGAGGGGGCAAACCGGTGTGTTGACCGGTTTAAAGGGCAATTTCCCCTTACGAATCCTTGTTTTATTACCAACGATTATACGGGACACTTTTGGCATTAAATTTTAAGATTTACACGAATAGCATTTAAGGGGATCATCACAACTTCATAAAGTTCTGCCAGGGGGGCATATGAAAACGGTGACCAGTCCCAGAAAAAAAACCACCGTATCATCTGGTCTGGAGTACGCCTGCGGGATGCTAAAAATACTACACCGGGGTGAGGATCCCAACGTCCTTTTCGGGGCAGATGATGTAGATATCAAGGAACTTTAAAAGAAATGGTGAGGTGCATGAATATTTTAGTTCGAGGGACGGAGGGGGAATCTAAAGGGTTCCGGGCGGGTCTTACACCGTCAAATGTCTTTAAGAAGACCTATTCCATCGTTTTTGTCCGGGGGATTTAACACAGCTGTACGGGACCTACGCGGGACAACAAAAGACTGTCGCTGTGGGGCGCTTTTGATCACATGGGGGCCGATGGGGGTAAAGCAGCGCCGGCGGCCTTGGGGCGGCAAGTACCACAGAGCTCAGCGGAACCTCTGCTGAAATTGAGTGCAGCAGGCAAAGGTAATTGGCGACAAAGTGGGGGCGAGTTAGAAATTGGTACACTCCGGGGCTTCGGATACTCCCCCGCAAGGGGCCCCGGGAGTTGACAGCACCTGGGGGGTGGGAGAGACCGGTGACCCCAGGTTTTATCACGCCCCTACAGGGAGATGAAAGTCTTCCCCCTGCCTCGGGGAAACCCACAACGGGAAAATTTGGGAAAAACTTGATTGAGCAGTTTCCAGAGCCTCGGGTCAGCCGGCTTTTGCAGTTGTACGGGTGGAACTGGGGTTCAAAGGCAAGGAAAAATACTGATATGGAATTGAGGGAAATCTAAAAAGACTGGAGGTCGTCGGAGGGGGAGGTTAAACACCAGCCAGCGTACAGGGAAAAGAAGACGGGGAGGATGATTAAAAAGGGCAGGGTGCAGGGGGGGGGAGGGGGTACGGCGGGAAAGGTGCCGAGAAAAGAAAAGCAGAAAAAAAGGGGAACAGACAGGACACAGAGCAAAAGGGGAAAGCACCCTTCTGAATTTTTAAGTTTTTAAACGATAACGTGAATGGCCTTTGAGTGACGGTAAACGAGTATGTTGGAGGATTTTGCGCGTTTTAAAAATTGATGGGTTTTTTTTATTAAGAACACAATTTCAAGTAGGCAGAGAGTAGAGGCTGAACGTGTTAGATGTATGGTTGGTAGTTCAGGGAAATTAAAGGGTGGGTGGAAGTGCAGTGAGGGATCCAGCCCATACCACATGCTCAAGTGAGGAGGGAGGGAGGGAGTGGTGAGGGTGGAAGGATATGGGTGCGATTAGAGTATTTTTCTGGGGAATATATGCCGGCAGATAGTAAGCATACGGTAAAGAGAATTTTGTAGAGGTTTTTTTAGCTTATCTACATACGGGGTTTACCAATGTTTTCTATAAAGGTGGGAATTGGAATGGTTAATCAGAAAAGGAAGTGGAGCCGAGAGGGCCATGTGTGTGCTTGGGTATTGAGGATTTGTTGAGGATGCAGGGTTTATGACATATCAGGGGCATGGTGGAAAGTAGACACACGTTTATGCGGAGTGGTTATCTGCCAGGTTGGATCGTATATATATATCTCGAGAACAACAGTAGAACGTGTAATGACGATAGATTTAGGTTTCGACCATCGTGCCGGTTTTGGGCAGAGCTGCAATGAAGGATGGTTCGTTGTATGTTGGGTTATTGGAAAATGAATGTGAGGCTACTACAGGGAAGGGAGGGTATTTTTTAGGAATGGTGGATAGCAACTATGAGGCTCGCAACGAAGAGGAGATGTCTTGGAATGTGGGAGAAGCACGCTAAATTGCAGATAGGGAGTATTACCAGGCCCTAGAGGAAGGGAAGAGCAGGTGGAGGTATGTTAACAGAAATTTTAGAGGGCCGCTAAAATGATTGTTATGAAGGGGGAGGGGCTAACATGGAGAAATAGGTTTTTTTAAGGGAAGATTTGAGGATATCAAAATTCCTCGTTTTGAAGCGATACGTGTGAGGGAAGGTTTTAGGGAGGTTCCTATGGGGTGACAAACCGTCCAGGATGTTTTAAGAATTTAGGAATAGCAACAGATGAACCACGATTAAGGGATTAGAGGTGTGTATAAGGGTGGGGGGATAAAGGGTGGGGCAGGTACTTAGTACACTTACCGATGAAAGAGCATATATGCTGATTATTGGTTTAGGGAGTATTTTAAGCAAGGGAGGGAGAGAGAGGGAGGCGAATTCTGGGAAAGGAATTCGTGGTATTTTTAGGGAGTGAGGAGAGCGCGGTAAGGAGGTAGGATCTGAGAGGAGTGGAGGAGCGATAATGGACTTGAGTAGGGAAAAGCGCCGGCATTGATGGAATTCCTATGATTTCCTATATTATCATCATTGGATTGTAGTTGAAATGTCTGGTCCGTTGTTAACTGTATGAAGGAAAGGGTAGTGTTGGGGGAATTGCAGGGCATGGGAAGTAGTTTTGTCATAAGGAGGGGGGAAGACCTTGGTGTGCTTTTATGGGCGATCTCCCTTCATGTTTGCAGATAGAAATTTTTCGAAGTTAGGTCACCGTAAGAAAAAGGTGCTTGACCAAGTCCTACATAGAGGACAGTGTGGATTCCAGTCAGTTTCAGAGGGCATGAAGAATTAAGGATTTTGTGGAGGGTAAAAGACGTGGGGGATCTTGGATTGGATTGGAACAGCTTATGAACGTGTAGATAGACATATGTTTGTGGTTATTTTAAAAAAACAGGTTTTGGTGATGAGATAGATCGCAGGGCGACTAGCTTTGATACGCCTGCAACGGTCAGGGTTCAGTTAATGAAGTTAGGGTTGTCAGTGCAGATGGGGATGTTTGCGACAGGTTTTGCCCCTTGTACTCAAAACCTCTTTGCATGCATTGCAGGACCCTTTTTTAATAGGCTTATAGAAAGAGTGTGGGAACAGGAGAGGTGGTCCTGGAGATTGTGGTATTGGGGTATAGGATGACACCACATTTAAGTAGGAGGGAAATAGGATTGGGGAATGTGGCCTATATTAGAGATTTTGTGGGGGGGGCGACAGGAGATGAATGGTTTAATGGACAAAGTCCAAGTTATTAAAGTAGGCACGTGGTGGGGGGGGGTTTGGGAACAGTATGGGTGAAACGTAGTGGATAGAATTAAGATATGTTGGGGTTGTGTATATGGCGGACGCTGGGGAGGCACAGATAATAAATTCCAAGGAAGTAGTGAGTAAGCGATGTAGGATGCGCGGGAGGAGGCTGGAGTAACTTAGCAGCAGAGGGTGGGGTAGTACCCTTGTGTACCGTAAAGTAGGGCGTGGGCAGAAATAGTATCCCCTGAGGTCGTGTGATATCAGGAACTGGAGAGGTGTTTTGAGTAAGTGTGGGGTTATGGAAGCCATGGCTACGGACGGCTGGTAGGTGATGATGGCGAGCGGCAGGGTGGGCTTGGTCTTATACTTTTGTGACACACTAAGAGCAGCAGTTAGTATGTGAAGCAGCGATAATAGAGGTGTATGGGAGAGGGGTAGAAGGTGGGCGAGGTCAAGAAGGATGAGCGAAATGTTGGAAGGGAAAGGCAACTACTGGAGAGTGAAGCTATGGTGCGAAATTTGTTGGCATAAGGGAAGCAAAAAAGAAAGGGTAAGTAGCTTGGTAGGACAGTAGGACAGGGTAACAGTGAACCAAGGAGTAGCTACTAACCGCCAATGTATGAAATGAGGTCATTTGGGAAACTTTAGAAGATCCAGATTAAAGCCAAGGGTTCGTGAAAGTGGTTTACAGATTCTTTATGGAATTCAGCTACAAGGACAGTGCGATATAGAAAGGGATATTAAGTATTTGCTGGCACGAATGTTTGCATTGTAGGACGAGGAGACGGGCTTTTCATGCCAATAATATTTTTGTGAAACCTTGGTTTTGTAAGGGCATGGTTAGCGAGAGTTCTGGTATAGTTGGGCGGAGGGGAAGAAACATTTTCGACTTTGAGGCTTTGCATATTTGATGTTTTGGAGGGTTTCCCAATGACACTCGTAGGGCAGTGATGTATGTAGTGGGCAGATTTTTTGTATGTGTCTGGTTCATGCTTGAGGTGGGGTGAATAAAGGGTGCGGGCGCTAGCGGCGAGTGTGAATCGTACAGTAAGCCAGAAAATAGAGGCATACTATATGGAGGTTGTGGGTAAATTAGTATTCCCCCTTGGGTTATCGTAATCTGTCGGAAGGTGTAATGTTAGGGATGTTGTAGTTTATGACTGGATTGGGCCTGTTTCTCTCCTAAACTGATTCTTGTTCTTTATTTTGAGATTAGGAGATGAAGGTGGAATAAAAGTGTGTGGTAGTGAGCATATGTGTAAAGATACGTTAGAATGGGGGGTGGCGTAGGGGGGGTGAACTGTACATTTGTTAAGAGACAGGGTTATATATGACTTTCGACGTCAGGTACGATCTTGAGCATGAAGGGAACGTGGAGTTATGTGGTTTTTTTTAATACAGATAGCAGGGGTCAGGGGATGGCAGGGGTGGCTTTCCGGATGTTTTTGCAGTTGGTTTTGTTAAAGATTGAGGTAGATACAGCCCGTACATGTTTTTACAGAGCTCATAAGTATATTGGTGTAAGCTTAGTGCATGAAGAGTAAGTTCTGATATTGCTCTGTAACAAATGTTAATAAAATATATATTATCTTGTTGAACATAAACATAAAAAATGGGAATATGTATTAGTGAGTGAGTTACAATTTCTAGTGTACTTTTACCATTTTAGTTGGTATTCTTCACTTTGTCAAATAATACTATCAAATATGGTATAAGTTTTTTATGTTATTCCTTATTTAATACGTTGTGTCAAGTGAACAAATTAAGGTGTTGTGACTCTAGTGGGTGCCAGTGCATTATCTTGCAACTAGGGAAAAGGGGAATGACGTAAATAAGGATTGGATCCTAACCGAAATGTCATGGAATATATGTACACTGTATTTAGAAGACGGGAAGGATGTGAGGATTGTCAATATAATGTATGAATTCTTATTTAAATTTCATGATCTCAGGTGATAATAATGTACACCTACTAGTCGAATTAAAGTATTGATAATATTATGCTTATTGTAAAATAATTTGATTGATGAAATGTATAAACAGGTTTTAGCTTTGAGTAAAGGATAAACAGCATAGGGAATAGGGATATTTTGTAAGCATCAAAGAGAATCAGCAGTATGTCATTAGAAAATGTAACTTATTATTTTTTCTGTGGCGGACACGAAAGGGGTATCTCATATTCCCTTTCTATTGTACCTTAATGTGTATTTTTAAATTCAATGACTGATGGAGGTTATGAGGGTGACGGCAGACCACAGTTACTAGGCATGTGGGGGGGGTGAAGAGTCAGCGGTAGTGTTTTAAATCCACCACCGTGCACGATATTGATTGTTATCAAGGTTAATCTGAGGGATTAGGGTGTGGATTGGTTTTTTTTTTGGTGGAATGTGTTGCCATGCATGTTTCAGACTTATTCTTGTATTATAGTCCAGCCTTTTAGATGGCTGGATTGTGTTTAATACATGTTGTCAATGATACCAAATGCTCTAATAAATGTATAAGAGATTCATGAGTATACTCAGGTGAAAGTGTATTTTTTCAAGGGGGGGAGTGAAGCTTTACTAAGTAGGACTATTCGTTTTATTAAAGACCATTTTTTCAACGTGAAGCACGGTACATAAAAGTAGTGTTTGATTGGAGTGCAGCAGCCAATTCTGATGTCATTATATAAGTGCTTCTTTGGTGTTTGTGTAGTCACTGCGGATTATCGTTTTGCTACCTGTATCTTGTTACATATTGATTATGTACCCATATAATTTTTGTACCTGAGTTTCAAATAAAATAAAAAAAAAAAAAATTCAAGTCTCAATCGACATTCGACACTATCCAGGATATATTCGTGAAAACTACTCACATCCAGCATCAAAGGGAAACAAGTATATTCACTTCATTCGTTAATTTACCTTCGTCTTTCTTAATATCATCTAAATCAGCTGTTGTAATAGTACTACTTGCTGTGTCTTTATTACGAAAGAATGTTATTCTTCCCAATGTATCTAATTTTGATGGGGATAAATGCTTTAAGCATTGAATATAACCCGTATATTGAATAAACATGGATTCGATTCCTATAAAGTTGTTCGTTGAGAAACAAAAACACAGATTTGAATATTGTCTGACTTATTAGAGTTCACAAATTGGCCTTATCTCCGCTCCCAGTGCACTCCATCCACATTTGTTATATTTATCTCATTTCCAACCAGACCACGTAAATCTAAAAAAATGACCTTCTTAACTTTGTATTCTAAATTCGGAAATTTATCAGATCCTTGATTTACTGGTAATACTTTCAAACCAGGTGCGTCTAGCTGCTATTGAGGATTCAATCATGGGTAAGTCCTGGTAATTTTGGAACTCCATCATTATGGAAGAGAATAAGTGGTGAAGGGGCGTTGAGTCCCCCTCTGGTGTAACGTATAGAGCAACCAGCCGACATACTAACAATATGAAAGTTTAAACAATAAACTAAAATAATTAAATAGCCACTTTTCTTTTATATTTACATTCAATCGTTCAAACCAATCCTTTTCTACATCCTTCCGTATAATATCTTCTGTCCGACACCTTCAATGTTCTTCGACACCCTCTAGTTCACGCAAAATTTTTCAATGCAATACCTAATTAACATCGTTCAACACAATTTGTCCGTATTGTAAACTCCGCCCCGGGGGGGGCAAAAGGTATTCAATAAGAATGGTATTGCTTTCTCTGGCCAACCCACCGAGAAATGACAATAATCCTCCGCCCCTCCTCTAGCTTTATATAAAATGAAATCATCAATCGCTGCTCCTTTCACCCTCGAAGTATCAAGAGTTCAGGAAGATTCACTGAAGGAGGAAGAAACTCGTTCTCATCTTGACGGATCGTTCAATATTAACTCAACTTGATCATTCACATCTCGTTTTATAGGTCTTAATGTTAGTACACATACAGTAGAACACTTGTCATTATATTGAATTAACCTTCCTTTCTGAATCAGCGAGCTTAATACTCACTTGATCAATTATCTTTTATTAAGTGTTTGTACAATGTGGGGTCATAATTAGATCTTAATGTCTTAATATCAACTACTCCGAAAAAAAGAGATACCAACTGATCGCCAAAATTAATGGGATCAATCAAACACTATAAATTTAACATATAATTAATACCTGATTCAGTAAACGGTGGGTTTACCGCCTTCACACCAACCCGTTAACAATAATCTCTTTTTTTATTGGTAAAGACCATACTACATTTCATGTACTGAGAACCCTAGCATATCGCTTCCTTCTTTAAAAAATTCCAACCCCACATAACCACTGGTAAGATCAGAATGTTATTTTTGTCAAGTTAATAACTACTCTGTTTATTCCTGGATGATATGTTAAACACAATTGAGTTTTTGGGGATGATCTACCCGTTTTACTTTTAACTGCTATCACAGATTTTCATTAATAACCTCAATAAATGGCAACTAACATCCTTAGTCCATATACACCTCCAATCAATTTTGCTCAATCAATTTTATGCATCTATTTATTTCATGTAGATTTCTCATAGGGTAATACATATCTTCAAATTCTTTTGCGGTAATATAAGCCCCGTCCTGGGTAAATTTTATATTTTTCAGAACAACCTCTTAATCAATTTTATTATCTAATATAAATGGGATCATATAATTTATTAAGAAAGCCGAAGGTGTAATGGCGGGAAATTAAAACAAGACTGGAATCACTACAGACGTATAGAAACGTTCAGCCATCTCCACACTCTTATAACACACACAAAATAAAAAAACAATCATCACAAGTTTATATACTCACTAATATTTAATCCGATGATTCCTCTCTCCATACACCGCCTCCTTTAATGTAATAATTGTCTCCTTCTCACTTTTGTATTCCTCTCAAAATCAAATGTATACCTGATATATTTAATAAAATGCTTATTTCTTGTAAGTAATCAGAATCGATTCTTCACGTAGATTTCACATGTTTTCTGATAAAACAATTTAATATTTTCAATAAATTACGTCCATAATTGGGGGTAAGAAGGGTCCCATTCTCATCCGACTCACCAAGGATTTCTTGCAATAATACAAACATCATATCACATATTCTATTTCTCGCACTCACTCCTATGTGCCTGAATCTTACAAATCTGGTGGTTTTCCTGAGGTTTCACCGAGGTGAGAGCAGGGGGGTTGACCCTGCCTAGCGGGACTAACCTTAACTGCGTTTAACACCACGCTTCAAGCACCACTCACCTCCCCTTCAAAATTCTCACACCTCCATTTTTACAAACTCGAGAGGTTTCGATTCATAAACTGAACTCGTTACAAGATTAAAATTATTTCATGAATATTAAACAATCTCGAAATAATATCTACTGCTAGAGGTAATATAATACAAAGAAGATTCCACCTCTGATACTCAGCAAATATTCCTTTTACCTTGAAAACCAATTTTCTTACAAAGCTAATGATTAATCTCGTTCTATGTACTTTTTAAATCTTTTTAGGGTCTAATGGTATTTTATTCATATCAAATTCTTTGAAAATCTCACTGATACAACATATGTGAGTTTTCTTAAACTGTGTAATAAACTCTTCCGATGATTGCGTGGGAGACAATTAGTAATGTAATTAATTCAGTTAAATTTTCTAAAAATGAATTTTTTTCATTGTACCATTCAACAAATCTCCTTCTTTGACCACAATTAAAAGTCGAATCATAACCTTTATAAGATAACAAATAACGAATTCCACCAATTTTTTTTTCGTTTCAATAAGCCTGTCGATAAAAGATTCTGGAGGTGGTAAGGATGGGTCAGAATTCTTCGCGATAAAATGTTCTTTAATCTTTTCAACCTTTCAAATCCTTTCAAATGATATTTGTTACTAGGTTGAGAATTATTAATTCTATATATTTAAATATTCCTCTGTATTTTGTGTGTTAAACCCTCGTTTAAACGCGGATATGCTGCTAAAGGTCACTCTTGTTTGTTCTCCAACAGCCAATTTCCTTACTGATTCGTTTCTTATTGGATCTTTCCATTTTATAATTTAATCCAAACTGATATCCTTCATATCATTCAATGTCGTTAATACCCTGGACTGCAATGGGTTTTAACCACCAATCCCCGAGTTTGGATTGAATTAATACGCATCTACTAATTCATTTAACACTTTTGAGTAATTAAATGTATGGCACATGTCATATACTTGTATAATTTACGTTCATGTTTTGGCAAGACTCTTCTCTGCAATGGAAGCTATAGTTTCATTCGAAAATACATTGATATAACCTTTATATGCTACCTCTGAGATATTCAGTACCGCTGTTTTAATTTAGAAACACCCTGCCTTTATCTGTAAATAACTCGATATAATCTTCGCCTTTTCAATCTCCAATATGTTATTTGTAATGCATGTAAAGTCTCGTCCGTCTTACTTTTTCATGAGACTGCTTGTAAATATCTTGAAAAAAACTCGATACACACGATAATGTATTTATATTCATCATTATAATCTGGATAATTTGGACATATCCACCCAAATCGCAGGTTAATATCACTCTGGGTTTGGGAGCAATTTATTTCCTACGCGGAAACATCTTAGTTTAAGAACATGTAAAGTATAAACTTCAATTTAAAAATTTCTGACCTCTTCAAGGTTTTGGACGATCAATCTTTTTACAGCTGTATATAAACGTTTACCAAGAATGATCCCGCAGAACAGGGATCTCTATATACCTTTCAATTAATTTTGCTCGCTCCTTGTAAACAATTTTCGTAGGAAACCTGCCGTAACACATTGGTTCGCAACAGTAATGCTTCTGGTGTATTTAATGCAAGGCTATGAATAATAACCAAAGGGCGATCGATTATAGCAGAATTATATAATTACAATTCTTTTATTTTTTCCGAAAACTTCGTCCAAATTCTCTACTTCTCCAAGAATCCCCATTTTAAATAAAGCCAAAATGCGTGCGTTTAAAGCCATGGTACGACTATACGTCCCTCCGTGAAATATATTTTGAGTAATCAGAATAAGCTTATATTATGATGTCGTTATACCATTATAAAACAATCGAGAATAAATCACTGTTACCCAGCTTTAAAATAGATCATCATACAATAATAGTATTTTTCATCAGGTGAGCCAATGACATCTGCGGGTCGATAAAATTTACTAATGTTAATTTATGAGTTTATCTCTGAATCTTGTTCTAAGGATGAGATGTCACCCCGCATATTATAATGTTCTGAAATTTTCTCATGGTATAACTTTATTAATTTCGATGTGAAATAAGATTTGCCACTATTCGAATAACCGGCAATGATAATCCTTGATGGATAACGAAATATATCAACGTCAGCAGATGTGTATTTTCAAGTCAAGTTTCATTGTACTGGTATTCCTCCATTAAGTTGAAATGTACTAAAAAGAGTGTTTACCATAGAGAGGTGACTTGTACACTGTAAATGTTAATGGGTTTTCAAGATATATAATACTTTTAGTTCAATAAAGTTAATAAGGGGACACAGTTAATGTGATCCGGTCTGACCTGTGTTGACGCAGCTGTAAGGAGATACTGGTGTTATGTACTACCTTGGGTGTGAACCGCATTACATGCCGTCTGTCTGACCCGTGTTGACCCAGGTGTTATGTTCTACCTTGGATGTGAACCGCATTTCATGGCGTCTGTCTGCCCTGAGTTGACGCAGGTGTAGGGTAAGGAGATGATTATCTTAAATCTACCTTGGGTGTGAACCGCATTACACAGTGGCGTCGGGGGAAGGGGTGGCCCATAAAAGCTCAATGAGTCTCTCAGAGCGAGGATTGTTTCCATCCGTCAACCCTGACTGACCTCGTCTTCCCCACCCTGACTGACCTCATCTTTTCCAACCGCACATCATGGAGAAAGGTAAGTTGTACTTAGAAAATTCTTGATAAGCGATGAAACGGTTTTTTACATTTTATTTTTTTAATGAAGCATACAGTGAAATTTGGTTACTTATTGTTGAAGCATACGAGTGTAATTTTAACATGATTTGGGATAATTTTGTTTGCTGAGCAATACGAGTGAATTTTTAACATGATTTGGTTAGTGTTTAAAAAGTGAAATTCTTAACATGGATAACTTATATTCGAAATACTTGGAACATTGGTGAAGAAAATTGTCGATTAGAAGGAGGCGTTCGTTGGTAATCAAGAAAGTGGTGGTACAACGCAATGAAAGGTTTGTTGCAATTTGGCATAATAGTGGGCGCAAGTGTAGATGCTTTAATGGAAGAAGGCTATATAAACAGTAAATCCAATTGTGATCTTTTTTTGTGAAAATGTGCTAGTCACTCGAGAAAGATTTGTGTTTCTATTTCATTGAAATCTTAATATTTTGGGTTATGAATTGGATATACTTTATATATAATATATAGATATATTATATATATAAATATATATATAAATATATATATATATATAATATATATATAATATATAATATATATATATATATATTTGTTAAAATTGAGAAGGGTGAAAGATTTTTGTTCTATTCAATGAAATCTTAATATTTTCTGGTTATGATTGGATATCTTTTCTCTGCAGGAAATACCCTGATAGTGGTTGTGAATGTGCACAGCTTGTGGTGATAGTGCTAGTGTGGTACCCTCACATGTGCGGTAGGTGCGGATACTTCTGCCCCCATTACAATGAGAGAGCAACATCCTCGCAATGAACGTGTCCTGACAGTCATGACGCGCAGAAATAGTGAAGATTGAGAGCCCAGTAGTTATTTACATTATCCAGAATTTTTAGAGGTAGACAATACAGAGGAGGAAATATAGTGTTCCTTCAACTTTAACAGAGAGTTAAGAATGTATTTACATGTTTAAAGGGATTATTTATAGAACAGATGCGAGAATATGTTAATGATAGATCCGTCCTCTACAATGTCGCTCTATCCACACCGACAATTATAGTTAATAAGGACATTACGTCAAAACATATCGGGTGATGATCAAAATGGACGAATTGTGTTGTATAAATTTAGAGTTTGAGTTAGTAAGTGAAGAGGAAATCCTGAAGTATTTGATCGATGGTGGGAACAATATAGAAAGATACGAGTCAGAGTTTCAAGATCAGAAGGATCTGGATTATCATAGATCAAATCGAATCTTTCAGTATCGAAATACGTTTAAGGTAGAATTCAAGTGGCATATCCCGAGAATCTGAGAGGGAAGAAATATGTAATTAATCCAGAGATTGAATGTGGGTTATTGTACTGCGTGCTGTGTGCGCCTTCAATGTCATAAAAAAACATGCCAGGAATCATATTCGCAGAGCAGTTAATACTAAGAGAGGTTGTCTTTAATCATGCAACAACTCTATAGGATGATTTCCCATTAACGCATGACAAGTTAGTAATTAGATAGAAAATAAAGTGTCAGTATATTTATCAATTAAGAAAGATCAAGATAGGACATTTATGGCTTGTTCGTAAGGAATAAGAATATAGACCATATGTGCCGTTATTGTTGAAAGAAAGCATTTGGTTTTATTAAAAATTTGACGGGTATGTTGGACGATAATGAATATCATGATGTAAAAAGCACTGTCCCATAGCTGGTTTGATGAAGTTGAATACACCGAAGAGTTAGATAACCACGAAGAATGGATGTAAATACATCAGGTTCTCGTATCCCCCCGGAAGGAACAACAGTACACTTTAAAAATTTTAGTCTCAACACATTCCAGCGAATATATCGTGTATTTCTTTCGAATGTTGGCATTAGACACCAACTCTCCCGGCAGGTCAAATTTGATCTCGTCATAAAGCCTGCCTATTGTATATATTATTTTTGATCGCAAAGGAGAAATATTGTGTATAAAAGAGTTATAAGGGGGAGAAGCTGTTATCCATTTCATTTTAAATGTTAGTGGTGAATGGAATAAAATAAAGTATAGAAGACAGTATCATGAAATCATATTACGAGGAGATAAGATGAGACAATACCTCAGATCACTTGTAAATACGTGGTAACACCTTCAAAAACCCAAAGACAAACATAAACGACGCATGACCAATACTTAAATTTCAATAATTATATTGGAGCCTATTGTGCTCGTTTAATATGCAGATGTAAAGACAAGAGAGAGAAATTATTGTTTTTTTCATAACTGTCGTTATGATTTTGGAATAATTTTAAAGGATTGAATGTTGAAAAATATGACGTTGAAATTCATTGCTAGAAACAAGGATTCAAATACTTGAAAGCAGAGATAGGTAAGGTAGGTTCAAGATTCACTGTCTTTATTGAATGGTTTCTTTCCACGTAGCAATTCAACATATCAAGGCGAGTAAATCCCTGAAATATACAAGACTATTCATGAAGATTGCCTCGAGTATGTCTTACCTTTATTATGTAAAGGAAAACAAATTTTGTGTTATGATTATATTGATAGTTTAAAGAGCTCGATGAAATCAAAATTACCCATAAAGGATCATATTTTAATTCTTTGGAGAAATAGGCGCTATCAGCCGAGAAGATTTATGAACATGCATTGAAGGTTATAGTTGGGTAATAGTAAGACTTTTGGAGATTACTTGATGTTATATCTCAAGACAGATGTTGGTTTTAGCCGATGTCTTCAATGAGTGGCGTCAACCTCAAAGATATTTATACGCCTAGACGTTAGTAATTATATAATTAACCATCATTCAGTTGGTATGCATTCCTATTGAAAACAAATGTAAGATTAGATATGATATATTCCCATGAATTATATGACTTGATTAAAAGGAATCTCAGAGGAGGGTTACGTGCGCAATTATCAGTATTTCTAAAACAGATAATCCCCTAATTAACCCTAATTTTGATGATGAGAGTGGAATGGGCACTCATATTTTAATATCTAATTTTAATTCTTTGTATCTAGTGCGATGGTTGAAGCTCTTCCACAGAATGGTAATCAGATAAATAACGAATGACGAAAGAATAGCTTTCCTCGATGTGGATAAGTAATGTTCGTGTGAAGGTCAAAAGGGATATTGATAGAATGTGATTACCAAGCACATATCCCCCGAGTAGCAAGATGCACTGATGAACTTCCTTTAATATTATACACATCATAATATATCAAGAGAGATGTTATCTCCTTATTGTTAACTATATTGAAAAATGAAGTAGAAAGTCCCGCAAATCAAATGGGAAAATTAGTGGGCAGTCAATTATATCTCAAAAAAATATTGTGATCAGTCTATGAATTGTTACAGTTATTACTGGAACTTGGTTAGAGGTGACAAGGTTTCATACCATATATTAATATACTCATCAAAATTTTAGAACCTTTCATACAACTAATATTGCACCAGAGAACAGCCACAAGATGTCCTACGTATCAAGTCAAAAGACACAAATTAAACTAATAACGAATAACGCCATATAAGGGAAATCATTGTGAAATATTACAAATTATGCTGAGAAATAATAGATATATCAATAATGAGAAAGCAAGACAGAAAAGTTGATCGAAGCAAAGATAAATTGAAGACGATGTAATCATCCATCACCCTTAAAGTTTTGAGGGTCAGCCCCTCAGTCTGGAGAAGAGCAATGTTTCTCATAGTATGAAAACATATTGAGATGAATGTAGACAGATGGAGCTTTTTATTGAGCGCCAAGGAGGTGAAGACCGTTAGGCCACTAGGAGAGGTAAAGAACTCCCCAAGATGTTGAGAGGTCAGGTCCCTCTGCAAATCCAGCCGCTCCCATTAGTGGAAGTTTCGAAGTTGATTGAAGTCTATACCAAGAATACCCTTGTGTTGCAGTGTCTGACAGAGTGAACATTAAAATGGGTAATAAAATACCGACATGTTGTTATGTAAGACACATATGCAACATTAGATCTTTATTATGAAACTTCGCCTACACAGTTAGGCTTCTTCAGATCCAAAGTACAGAAAAGTTGATAGAAGCAAAGATACTTGAAGACGAAGGTAATCATTCCCATGCACCCTTAACGTTTTGAGTGTCACAGTGATCCTCATTCTGGAGAAGAGCAATGTTCCATAGTATGAAACAATATGATATAAGTGACTGATGGAGCTTTTTATAGCGCCAAGAGGTGAGACGTAGGCACTAGAGAGTAAGAGACTCAGAGTTGAGAGGTCAGGTCCCTCTCAATCCAGCCGCTCCTCATTAGTGAAGTTGTCGAAGTTGATTGCAGCAGTACCAAGATACCCTTGTGTTGCAGTGGCGGACAGAGTGAACATTAAATGGTAAAATACGACAGTTGTTAGGTAAGACACAGTATGCAACAGATTAGTTATCATTTATATGAAACGTTTCGCCTACACATAGGGCTTCTCTTCAGTCAAGTACAGAAAGTTGAATAGAAGCAGAAGATACTTGAAGCGAGTAATCAGTCCATCACCCATAAAGTTATGAGGTGGTCAGTCCCTTCAAGTGCTGAGAAGAGCATTGTGTCCATAGTATGAAACAATATGAGATGAAGTGCTAGATGTAGCTTTATAGAGCGCCAAGAGGTGAGACGTAGTCAACTAAAGAGGTAAGAACTCAGATGTTTGAGAGGTCAGGTCCCCTCTCAATCCAGCCGCTCTCATTATTGGAAGTTTGTCGAAGTTGATTGCAGGTCTGTACCAAGATACCCTTGAGTTGCAGTGTCTGACGAGTGAATCATTAAAAATGGTATAAAATACCGACAGGTTTGTTTTAGGTAAGACACATATGCAACAGTTAGGTATCTTTATTATGAAACGTTTTCGCCTACACAGTAGGCTCCTTTCAGTCAAGTACAGAAAAGTTGATAGAAGCAGAAGATACTTGAAGACGATGTAATCAGTCCATCACCCTTAAAGTTTTGAGGTGGTCAGTCCCTCAGTCTGGAGAAGAGCATTGTTCCATAGTATGAAACAATATGGAGATGAAGTGACAGGATGGAGCTTTTTATAGCGCCAAGAGGTGAGACGTAGGCCACTAGGAGAGGTAAGAACTCAGATGTTGAGGGGTCAGGTCCCTCTCAACCCTAACCCTCAACCCTCTAACCCTAACAACCTGTCGGTATTTTATACCATTTTATTGTTCACTCTGTCAGACACTGCAACACAAGGGTATCTTGGTACAGACCTGCAATCAACTTCGACAACTTCCACTAATGAGAGCGGCTGGATTTGAGAGGGACCTGACCTCTCAACATCTGAGTTCTTACCTCTCCTAGTGACCTACGTCTCACTTCTTGGCGCTATAAAAAGCTCCATCCTGTCACTTCATCTCCATATTGTTTCATACTATGGAACAATGCTCTTCTCCAGACTGAGGGACTGACCACCTCAAAACTTTTAAAGGGGGATGGACTGATTACATCGTCTTCAAGTATCTTCTGCTTCTATCAACTTTTCTGTACTTGACTGAAGAAGCCTACTGTGTAGGCGAAACGTTTCATAATAAAGATACCTAACTGTTGCATATGTGTCTTACCTAACAACCTGTCGGTATTTTTAAAACCATTTTAATGTTCACAATGAGAAAGCATTTATTAGAGCGAGTAAAGATCCTTTGTTAAAAAATATCACACATTTAAATCAAGATAGAGTGATTTGCACATTCAATAAAGATATATTAG
Organism: Cherax quadricarinatus; assembly: GCF_026875155.1. Lineage (NCBI taxonomy): Eukaryota > Metazoa > Arthropoda > Malacostraca > Decapoda > Parastacidae > Cherax > Cherax quadricarinatus. The sequence goes on along the minus strand of NC_069403.1, from coordinate 103,876,194 downwards.
AAGTTAAGCAACCACTTTATCTCGGTTTTCAAATTCTTGAGATAGCTAAAAAGAAATTGTATCATTTTTGGTATAAAGTTTTAAAACAGCATTATGGTGATGATGTAAGACTTCTTTATACCGATACTGACTCGTATATTTTTAGCTTGAAATGTAAAGATTTGTACACCGAGTTAAAAAGTGAACCATTGTTAGGTTATATGGATTTTTCAAATTTCAGTCCTGAGCATCCCTTATATGATGATAGTAGAAAAGGGGAGCTGGGGTTATTGAAATCTGAAATGTGTGATAATCATATTAGCGAGTTGATAGCCCTGAAAGCTAAAATGTATTCTGTCAAGATTGCTGGAAGATCAACTACTGTCAGCAGAGCCAAGGGTATTGCTTCGCATTTTATGCCATTTTTAATACATGCAAGATATAAGAATGTTTTATCAAATGTAGATAGAGAATTAATTCGCGTGTAAGTCTATAAGTATGTAAAAGGTGAAATATGTACAGTAAGAATTAATAAGAGAGTTTGTCAGCCTTTGATGATAAAAGATATCATTTGAATACTAATGAATCCTTGGCTTATGGACACCCTGATATTCCACCATCTAAACGTAGGAGAATAGAGTGATGTATTACCAGAAATGTAATGGCTGTATAATAAATAAATAATGAAAAAAAATATTGTGTATTAGTGTTATCCTGAAATGTGTCTTTCTGATGATGAAAAAATTGGGGTTGTATATGTGTATGGGGGGTAAACTCGACATGATTCAACCTGTGTGTGTGACGTCACTGACAGAAGGTAAGTGTCCCCTTATTAACTTTAATGAACTAAAAGGGTCGACAAGATTCAGCTTGTATGTGTGAGGTCATCATGTGACGTCACTGACATAGGGGTAAGTCGACAAGATTCAGCTTGTATGTGTGTGTGTGTGACGTCACTGACCGCCGAGTAAACACCCTTCTTAGTTCATTTGACTTGATGAGAGGAATACTGACGTCACACTTGTTTAGACCTGTAGTAAGAGAGAGCACCATGCCCCCATAGGAGGAGTCCATTTTGAATGCTTATAACCAGAGGGGGGGAATCCAAAAAACTTGATCCGAGGAGATAGAGGAGAAATACTTGGACATAGAGGGTAGAAGTGGATGGTGGGGGAAATCTTTGTAATATTGATATCGAGAAAACTTGATCCGAGGAAATGGAGTCTTAGTAATATCGAGAAAAATTTGAGGTGGGGGGTGGGTGAAAGTGGGAGGGGTAATCCAAAAATTTGATCCAAGGTGATGGAGACTTTGATTTCGAAAAAAATTTGGGATGCAAGTGGGAGTCCATTTTGAATGTTTATACCCAGAGGGGGAATCCAAAAACTTGTATTATCGAGAAAATTTGGGGTGGGGGTGAAAGTGAAGGGGGAACCTCAAAAAACTTGATCCGAGGAGAGCAAATGAAATTCGAAACCCCCATAGGGGGGAATCCAAAACTTGTATTATCGAGAAAAATTTGAGGTGGGGGGTGGGTGAAAGTGAGAGGGGAACCTCAAAAATTTGATCCGAGGAGATGGAGAATTTCGAAAACCCCATAGGGGGGAATCCAAAAATCTTGATCCGAGGAGATGGAGAATTTCGAAAACCCCATAGGGGGATCCAAAAAAAAACCTTGATCCGAGGAGATGGAGAATTTCGAAAACCCCATAGGGGGGATCCAAAAAAAACTTGATCCAAGGAAAGCATAAGAAAAAAAAAAATTCGGGGGCGCGGGGGCGCGGGGGGACGGCGGGGGTCGTGGAGGGGGGGGTCGTGGCGGGGTCGTGGAGGGGGGTCGTGGCGGGGGTCGTGGAGGGGGGGTCGTGGCGGGGGTTGTGGCGGGGTCAAGGGTGGGGTCATGGGCGGGGTCATGGGTGGGGTCATGGGCGGGGTCAAACCGGAAGTAACACAGGTGTGAAAAGGGGACCTCCCTGTAGAAGGCCTAAACCGGAAGGGACGCCCACGCGCACCCCGTTTTCCGGAAGGGACGCCCCAGCCGCATTCATTATACTTAACTTATATATATATAATATATATAAATATATATATATATATATATATATATATATATATATAAATATATATATATATATATAATATATATATATATATATATATATATATATATATATATATATATATATATATATATCGTCGTGCCGAACTTGTGATCTTGGCTTAAATAGCAACGCTCATCTTGCCATATAGGACAAGCGAAAATCTGTGTATGCAATAATTTCGCCAAAATCATTCAGAACGTAACGAAAAAAATATATTTCACTGTGTTTGTTTAGTATTAAATTATTGTAAACAAATCTAAAATATATTTAGTTGGGTTAGGCTAAAATAAATTACTCTTGTTATAATAAGGTTAGGTAAGTTTTCTAAGATTCTTTTGGTGCAAAATTAAAAAAATTTACATTAACCTCAATGAAAAAAATATATATTTAAACGTATAAGAGAAAATTTCAGAAAGAACTTAATTTTAAATGAGTTCTTGCTAACTGACCAGTTTTACATATTTGGGACGACATATATATATATATATATATATATATATATATATATATAATATATATATATATATATATATATATATATATATATATATATTATATATATATTTAATACTGTCATTTAACATTCACCTGTACTGAAATATTCTTTTATAGATTTGCATATTTTTAACTATCTTGGACACTAAATCACTAAATTTATTTCGAATCTTTTACTTGATGAGATTCACGAGGCTGAATGTCTGCTCATACATGTAAGTGCAGACAAATAAGTTTGTGTAAATAACAGCCTTTAATAAACTTTGAAAGAAACATGTTAAAGTTATGTTGATCAATTATTTCTAAATGGACTTAAAGTTAATTAAGTGTTCTTAGTGGTTCAAAAAATTGAATGTTTAATTATTAACTATAATACAACAGATCTTAGTAATATTGTGCTCTCTCGTTATGAGTATGAAAAAGGCAATGCAGAGTAGAATTTACAAGACACTTTTCTTAACAAGCTTTGAATATTACACCAGTTCTGTCAGTCTATACACGCAATGTGTAAAAAATGTGTTCTACACTCACAATCATTTAGCAAAATATTATCATATAATAAATGGGAAAAAATGAATTTAAACTTCACCATCTGAGGGGGACGTTGAGAGTTGTGAAGCCCAAACATAACATTTCCTCAGAGAGGAACTTAACTCTTCAAAAGTAGCAACAGCATGAAGCATGACCATTTATGGATATTACAACCCCCCCTCCTCCCCCCCCCCCCAATCAAGTGTTTAAATGTCGGTACATACAAGCGGATGAATTACAGGGGAGGACACACAGAAATCTGCGCCCCAGTAAATACATCCGCCCGGCTGGCTGGAAAAATTTGACCAGCCAGAAGAGAAGAACCCTCCTCTACCTATACTACATGGAGAGGCCACTTATTGTTTTAATTCGTCTATTTAAATGTCATAGCTTTTTATGTTCTTATTTGAGTTTTCCTGCAGCTTTGTATGTTTCATGTGTTACTTTCTTATCTCTGCTATCTATTTTTGTGTTTTGTTAAAATTGTGATATCCGTATCACCGGTGTATTATGTTTAAACATAACATTTCAACTTGACATGGTTATGTATAAACTAGTGTTATCTTTTATCCTGGATATTTACCTATGTAAATGCGAGATATTTGCTTTTTAATTTTACTAAGTTGTATAATATTGTGTTCTTTGTATCTTTAGTGTTATGATGTGTAAGTGGTATTACTGCATATAACCCAGTGAATCTTCATATCTCCGATAGCACTAGCGGAGGTTTTTCTGGTGCTCTTTGTAAAATGTTATCGCTCATATAATAACTGGTAATTTTAATTTTACAGGATTTTATAGACAAAATCATTATTTACCAGTATTATGTTGAATTCCTTTTTTCTCTAACGACTTTTTCGAATTTTGTTAGTCACTTACGACCTACTGTGACACTTTTTTTTATACTGGGACACTGTTTTTTGTTTTTTTTTTTTTTCCCCCACCCCCCCCCCCCCCCCCCACTACCATCTAAATTATGCTTGCATAGGTACCTTCCTGTTAGTTTATGTGTGTGCTACTAACCTAATCTGTACTTACCATAATTTGGTTGCAGGGGTCAAGAGACTCAGTATCCTGGCCCCGCCTCTTCACTGATCGCTACTGGATCCTCTCTTTCTCTGCTTCCTGAGGCTTTGTCCTACTCTTCTTATAACTATGTCCATCTGGTTCCTGCTTTACTACTTCATCATTGCTAGGCTATGCCACTTCCTACGACTCTATGACTGAAGAAACATTCTACGTCACTCGTGACTCGTCTGAGTTTCAGCTTCCGTTGTGAACCTTGTTTCTGGTGTCTCCTTCTCTGGAACAATCCTATTTCTCTGTCACCTTGTCTATTTACCCGTCAGTATCTTGTATTGTCGTTATCATGTCTTACCCTGACCTTTCTGTCCTCAGTGTCGTCCGTCCGATTTCCCCTCAACCTTTTCCTCCTGTACGACATTCACCCTGAGCTTGGGACTAGCCTTGTGGCAAACATTGTTACTTTCTATAACTTCTTGACGTGCTTGACAAGGTGTGGGTTCCAGATTGGTGCTGCATACTCCAGTATGGGCCTAACATACCTGTGTACGTGTCTTGAACGATTCCTTATTGGTATCGGAAACGCTATTCTAAAGGTTTGCCAGGCGCCCGTATGCTGCAGCAAGTTATTTGGTTGATATGTGCCTCGGTGCGTGCTCGGCTCGTTGTGGTCGCAAGATCTTTCTCCTGGTGAGGTCTGATAGTCTTTGTTCACCTAGCCTTACTCTGTCTGCGGTCTTCTTTGCCCTCCCAATCGCATGTATTTGCATTTGCCAGGGTTGAATTCGAGAAGCCAGTTTCTGGACCACATTTTCAGCCTGTCAGGTCTCTTTGCAGTCCTGCCTCATCCTCCCATCCGATTTAATTCTTCTATCACTTTCACATCATTCTGCGAAGGGACATTCAGAGTCTATTCCTTCCATAATGTCGTTCGCATATATCAAAAATGCAACTGATCCTAGAACTGAACCCTGTGGGACCCGGCTTGTCCACAGGCGCCCACTGTGATACCACTCACGTACCATGACTCGTTATTGTCTCCCAGTCATGGTATTCCTGATCCATTGCTGCCATCCTGTTATATGCGCATGATCCTCCAGCTTCTGCACTAATATCTGTGAGGAAACTGTGTCAAAGGCCTTCTGCAGTCTAGAAAAATTGCTCAATCAACCCACCCTCTCTCTCGTGTCTTACTCTGTTACCTTGTCATAAAACTCCAGAGGCTTGTGACCAGGATATGCCTTTCCATGATTCACCACTGCTGGTTTTCATTTATAATCTTGTTCCGTTCCAGGTGTTCACCACTCTCATCCTGATAATCTTCTCCATGACTTTGTCCATACAATACATGTCAGAGACACAGGTCTGTAGTTCAGAGCCTCGTTTCTGTTTCCTTTCTTAAATATGTGGACTACATTTGCTGTCTTTCCATTCGCTCAGGTAGATGGCCCAGTTTCAGGGTATGTGTTGAAGATTGTGGTTAGGGGCACGCACAACATCTCTGCTCCTTCTCTAAGGACCCACAGGGAGATGTCCGGTTCCCATGCCTTTGAGGTATCATAGGTCACTTAGCAGCTTCTGCACCTCCTCGCGGTTGGTTCGTAGTCATCCAACACTTGTTGTATATTCCATCTTGATGGTCCCTTCCTGTGCTGATTCCCAGAGACCTTCATGTCTCTCTGTAAAAACTTCCTTAAATCTCCTGTTTAGCTTTCCATACCTCCTGATCAGTTCTTGGGAGTTCTCGCACCTTCTGTCCTCAGTCTGATCACCTGGTCATTTGACTGTTGTCTCTCCTGATGGGTATACAACAGTTTCGGGTCAGTCTTGATTTCGATGCTGTGTTATTTTTTACTGTTGCTGGGCCTCCATCCTTACCTGTTTGCATTAATACATTCCTGGCCTCTGGATAATTCCCTATTTTTCATGTGTTCTCTGCCTTCTGTACTTTTTCCATTCTCTATGACTTTTGTTTTTGCCTCCCTTACCCGTGGGTAAACCAGGGGCTCGTTCTGGTCTACCCATTGTTTCTGTTGCCCTTGGAAATAAAACCTTTCCACTGCACTCTTGCATTTTGTTGTTCATATTCCATATTTCATCTTACTGGCTTTCCTGCCAGTTCTCTGTCACACTAGGACCTCCCGCAGGAAGTTCTTCAACCTATGTAGTCCTCTTTTATTAGTCTGGCTTTTCCCATTCAGCTCTGTTACTCTCTCCTCTTGGCAACTTCTATTGTATTCAAAGCACAGAACCACGTGGTCCTAGTCATAGGGGATGATGTTTTTCAATAGTGGAAGGAATACGTATCGAATATGTGAAAGAAGAGAAAGATCATGAGCTTGGGTAGAATTATGGACTGTGATGATGCCACGTACCACTCTTAAGAGCATGAAAGAAAATATTTCTACCATTGTGGCATAGTGAGCGCTTTGCCCTATGCTATGGTTTCAGAAATTTAGGCAGTAGAAGAAGTCGGTCTTAAAGTAAAGAATTTAGTCCATTGTGTGGTCCGAAACTGAGTGTGGGAGAGGGAGTGCATGACGTGTCGGGTCTTTTCCGAGTAGAATGGGAGGTAACGATGTAACATCAACAGGAGATTGTCGTTGGCGTTTAGATCGTGGGACCTGAGTCGGTCGACGTGGGGACGGGCTGGCGATTCGAAATTCGTCGCACCATAGAGCGGAGATGAACGTGAAAAGTAAAGTGACGTAACGGAAAACTGAAGTAGACAATAGAGATTGTTTACCACTGTCTGATGACAGTGCATCTTTTTGTCTCTTCTTCCACACCTTTACTTCTATCACTGTCACTGGCTTTCAAAATACTCTTAATCAACATTTACCATCTGGAGTTTACCTGGAGCTGAGTTTCGGGGTCAACGCCCCGCGGCCCGGTCTGTGACCAGGCCTCTGGTGGATCAGCGCTCTGATCATCCTGGCTGTTGCTGCTGGCTGCACGCAAACCAAAGTACGTGCCACAGCCCGCTGATCAGGAACGACTTTAGGTGCTGGCCAGTGCCAGCTTGAAGACTGCCAGGGGTCTGTTGGTAATCCCCCTTATTGTGCTGGGAGCTGTTGAACAGTCTCAGGCCATGACACTTATTGTATGGTCTCCTTAACGTGCTTAGTGTCACCCCCTTTTTTTTTGCTTTCGATTGTGTATGTGTCAAGTGTAAGACATAAGTGTTGATTGTTACTATGCTTAACTATATTTTAATTGACAACCAGCAACAGCGAGGCTGGACAAAATTACCTGGCATCCACTCAGAAGAGAGACAATGGAAGAAAAAGTAATTTGTGGATTCTTAACTATTATCTCTCCCAGCCTTCACATTAGTATTTTCGCTATATTGTGTGATTTGCATTTGTTTTATACTTCGATTTGGTTTTTATTTCCTCATAAGGGTAATTGATTTTTTTTTCTCTAATTAAACGTTCATACTGTTGTCTGTAGTCTATTTGAACTACTTGTTCAATGTTCGCCTGGAGTTTTACAGTGTCTTTACTGTTCTTTTTTCTGACTCGTTCCCTTGACCTGCTTCCCTACCTGTTTTCGGACTGTCCTCGGACCTGTTTCATGCACTGTTCCCTAACCTTTCTCCTGATCATTTTTCCTGACCTCTCTCATGCCATAGACCTGCTTCCTGACTGTTTCCCTGATCTGTTTCGTGATCTCTTTCCTGACGTGTCTCCCTGACCTGTCTCTGACTTGTTGACTGACTGTATTTTCTGACCTTATCCCTGACCTGCCTTTCTGATCTGTTTTCTGACTTATTTCCTGTACCTGTTCTGACCTGTTTCCTGGACCTGATTTCCTGACCTATTCCTGACCTCTGTCTTGGCCTGGTTTCCTAACAGTTCCCTGACCTGCCTTCCTGACTTTTGGAGACCTTATCCCTGAACTGCTTCTGACCTGTTTTCTGACCTGTCTCCTGACCTGTCCATGACCTGTTTATACCTCTTTCCTGACCGGTCTGCTGTTGTTACCTGAGTATTTTTTCTGACCTGTTTCCCTGACTTGCGTCCTGACCTGGTTTATGACCTGTCTCGACCTTGTTTCCCCCCCCACCCCCCCCCCCCCCCCCCCCCCTTCCCCAACCCCTGACCTGTTACTGACCTCTTTCCTGACCTGTCTGCTGTCTGTTACCTGAGTTATTTTTCTGACCTGTCCCTGACTTGCTTCAGACTGTTTCTGACCTGTTTTCTGACCAGTTTCCTGACCTGTCAATAACCTTTTTCCTGACGTGGGTTCATGACCTCTTTCCCTGAACTTTTCCTGAGCCTTTTTCCTGACATGTCTCCTGAATGTCTCCTGACTGTTTCCTGACCTCGTCCTTCACATGTTTTTCGTGGCCTCTTTCCTGACCTGTCTCCTGAACTGTTTCCTGAATCTTAATCTAATTCTACATAACTATAGCTGGATACCAGAAATGCTTCATGACTTAAAGTACTTACACCACTTTCACGACTAACTCTACTAAGGGTTGACGTGAACTTATCTCCCCCCCCCCCCCCCCCCCCCCCCCCCCCCCCCCCCCCCCCCCCCCCCTGGAGTCATCTCCCAAATGTTGCTACCTAACTTCTGCGTCTAGTGGTTTCAGCTTGGTTCATATGCTTATGCAAACACAGGATATTTACTTTGAGGGTTGTATTTCTCCCAAGTTTATACATGCTAGACATTAATTCCCTTTTTAGTATTTGAAGTTTCATTTATGTGTGTTAGTGGGACAGCTTACCTAAGCAGCCTTTATGAAGCTAGTGTGTTGAGTGGTTTTTAAATTCCACGCTCAAGCTCAACTTATGCCTTTGTATAGGCTTCAATAGGATTTATACACGAAACAGTGTCTTTTCTCAGTTTATATTAATCAGAGTATATTTCAAATAAAAATTTTTCAATTAAAGTAATATTTTTGTGCTGTTTGGTTTTTTTTTTTTTTTTGGTTGTTTTGAGCCCCATTAACCACACAACTTATTACACGTTTTAAGAAAGGAGAGACTGCAAACACCTCTTCGAAGACGACGGACTGTAACGTCAAAAATTTGTGCTTTCTTCTTCTGTTTTTAGTATTTGGATTAGACCGTACCAAGACGGTTTTCTGCTTTTTTCTCTAATTTAGCGGTAGCGTTATTAATAAAAAAGTATGTTACGAATTCGTTGTCACACACGCACACAAGACATAAAGCTCCTAAGTGACCTTGATACCTCAAAGCCGGTGGGACCAGGAGGTGACATCTCTCGTGGGGGGGTCCTTAGAGAGGGAGCAGTGATGCTGTGTGTGCCATTAACAAAGATCTTCAACACATCCAGTGAAATAAAGTTGGTAGAATTTACCGACAATATGTAAAGTAAACGGACACAAGTGCAACTAATGTGACATTTTATTGTGCAACGGTTTCGCTCTCCAGGCAGCCTTTATCAAGCCATTAATGGCTTGATTAAAGCTCTGGAGATGCGAAACGTTGCCACAATAAAATGTCACTTTAGTTGCATTGTGTCCTTTACTTTACATCCTTTGAAAATGGCAAAACGCCCTGAGGTATGAAGATGGCAAATGTAGTCCCACTTTTTTAAAAGGGAGACAGACATGAGGCACTAAACTACAGACCTTGATCACTTAACGTGTTATAGTATGCAAAGTCATGGAGAAGATCATCAGGAGGAGAGTGTGGAGCACCTGGAAAAACAAGTGTATATTGGACAACCAGCACGGTTTCAGGGAAGAAAAAATCCTGTGTCACAAATCCTACTGGAGTTTTATGACAAGGTGACAGAAGTAAGAAAGAGAGGGGTGGATCGACTGCATTTTTTTGGACTGGTGCAAGAATGCCTTCGACACAGTTCCTCACAAGAGGTTTCTGTAAAAAGCTAGAGGATCAGGCACACATAACAGGAAAGACACTGACCAATGGATCAGAGAATACTGACAGGGAGGCAACAACGGGTAGTCACGGTTACGTGACGAGGTGTCAGAGTGGCGACTGGTGACAAGCGGGGTTCCACTGTGGTCAGTCCCTAGGACTGTGCTGTTGGTATATGTGAATGACATAACGGAAGGGATAGATCCAGAGTTCCTTGTTTGAGAAGATGTGAAGTTATATGAGAAAGAATCAATCGGACGAGGATCATCAGGACTTCGAAGAGACTGAACAGGCCTACCAAGCCGGGGTCCAGCGAACTGGCTCCTTGAGTTTTACCCTGCCAAATGCAATGTCATATGAAGTTTGGGGAAGGCAAAAGAAGACCGCAGACACATATAGTCGAGATGGCCAAAGACTGCAAAAACTCACTCAAGGAAAAAGATCTGGGGGTATGTATAACACCGAGCATAATCTCCTGAGGCACACATCAATCAGATTACTGCTGCCAGCATACGGGCGTTCTGGCCAAAACTAACGGATTGCATTCCGATACCTCAATAAGGAATCGTTTCAAGACTCTGTACACCAGTTATGTCTGGCCCATACTGGAGTATGCAGCCACCAGTTTGGAATCCAAACCTGGTCGGCACGTCATGAATTAGAGAAAGTGCCAAAGGTTTGCATACAGTGAAGAATGACTAAATGATTTAATGTGTAAGGAAACTCCCGTATGAAAGTTAGACGTAAAGACTTAAATCTCCACTCTCTGGAGAGGCGTGAATGAGGGGAGATATCATTGAAGTGTATAAATGGATGACGGGCATAAAACAAGGGAGATATTAATAAGTACTGAGGGGTCGAACCAGGTAGAACCCACCAGAAATAATGGATTTAAGTTGGATAAAATTTAGATTTAGAAAAGGACTAGGTAAGTACGGTTTTCTAAAAGAGTTGTTTGATGCGTGGAACAGTCTTCCAGTGGGGTGATAGTGGCTAGGGACCTTGGGTAGCTTTTAAGAATAAGAGACTGGACAGATATATGAGTGTGGAGGGGCTGGGTTTGAATGGTGTCATTGGGTAGGGAGGTATTTCTTGAGTAGGATTAGGTTGATGTCGCTTTTGATAAGACCTGCTCGAATGGGGCCCGTAGGCCTTCTGCAGTGTTCCTACTTCTTTGTTTTATGTTCTTAACAGGACTAGTCCCAGAGTAAGGAGGATTGCCTGCGAAGAAAGGTTAAAGGAAATCGCGCTGGACGATACTGGAGACAGGAGGGTCAGGGGTAGACATGATAACGACACACTAAAATACTGCGCGGAATAGCCAAGGCGGGACAAGAAGGGATGTTCCAGAGATGGGACACAGAAAACAAGAGGTCACAATGGAAGTTGAGTCTCAGATGAATCAAAGGGTTGTTCGGGAAGTATTTCTTCTGTCATAGAGTAGTCAGACCGTGGATTAATGCCTAGAAATGACGTAGTGGAGGCGAGAACCATTCTTAGTTTTAAGGCGAGGTATGATAAAGCTCTTGGTGCAGGGAGGGAGAGGGACCTAGTAGCAATCAGGGAAGAGGCGGGGCCAGGAGCTATTGGACTTCGCCCCGTGCCAACCACAAATAGGAGAGTACGAATAGGGAAGTACGCACACACACACACACACACACATCTCGTCTCTTTCAACACACACACATAAAGACACACACGGACAAAAGCTTGCCTATAACACATATACACGACACACAAAACACACACACACACCACACACACACATACACACTCACACACACTCACACCACACACACACACACACACACAAACCACAAACACACAACACACACTACAAAACACACACACACACACTACACACACACACACACACAAAACAACACACACACACAGGGACAAGGGTCACAACTGGAGAAGCTGAAGACTCAGACGAGTCACAGGGAAGTTAGGAAGTATTTCTTCAGTCATAGAGTGTATGTCAGGCAAGTGGGAATAGCCTAGCAAGTAAAGTCGTGGAGGCAGGAACCTTACATAGTTTTAAGAAGAGGTATGACCAAAGCTCGGAAGCAGAGAGAGAGGAGGATCCAGTAGCGTATAGTGAAGAGGCGGGGCCAGGAGCAGAGTCTCGACCCCTGCAACCACATTTAGGTGAGTCATTTAGGTGAGTACACACACACCACACACATTCTCTCTCACACACTCACATTCTCTCTCACACCACCACCACATTCTCTCTCTCTCACACACACACACACACAACACACACACACACACACACACCTGAAACACAGAGGGGTTTGCTAACAAGACAAGTACTGAGCTAAGGGGTCAATGTCGTATGAGGAGAGGATAAGGAAACTAAACGTTCAAACACTGGAAGATGGAGGACTATTAATGTATATAATCACCAGTACAAAATACTGAAGGGAACTGACATGGTGAACAGGGACAGAAGAAAATCTTTCAAGATGGGAAATAGGAATCAACCAAAGGGCTAACAGGAAGTTGAAAAATTACGATGAAAAATCAGAGTGATGTTTAGGAAGCTTTTCTTCAGCCGTAGAGTTGCCAGAAGTGGAACATTTTTAGAGAGTGATGTAGTTGAGCGCGGGATAGTACAGATAGTACAGGCACAAGGTATTGTTGCCGGAGAGAGTGGATCTTCGTAAGGACCAGCGAAGAGGCGGGACCCAGGAACGTGATTGGACTCCTGAAACCGCATTTAGGTGTGTACTCACACCACAACATTACCACGCCTGACGACATGATGAAACCAAAGGAAAGGGAACCTAGTGAGTTATATGATATCGAACAATTTTCTGAGTGGAAAGTGATTGGGCGGAGTGGGACAAAATGTTTCAGAGACTGGATATGCACGAGTCACAGAAATTCACTAAGTATTGTTTCATCTTAGAGCAGTCAGAAGTCGGAAACGACTGGGAAGAAAGTGTGAGGCAGGATCCTAACATAGCATTTATGAAGAAAAGTAGACTTAAAGCTCTCGGTGAGAGCAGGGGCCAGGAGCTAAGACTCGACCCTCGCAACCAAATATGAGGTGAGCAGGTGAGTTTCAACATACACTCAAAGACACCACACCCAAGCATAATGAGAGAAGGCCATTGAAATGAGGAGAATAAAATGACATCAAACAAATAAGACCGAGCTAAAGATCAGTGAAAAAAAGTGTGAGAAAGTATGGTGCCAGATACATCCCAACAGGTGGTGAATCAGAGCGCAAGGATGGTACCACAGATACAACACAAAGGTGTAGAGTTCAGAAGGAAGGGATGGCTACCAAGATCAACACAAAAAGGTGGAGACTCAGAAGGAAGGGATGGTACCAGATACAACCACAACTGGTGGAGTGGTAGAAGGAAAGGCTTGGTACCAGATACAACAAACAGTGGAGAGTCAGAAGCGAAGGGATGGTACAGATACAACACAACAGGTGGAGAGTAGATGAAAGGCATGGTACCAGATACAACAAAACAGGTGGGAGAGTCAGAAGGAAGGCATGGTACCAGATACAACAAACAGGTGGAGAGTAAGAAGGAAGGCAGGGTACCAGATACAACACAAACAGGTGAGAGAGGCAGAAGGAAGGCATGGTTACCAGACACAACACAACAGGTGGAGAGCAGAAGGAAGGCATGGTACCAGATACACCACAACAGGGGAGAAGTCTGAAGGAAGGCATTGGTACCAGACACAACAAAACAGGGGCACCCGGGTGGCCCCCCCCCGGGGAGGGCTGGAGAGTCAGAAGGAAGGCATGGTACCAGATACAACACAACAGGTGGAGAGTCAGAAGAAAGGCTCATGGTACCAGAACACTACCACCAAACAGGGTGGAGATTCAGAAGGAAGGCATGGTACCAGACACAACACAACAGGTGGAGAGTCAGAAGGAGGCGGGTACCAGGATACTAACACAACAGGTGGAGAGTCAGAACGAAGGAATGGTACACAGGACACAACACAAAGGTGGAGAATCAGAAGGAAGGCATTGGTACCAGATACAACACAACAGTGTGGGAGTCTGAAGGTAGGCTTGGTACCAGATACAACTCAACAGGTGGAGAGTCAGAAGGAAGGGCATGGTACAGACTTACCACACAACTGGTGGAGAGTATAAGGAAGGCTGGTTCAGATACAACACAATAGGTGGAGAGTCAGAAGAATGGCATGGTAACAGATACAACACAACAGGTGTAAGTCAGAAATAGAGAGATGGTACCAAATGCATCACGACAGGTGAGTGGGTCAGAAGGAGGGATGGTACCAGATACAAACACAAAGGTGGTGGGTCAGAAGGAAGGGATGGTACCAGATACAACACAACAGGTCTTCTGTGTTATTGTACTGTACTGATCTTCTGTATTATTGTACTGTACTTGGTCTGTGTGTTATTGTCCTGGTTGTTATCTTGCGTGTTTAGTACTGTACTGGTCTTCTGTGGTATTGTTACTGTACTGGTCCCTTGTGTTATTGTACTGTACTGGTCTTCTGTGTTATTGTACTGTACTGGTCTTCTGTGTTATTGTCAGTACTGGTTCCTCTGTGTGGTGTACTGTACTGGTCTTCTGTGTATGTACCTGTTACTGCGTCTTCTGTGTTAGTGCACTGTACTGGTCTTCTGTGTCATTGTTACTATACAGGTCTGATGTGTTATTGTACTGTACTGGTCTTCTGTGGTTTTGTACTGTATGGCCTCTGTGTTGTTGTACTGTACTGGTCTTCTGGTTATTGTTTACTGTACTGGTCTATGTGTTTATTGCACTGTAACTGCGTTTCTGTGTCATTGTACTATAAGGTTTTTGTGTTATTGTACTGTACTGGATCTCCCGTGTTATTGTAAAGTATTGGTCGTCCTGTGTTATTTGTACTGTACAGGACCTGGTTGTTATTATTCCGTACTCCTCTTGTGTGTTATTGTAATGTATGGTCTTCTGTGTTATTGAAATTGTTATGGTCTTCTGTGTTATTATACTAAACTGGCCTTCTGTGTTATTGTACTGTATGGTCTTCGGTGTCATTTGTACTATACTGACCTTGTGTGTTATTTAAACTGTACTGCTTTTCGGTGTTATTGAAACTCTATTGTTCTTGTGTGTTAATATAATGTTGAGTCTTCTTTGTTATTGAACTGCACTGGTCTTCTGTGTTATTTTTTTTTTATTTTTTTAGAAACCTTACAAAAGTGACAAAGGATGCATAATATAGTACAGGAATACTAAAACACATTCTTTTGTTCTACTAGTACCAGGTTATTCCTGCGCGGGATCAAGTATTTTAACATCCTTGTTATAGCAAAACATAACGCTAAGACAACTTACACTAAAGTTTATCTGTCATTAATTGTTGAGGGCGGGGGGCCGCCTAGCATTGCCTACCCCAAGAAAAACACACCAAAAGAAATTTTACATAGATTTTACAAAATAAAGTGAATTACCTGAAGGTCCTATTACACAAAAACATCATACAAATGTACAACATCACATGATTAACCAAATACCATACACTACAAAAACAAACCTCAAAACCCTAATACCCGCTATGACAGGGTACAGTTTATTGGTTAGTTATGGTGAACATTAGATCTAACAATAGGAACCCGGAAGGAAATATGATTCCTTAACAATCACATAGAGAAAAGTATTTTACTATTATTAATATGTTAACCCTTAATACATAATGCTGATACAGAAAACAGAACAACAGGCATGTAACATACCAATAATAAAAGGAATCAAAACAAGTATTTATATAACAAGCTCGGCCTCATTAAAGGGTTTATAACCAAACCCTATACATTTTATACCTCCCAATATGTAGATTAAACCGAAAATCTTGTCCACAAGAATTTGATGGTTTAACCCATAAAAATGGTTTACCTGAGTTTAACCTGGAGAGAGTTCCGGGATCAACGCCCCCCGCGGCACGGTCTGTGAACCAGGCCTCGAGGTGGATCAGAGCATGATAACCAGGCTGTTGTGCTGGCTGCCACGCAAAAAAACGTACGAGCCACAGCCCGGGTGATAGGAACTGACTGTAGGTGCTTGTCCAGTGCCAGCTTGAAGACTGCCAGGGGGTCTGTTGGTAAATCCCCCTTATGTATGTGGGAGGCGTTGGAACAGTCTCTGGGCCCCTGACACTTAATGTATGGTCTCTTAACGTGTTGTGACACCCCATGCTTTTCTTTGGGGGGATGGTGCATCGTCTGCCCAGTCTTTGCTTCGTAGTGAGTGATTTGCGTGTGCAGTTCGGTACTGTCCTCTGGATTTTCCAGGTGTATATAATCATGTATCTCTCCTCATGCGCTTTCCAGGGAATACAGGTTTAGGAACCTCAAGGCTCCCAATAATTGAGGTGTTTTATCTCCGTTTATGCGCTCGGGTAAAAGTTCTCTTTTACATTTTCTAGGTCGGCAATTTCACTGCCTGGAAGGGCTGCTTTTGGTGTGCCAGCAATATTCCAGCTAGAGAGAACAGTGACTGAAGAGTGTCATCATGGGCTTGGCCTCCCTAGTTTTGAGGTTCATTATCCAGCCTGCATTTTTCTAGCGATGCGATTGATACAATGTTATGGTCCTTGAAGGTGAGTTCCTCCGACATGGATCGCTCCAGAGGTCTTTGACGTGGTGTTTCGTCTATTTTGTGGCCAGAATTTGCTTTGTACTCTGATGAAGATTTAATTTCCTAGGTTTACCATATCCTGAGTAATTGAAATTTCTCATCGTTGAACTCTTATTGGTTTTCTGCAGCCCACTGGAAGACTTGGTTGATGTCGCCTGGAGCTTTGCAGTGTCTGCAATGGAAGACACTGTCATGCAGATTCGGGATGTCAATCTGCATAGGAGACACGGTGCTGTGGCTGACATCCTTTGTCTATGTCGCGATATGAGGATGAGGAACAAGATGGGGAGCGAGTTCTGTGCCTTGTGGAAACAGTGGCTTTCAGTAGACTGCCTCGGACTTTATCTGTTGAGACTACTCTTGTGTTTCTGTTAGTGAGGAAAATTTAAGATCCATCGACCGACTTTCCTGTTAATTCCTTTAGCACGCATGTGTGCGCTATTACGCCATGGTCACACTTGTCGAAGGCTTTTGAAAGTATGTTTATATTACTCTGCATTTCATTTGTCTTCGAGTGCATTTAGGACTTGTCGTAGTGATCCATTAGTTGAGACAGACAGGAGCGACATGTTCTAAACCCATGTTGCCCTGGGTTGTGTAATGATGGGGTTTCTAGATGGGTGGTGATCTTGCTTCTTAGGGACCCTTTCAAAGATTTTTATGATATGGCGATGTTTAGTGCTATTGGTCTGTAGTTCTTTGCTGCTTGACTTTACATGCCCCTTTGTGGAGTGGGGCTATGTCTGTTGTTTTTAGTAACTGTGGGGACGACCCCGTGTCCCTGCTCCCTCTCCATTGGATGGAAAGGCTCGTGATAGAGGGCTTCTTGAAGTTCTGATGACACTGAGTTCTTGAGTCTGGCCTGGGGCAGAGTGCATTGGGCATGTCATTTTCGCCTGTTCGAAGTCATTTGCGTCAGGATAACATCGGATAGGCTTGTGTTAATCAAATTTTGCTGGCTCTCCATAAAAAATTCCTTTTTGATCTGCGACTCTCAGTCTGGTAGCGCTTGCTAAAAAACTGAGTCATTTTGAGGTCTTGAGTAGCTCATCATTTCTTGCTGTCATCTGTGTTGGACCCTTCTTGTGTAAGTAGGGGGCCCAATACTGGAAGTGTTCTCGATTTTGATTGGAAGGAGAAAAATACTTTGGGTCTCTTTCGATTTCATTTATGGCTTTTAGTTTTCCGCGATTCTGACTCATATATGATTATTTTAGCTTAAGTTCCGTGCTTGCTTTTTCTTCTGACCAGTGTATCCCTACGCATTTCAGTATATTGACCTCTTTTAGCGCCTTCTTTGTTTTTAAAATTCTTTTCCGTCACCTGTAAAGGGAGCGCCTGTCTCTTTCTATTTTTACATTACTCTCCTTTTTCTTAGAGGAATATGCCTTGTAATACATCGAGTGCCACCGAGTTATCTGTTTAGGCATAAGTTGGGGTCTGTGTTGCCTTAGTATATCTTTCCAGCTTATATCGGGTAGGACTTTGGTTTACTTGGTCCCACTTTATGTTTTGTTTTATTATTGAAGTTGAATTTGGTGAATGCTCCACGTGACTAATCTCATTATGTCGGTTCTGGGCTCCGCGCATACATGACTGAACCTCAGTATGTTGTGATCTGAGTATATTGTTTTTGATATGCAGTCTCGGCTGAGTGGTTTGAGGGGAGTAGACGTGTTGTGGGCGATCTGGACCTACTAATTCGCAGGGCCTACCAATTTTTCCGACTGATAAGTCATCATTAAAAATTACGTTGGAAGACAGCTTCAGTTCCACCCGTGTTGTTGAGAACTTCTTATGTGCGTGCTGTGATAAGAATACCTAGTGAAACACTGGAAATAGTCGTCCTTTTTGCAAGGCCCTCACAGGCCTCTGCTTCCCCTTTGCCTTTCATTTGACCTCAGCCTTTGCCTCTATCATACATACAGTGTAGAGGCGTTTTTGCTAGTCCACTGCCTACTCGTTGCCTCTCAAAATGTTTCGCCAAAAATCAATTCAGAACGTAACGAAAAAAGTATATTTCCCTGTGTTGTTTAGTATTAATTTATTGTAAACAATCTAAAAATATATTTAGTTGGGTTAGGCTAAAATACAAATTACTCTTGTTATATAGGTTAGGTAAGTTTTCTAAGATTCTTTTGGTGCAAATTAAAAAAAATTTTCTTTAACCTCAATGAAAAAAATATATATTTGAAACGTATAAGAGAAAATTATCAGAAAGAACTTAATTTTAAATGAGTTCTGCTAACTACCTGGTTTACATTATTCGGCTAGACATATTTATATAATAGATATTTATATAGTTATTATTATTTATATATTTATATATATTATATATATATATATATATATATATATATATATATATATATAATTTAAAATGTCATTTTAACATTCACCTGCTACTGAAATATTCTTTTCTAGATTTGACATATTTTTAACTATCTTGGACACTAAATCCCCCCCCACTAAATTTATTTCGAATCTTTTACTTGTATGAGATTCACGAGCTGTGTCTGCTCATTCATGTAAGTGCAGACAAATAAGTTTGTGAAATAAACAGCCTTTAATAACTTTGAAAGAAACATGTGAAAAATAAATTATGTTGATCAATTATTTCTAAATGGACTTAGTTAATTAAGTGTCTTAGTGGCTTCAAAAAATTGAATGTTTATTATTAACTATAATACACAACAGATCTTGTAATATTTGTGCTCTCTCGTTATGAGTATGAATAAAGGCATTGCAGAGTAGAATTTTACAAGACACTGTTCCTTTACAAGTTTGGAATATTCTACACAGTTGTGTCAGTCTATTCACGATTGTGTAAAAATGAGTTTGTTTGTGTCTACACTCACCAATTCATTTAGCAATTATTATCCATATAATAAATGGGGAAAAAATGAATTTAAAACTTCACCATCTGAGGTGTACGTTGTAGAGTTGTTCGAAGGCCAAACATTACATTTCCTCAGAGAGGAACTTAACTCTTCAAATGTAGCAACAGCATGAAGCATGACCATTTATGGATATTACAACCCCCCCTCCTCCCCCCCCCCCCAATCAAGTGTTTAAATGTCGGTACATACAAGCGGATGAATTACAGGGGAGGACACACAGAAATCTGCGCCCCAGTAAATACATCCGCCCGGCTGGCTGGAAAAATTTGACCAGCCAGAAGAGAAGAACCCTCCTCTACCTATACTACATGGAGAGGCCACTTATTGTTTTAATTCGTCTATTTAAATGTCATAGCTTTTTATGTTCTTATTTGAGTTTTCCTGCAGCTTTGTATGTTTCATGTGTTACTTTCTTATCTCTGCTATCTATTTTTGTGTTTTGTTAAAATTGTGATATCCGTATCACCGGTGTATTATGTTTAAACATAACATTTCAACTTGACATGGTTATGTATAAACTAGTGTTATCTTTTATCCTGGATATTTACCTATGTAAATGCGAGATATTTGCTTTTTAATTTTACTAAGTTGTATAATATTGTGTTCTTTGTATCTTTAGTGTTATGATGTGTAAGTGGTATTACTGCATATAACCCAGTGAATCTTCATATCTCCGATAGCACTAGCGGAGGTTTTTCTGGTGCTCTTTGTAAAATGTTATCGCTCATATAATAACTGGTAATTTTAATTTTACAGGATTTTATAGACAAAATCATTATTTACCAGTATTATGTTGAATTCCTTTTTTCTCTAACGACTTTTTCGAATTTTGTTAGTCACTTACGACCTACTGTGACACTTTTTTTTATACTGGGACACTGTTTTTTGTTTTTTTTTTTTTTCCCCCACCCCCCCCCCCCCCCCCCACTACCATCTAAATTATGCTTGCATAGGTACCTTCCTGTTAGTTTATGTGTGTGCTACTAACCTAATCTGTACTTACCATAATTTGGTTGCAGGGGTCAAGAGACTCAGTATCCTGGCCCCGCCTCTTCACTGATCGCTACTGGATCCTCTCTTTCTCTGCTTCCTGAGGCTTTGTCCTACTCTTCTTATAACTATGTCCATCTGGTTCCTGCTTTACTACTTCATCATTGCTAGGCTATGCCACTTCCTACGACTCTATGACTGAAGAAACATTCTACGTCACTCGTGACTCGTCTGAGTTTCAGCTTCCGTTGTGAACCTTGTTTCTGGTGTCTCCTTCTCTGGAACAATCCTATTTCTCTGTCACCTTGTCTATTTACCCGTCAGTATCTTGTATTGTCGTTATCATGTCTTACCCTGACCTTTCTGTCCTCAGTGTCGTCCGTCCGATTTCCCCTCAACCTTTTCCTCCTGTACGACATTCACCCTGAGCTTGGGACTAGCCTTGTGGCAAACATTGTTACTTTCTATAACTTCTTGACGTGCTTGACAAGGTGTGGGTTCCAGATTGGTGCTGCATACTCCAGTATGGGCCTAACATACCTGTGTACGTGTCTTGAACGATTCCTTATTGGTATCGGAAACGCTATTCTAAAGGTTTGCCAGGCGCCCGTATGCTGCAGCAAGTTATTTGGTTGATATGTGCCTCGGTGCGTGCTCGGCTCGTTGTGGTCGCAAGATCTTTCTCCTGGTGAGGTCTGATAGTCTTTGTTCACCTAGCCTTACTCTGTCTGCGGTCTTCTTTGCCCTCCCAATCGCATGTATTTGCATTTGCCAGGGTTGAATTCGAGAAGCCAGTTTCTGGACCACATTTTCAGCCTGTCAGGTCTCTTTGCAGTCCTGCCTCATCCTCCCATCCGATTTAATTCTTCTATCACTTTCACATCATTCTGCGAAGGGACATTCAGAGTCTATTCCTTCCATAATGTCGTTCGCATATATCAAAAATGCAACTGATCCTAGAACTGAACCCTGTGGGACCCGGCTTGTCCACAGGCGCCCACTGTGATACCACTCACGTACCATGACTCGTTATTGTCTCCCAGTCATGGTATTCCTGATCCATTGCTGCCATCCTGTTATATGCGCATGATCCTCCAGCTTCTGCACTAATATCTGTGAGGAAACTGTGTCAAAGGCCTTCTGCAGTCTAGAAAAATTGGTCGCAAAAGGGATATGTGTGTAGAGGGTAGCTCCCGCAAGAGATCAGCGGGGGCATCAGACATGGACGAAGTCCTCACACAAGCGCAGAGGCCTGGGAAGAAGATGTGGGCAGCTGTGGTAGCAACGGCAAGCCCGGGAGGAGGGGGGGGCAATGGGAAGCTCGGCAGGAAGGGACAGGGAGGGGTTGGAGGGCAGGAACGAGGGATTGATAGAGAAGGACAGAGACCTATGAAAGGAGGACCAAGTAAGCCTCAGCGGCACAGGGGTAAGCCGCCATTCTTGTAAAATCCAGGTGTGTAACTTTCAATGTAAACGGTCTTAAAGCTGAGGTCAAGAGGGTATGGTTAGAGTGGGTTTTGAGGAGATTTAGTATTGATGTCGGTGGTCTGGTGGCTAAAGCTCCCGCTTCACACACGGAGGGCCCGGGTTCGATTCCCGGCGGGTGGAAATTCCGACACGTTTCCTTACACCTGTTGTCCTGTTCACCTAGCAGCAAATAGGTACCTGGGTGTTAGTCGACTGGTGTGGGTCGCATCCTGGGGGACAAGATTAAGGACCCCAATGGAAATAAGTTAGACAGTCCTCGATGACGCACTGACTTTCTTGGGTTATCCTGGGTGGCTAACCCTCCGGGGTTAAAAATCCGAACGAAATCTTATCTTATCTTATCTTATCTTATCTTTTGCAGGAACATACCTGGAGTTTACCTGGAGAGAGTTTCGGGGGTCAACGCCCCCGCGGCCCGGTCTGTGACCAGGCCTCCTGGTGGATCAGCGCCTGATCAACCAGGCTGTTGCTGCTGGCTGCACGCAAACCAACGTACGAGCCACAGCCCGGCTGATCAGGAACTGACTTTAGGTGCTTGTCCAGTGCCAGCTTGAAGACTGCCAGGGGTCTGTTGGTAATCCCCCTTATGTGTGCTGGGAGGCAGTTGAACAGTCTCGGGCCCCTGACACTTATTGTATGGTCTCTTAACGTGCTAGTGACACCCCTGCTTTTCATTGGGGGGATGGTGCATCGTCTGCCAAGTCTTTTGCTTTCGTAGTGAGTGATTTTCGTGTGCAAGTTCGGTACTAGTCCCTCTAGGATTTTCCAGGTGTATATAATCATGTATCTCTCCCTCCTGCGTTCCAGGGAATACAGGTTTAGAAACCTCAAGCGCTCCAGTAATTGAGGTGTTTTATCTCCGTTATGCGCGCCGTGAAAGTTCTCTGTACATTTTCTAGGTCGGCAGTTTCACCTGCCTTGAAAGGTGCTGTTAGAG
Organism: Cherax quadricarinatus; assembly: GCF_026875155.1. Taxonomy (NCBI): domain Eukaryota; kingdom Metazoa; phylum Arthropoda; class Malacostraca; order Decapoda; family Parastacidae; genus Cherax; species Cherax quadricarinatus. The sequence continues at coordinate 103,853,253 of NC_069403.1, read as the reverse complement.
TGCAGCAATATCCAGCCTAGATAGAACAAGTGACCTGAAGAGTGTCATCATGGGCTTGGCCTCCCTAGTTTTGAAGGTTCTCATTATCCATCCTGTCATTTTTCTAGCAGATGCGATTGATACAATGTTATGGTCCTTGAAGGTGAGATCCTCCGACATAATCACTCCCAGGTCTTTGACGTTGGTGTTTTCGCTCTATTTTGTGGCCAGAATTTGTTTTGTACTCTGATGAAGATTTAATTTCCTCATGTTTACCATATCTGAGTAATTGAAATTTCTCATCGTTGAACTTCATATTGTTTTCTGCAGCCCACTGAAAGATTTGGTTGATGTCCGCCTGGAGCCTTGCAGTGTCTGCAATGGAAGACACTGTCATGCAGATTCGGGTGTAATCTGCAAAGGAAGACACGGTGCTGTGGCTGACATCCTTGTCTATGTCGGATATGAGGATGAGGAACAAGATGGAGCTAGTACTGTGCCTTGTGGAACAGAGCTTTTCACCGTAGCTGCCTCGGACTTTACTCTGTTGACGACTACTCTCTGTGTTCTGTTAGTGGGAAATTATAGATCCATCGACCGACTTTTCCTGTTATTCCTTTAGCACGCATTTTGTGCGCTATTACGCCATGGTCACACTTGTCGAAGGCTTTTGCAAAGTCTGTATAATTACATCTGCATTCTTTTTGTCTTCTAGTGCATTTAAAGGGCCTTGTTTGTAGTGATCCAATAGTTAGACAGACAGGAGCGACCCGTTTTTAAGCCCCT
>NC_069403.1:103833567-103851988 GCF_026875155.1 Cherax quadricarinatus | reverse complement strand
GGGTTGACTCCCGCCCACAGATGGTAGGGGGTACTACCGCCCACGGATGGGTATGGGGTGATACCGCCCCAGGATGGGTAGGGGTGACTCCGCCCACAGGATGGGTAGGGGGTGACACCCCCCACAGGAGGGGTTAGGGGTGACTACCGCCACGGGAAAGGGAAATGGGGTGCTACCGCCCAAAAGAGGGGTTTGGGGACTACGCCCACGGATGGGTAGGGGGTGACTACCCCCCAAAGGGTTGGGTATGGGGGGACTACCGCCCAAGGAGGTATGGGGTGAACCCCCCACGGAGGGTAGGGGGGTGATTTCCCGCCCAAGGATGGGTAGGGGGTGACACCCCCCACGGGAGGGATGGGTGACTACCGCCCACAGGAGGGTAGGGGTTGCACCGCCCACAGGGGGGTAGGGGGTGTGGGTTTAGGGGGACCCGCCCACAGGGGGGGTTGGGGTGACTCCCCGCCCACAGGATGGGTAGGGGGTGACAAACCGCCCACAGGGGGTATGGGGGACTACCCCCCCGGATGGTATGGGCTGCATAATAAACATTTTAAACAACTAATTTTCTATTCAAAATAAAATTTTAGAAAACAAAATGCTTTAATTGTACATTTGCAATATAAAAAATATATACAGTTAAATTATGGAATTTATTTCTCACATAGAATATAATAAAAATTATAACCTCTGTATTTAATAAAAAGGAAAAAGGACCCCAATGGAAAAAAGTCACCCGTCTGGCTTTTTTGGGTTATCCTAGGTTTTTTACACATATCTGCATGTAAAATCTAGTAACTATATATGTATACCTGAAAAAAACTTACTTATTGCACTTACTTAGTTACTTTTTAAAAACCCTTTCCACTTCAGTTGGGGTTCCTTTTCCGGGCCGGAAGCAGGGTTCCCATACACGTACACTGTCAGGGCCCCTTAAACAACAAAAACAACAAAAACAAAAACTTGTGTTGTTGGTTGTGGCTGTGATAGTTAACAATAGACTTCTGTACCATCATTTTTACTTCGTTCACACCTAGGGCACTTTTAGTTTTAGCTGTTGAGATGGAAGAGTTAGTCTGTTACTTTTGGGTCAGTGAAAACCCCCTTTATTCCCTAAGAGAAAGGGGAAAGGAAGGGATATTTACCTCGCAGACACGGGAATATGGGTTTGTGGCCTGCGGGTCGCGGCGATTTTTCAAGGCCCAGTGAATGGGGCCCTTTAAAAACGCACGCGCCCCCCAGGCCCCTACGCCCATATTGCCTGTTCTAGCGAGGTGAATATCCCCCTTCCTTTCCCTTTTTTTTCTTATGGAATAAAGGCGGTTTTACTACCCAAAAAATAACGACTAACTTTCCATCTAAGCAGCTGAACTAAAAGGACCCATGGATTGAACGAATTTAAAAAATGGTGAAGGCGAATTCGTAGTTTTTGAAGTAAGGGGCTTTGAAAAAAGAAAGGGTTTCAAAAAGGGGATTGCTGCAAGAAAAAACGAGAGCAACAACAACCATTGCAGAAAGTTAGGGTTGATTTCCCTGCTAAAAGAGTTTGAGGTCAAATTAGATGGGTTTTACGAAACTTCTTTCAAACCCAAAAAAAAAAACCCTTTGGATTGCTTTCGTCTGCGAGGTAATTCGTTTTGTTTTCTAACGACCCAACATTCATAGAAAAACTTTTACTCATAAATATGCAAAAATCCCAAATCCAAGCTGCCCCCCCAAGATCACCCAAAGTACTTATTTGGTTTTCCACAATGTCAATAAGAAACAGGGACCAAAATTCCCTGTTGTCAAATAAATTTTTAAAAACCCTCGCCCCCGCCCTTCCAAATGATCTGAAAATTGGCTGAGGGATTGGTAAAAGGGACTCCACCATCAAAATTCACTCTCGTGCGGGCCTTTTAAAACCGAGTTACAAATGTTTTGGGTAAAAAAGCACCCCCACCGAGATGCTACAAGTGTAAACGCGGGGGTCACCTTCCCTTGGAAATACTCATCTAAGTCCCCACGGGTGGGGCAGTGTGGGGGGCCAAAGGGCCCCACCCTTTCCTCACCAGGGGGGCATAAATATAAACAAAAAAACCCACCGGAACCGTTGCATTAAAATTTATCAATTTAAGACTCCGGGAAAGTCACAGCTGCTCAGGGCGCCCCAAAAGGGGGGAAAGCGCCCACATCGCCACCGCAGAGCTCCCGCCTAAACCCCATCACCCCCCATAAATAGGCAATAGGCCTCCCAAACTTCATGTCTAAATACGACCCATGCCGGGAACCAACAAAAATGGTGACAAATCACTCTGGGAGTACATAAACAGAGCACGATCACGTCTGCTATCAACACTAGTAATCGGGGCTGGTGTTGACCCCAAATCGCTGGCTGAGTCAGCTGTCAGCCCGGGCCACCGACTCAGCTGATGGGGAAACTTCATATTTTCCTTTGATGACGTTTGTTTTTGCGGGGGTGGAACAAAACCCCACAGCTGCGCAAAAAACAGTACGGAGAACAACAATGGTGTTTGAAACAACAACTTAGCACCACGGGGAAAAAACTTACAGAGGGGAAAATGAGTACATCAACCCCCCAGATAGCCCAGCCATTATGAAAATGAGTGTGGTGAGATGAACAAACGTTTATTGCAGTGGTTTTAATAATCAAAAAAAACGAGAATCTGATAGGGGTTTTTTCCAATCAAAGGAAGTGAAAAGGGCAGTGGGGGCCCAAACATGATATCAACCTGATAGTGTAATGTATTGAATAGTTTTAAACCCGGATTTTGTAAGGAAAAACCCGGTTTTAAAAAAGGGGTGTATTGTATATTGGGTTTTGGGGGGGGGGGGGAAAAAGGGGTGGGGGGGGAAAAGGGGGTGGGTGTTTTAAAGGAGGGTTAGGGGGGGGGGCGGGGGAATAGTTAAACCTTCCATACTTTTCACAGAAAAAGACGCAGGACCTCTGGGGTACAAAAAACCCCCAAGGGGTCCCCTAATGGAAGGGAAACTTAGGAGACTCATGGAAAAGGGGATAATACTGTTTGATATTGATTTTGATTTTTCCCGTTTTTTTTTAAAGTAATTTTTTTTTTTAAATTTTGCGAGAAATTGAATACTAACCCTGGATTTTTTATAATGGAACCAAACTCGTAAAAAAACTACCATTTTAATTTGGGGAAATATTGCGTCACTTAGAAAAAAAATTTTCGACCTGCACCCATAAAGAACCCCTGAATCCATTGATATTGTGTGTCTACAAGAGGCAGAGCCCCCTTAAAAACCCCCAACCCCCTAAATTCCCAAATCGTTTTTTTGGCATAAAACCCTAAAATTTCTACAAATTTCCTTGTGTTCAATATAAAAAAAAAATCACTTCCCCATCAACCCCTTGAAACCATAAAAAAAACAGGGGGGGCTACAGTATCACGGTGTTGGGTTTTAAATATTGGGAACTCTGCCTCAACAAAATTTAACTTGTACGCCCTGCTGTAAGTTTAAATTTTACGGGGACTCCCAATTTGTGTTTCAGCCCTGAACCTACTCTCATTATTGGGATTATAATGCAAAAAAAAAAAGCTTTTGGAAAAACCCCATTTTGGGTAATCGTAATGGCAATCAACTGTTGTCACCTTAAACGGGAAAGATAATTTTAAAATTTGTAGGTGACCTTAAACCCCACACATATCTATGGAGGTGCCCTTATCTGTTTTTTTGGGCCCTTCAAAAATTACTTCTGCCACTGTGATTTTTCCCTTGGGTAACAGATTAAACGTCGATCTTTTCCCCCAAGGCTAACCTTTTCTATATTTGGAAATACTATTCTCCCTGGGGGGTTTATTAAAAACGGAAACGTTTTAATTTTTCCCCCTGATCAACATAAAGGACTTTGTTGCACATTGATTTTGACTGGTATAACCCCTATAGGAAACCTCTGTCGAGACTTTTAAAAAATGCCCCTTGTGACAGTTATTCAAAACTTTTTAAGCCCCCTTTTAAACCTCCTACTACTCTAAATCCAAATACTTCCAAATAATCATAAGTCTTAAAAAAAAATCATACCAAAAATGTTTCTAAACTTGGGAACATTGAAACGACGCTCGCAGACTGGGCCCTTTGCCTATAAAAACCATCGAAACCCCTGAAATGCTGACCTCTTCCAAACTGCCCTTGTTTCTGCCAGAGACGAAAGAAGGCTCCCGGGCAAACAGACTGGGAAAAATTTTTTGCCCCAAGGGCCTTCAATGCTCACACCCCATTTGGGCCGGGCATGGAGGGACATAAATAAAAATTAAGGGTAACAAAAACGGGCAATCGCGCACCCCCACCCCTTTGCATAGGGCAAAATAAAGGTTAGTCGTGCTTGGGCTGCTACATCTAGCTATACAGTTTTCCCTCCACACAGCAAAATTTTAATGGACAAATATGATGAAAGGGGAAAGTGTTTTTTTTTTGTTTTAAAATGCCAAAAGGGCCCAATGACTGCAACTTTCCTTTCACTAATTATGAACTTGATCAGCACTAACTAAGGGAAAACCCCCAACGCGCCGGGTTTAGGATGGTTTTACTTACAACATACTAAATTGCTGTGTCAAAGTACCAGGTAACCCTTTTTAACTTGAATTATTTTAACATGAGTTATGTCACGGGGGAAAGCTCCCTAAAACAGGGAACCAATAGCCTCATTATTCCCATTCCAAAGCCCAATAAACCCAAAACTCATTTCGCCCAATATCCCTTACTAGCATTTTGTGTAAAAACATTTTGAAAGGGTGATTTTTAATCGTCTTATCAAAAGAAATTTAAAGGGAAATTTTTGTCACCCCCGGTTTCATGGCTTCATTCATGGAAGGGTGGCAAACATTGCATTACCACCTTTTCTCACTCTGCAAAACTGACAGCTCTACACCACGTTTTTCCCTTTAACTTTAAATTTCCCCTTTTGATGTACCAACAGACATGGGAATCTTTGTGAAATTTCCAGAATGGTGGGAGGATGGGCTTCTCCGCTGGGTTTTAAAAGGGTTTAAATTCCCCAAAAGAAAAACGTGTTGTTCCAGGGACAAAGAAGTGTAACAAAGATTTTGAAAATTTGGGAACCCCACAGGAGGTGGCTTAGGCCCACCCTTTTTAAAAATTTTTATTTAAAGCCTTACTTAATGCCATTCCAACCCGCCCCATCATTAAATGGGTTTGTTTTGCTGAAAACATAATGAATTTACACTACCGGATTCCCCCAACCCCAAAACTTTTTAATCATGTTTTTGCCTCGGGTCAGGGGCCCCGGGGTAAAAATCTCAGGGGATAAAACAAAGAACTCAACAGGGGTTTCCCCCTCGGCAGAAAAGGCACAGTTCGTCAGAACCAGTTGCATGATGGGGCTCTTCTAGAATATGAAAAAAGATACAGGGATCTAGGTTTGAGGGGGCCCCTACTTGGACCTGTTTTAAAACTTTGTCCCCCCCCAATACAAAGAAAGGCTGAGAGCAAATAAAGTTTTTGGCAGGGTTTTTATCCCCAGGGAAAGGTGCTAATGTTAAAAAAAGTGAAAATGATTATTTTTGCCTTTTATTGATCATTTGGTTTTATTTTGCCCGCGCCACTACTTTCCCCCGTGTCTGAAATTTGGGAACTTTGGGGGGCGGAAAAACGCAAAACGAAGCAAAAGAGGATCATCCTAGGATGCCCTCGTACTGCCAAAATTTTAAAAATGGGGGAAAGAACTTAATAATTTCCCAACATTAGGATCGTGTTAAAATGAAAAAATAACCTTTTGGGGTCAATATGGCCCTTTGGCAGCCTTTCAAAACCCCCGCACAAACCCTCCAAACTTTCCCAGCCTGGTGAAAAAACCTTCCATTGGGTCGAAAAAACTGGGAAACCCCCTCCCCCTTTAACCAGCTACATATCTTAAAATCAAATTTTGGGCAACAGAGACACTTCCCCCCTCCTGGATAAAAAACCCCCCTTTCCAAAATACCATTTCCTTTCCCTTTTTTCCCCCCCAAAACCCCTTCTTTAAAACACAACCAAAGCCTTTGTCTTGAAGCCAAACATGATGGGCCCTTAAACTGTATTATAACTTTAAACACACCCGAAAAAATCTTTCCCAAAATTATTACGTCCCAAGGTTCTGTTTTCCCCCGTCCCCCTGGGGCGCTGGTAGTGCCCGCTGTTTTCACACGGGGTGATGGCTCTCATAAAGAAATTTGGGGCACGGGATCAATAACGGGGGCCCTAACCCCTTTAAACAGAACTGTTTGCCATACTCCTTTCACTCAAAGTGTCCATGTAAACTAAGGTTAACCCCTTTAATTGTACCCGATTCTCTGTCACCCCAAAAATGCTCTCAACTCTTAAGTATAAATTTGTGCATGCTTTTTTCAGAAACCAGAAATAGTTTTGGAAATTGTGGACAGTGGAGTCAGAGGCACATGGGTGTGGATTCCCCTCTCACATTGGTCCCTTTAGATCATGATAGAACTGATAAATTGGGAAAGGGTGTATGCTTTAAAAGGGGGTAGATTTCAAAAAAAGGGTTTTTCCCGGTAAATAATTTTTTAGAAAAATAATTTCGAAAAGAACCCTTTAAATGAACTTTATTGACTTAAAACTTTGGGGGAAATTTACAAAACCCGGAGTCCTTTTATCAACATTCCATCCCTGCAGGGGGGGGCCACATGTCTATGGTGCCTCCAACAAGATAATTTGACCTTTGGTGTCACACTGCCCGGCTCCGGGTGGGTTACAAGAAACTTTGGCAGGGTTTAAAACACCCCCCCCCCCAAAATGTTTAAACCAAAAGAAATGTAAACTTTGCCAGTTTGGGCATTGTCACAAAATTGCTCATTAATTTCTGGAGTGTGATCAAATTTTTAAAGGGAAATTTTTAAAAAAATCACTCAGAAGTGTTTTTAAGAAAAGGGGTAAAGTATTTTTAAACCACAGTGGGGATATTGCAAACCCTTTTTGGAAAAAATACCCCCGACTTTTCAAACGTAAAAAAAACATTACCACATTTTTGTGTTTTGGGGGTGTGTGTGTGGTGTGGTGTGTGTGTTTTTGTGAGGGGTTTTGGGGGTTTGTGTGTGGGTGTGGGGGGGTTGTGAGGGTGTGTGTTGGGGTGGTGGTGTGTGTGTTGTGTGGTGGTGTGTGGGGTTTTGTTTTGTGTGTGTGCCCTGCGTGTGTGTGGGTGTGTTTGGGGGGTGTTTTGTGCGTGTGTTTTGTGGTTTTGGTGTGTGCGTTTTTTGGGTTGTGTTTTGCGGTGTTGGGTGTGGGTGCCCTGTGTGGGTTGTTGGGGGTGTGGGTTTTGGGGGGGTGTTTGGTGGGGGTGGTGAGGGGTGGGGTTTTGGGGTGTGTGTTAGGGTGTGTGTGTGTGGGTGTTGGGGTGTGTGTTGTGGGTGGGTGGGGTGTGGGTGTCGTCCTTTTTGTATGCAATATTTTGTACGTCGGTCCCCAGTCCATGCGTGCCCCCGTGGGTGTAAAATGCGGGGCGCGCACTAGTGTGGGTGGGATGATCCACTAATATTTGAAATTTTTAACCATTACAATTGTGACCCCGGTTTTGGACGTATCAGTGGGTTTATTACTTTGAAAATTTTTTCCGATGTAAACCCCTGTATAGGATGAAGCTGAAATTTATTACCTCGTAACTTTCCATGATTTTGTACCAATCTACCTGGAGTTCATTACCTTTGTAAATAGTTCGCATCATAACTTTTGGGGGCCATCAACTGGAACCCCTTATGTAAACCCTTTTTAATCTTTTGACCCACCGCCCACAGGGTGGGGATGGGGGGCTAAAGATATTAAAAAATAAAGGGGTGTGTTGTGTGGTTTTGTGTGTGTGGTTGGGGTGTGTGTTGGTGGTGTGTGTTGGTGTGGTGTGTGTGTGGTGTTGACCCAACAATTTAAAATTTCACCAATAACTCATTACAGTTGTGACCGGGGGTGAGGAAATGTGAATTGCCCCATTACCGGGTATAATTTTTTGTTAAAAATTTTTAGCCAAATATAAACGTAAAGTAAAACCCTTCTACAAATTCATTACCTTTGTAAAATTGTAGCTCATTACCTTTTACCTAGTTCAGTTATCAAAACTTTGGGGGGCCCCGTCCCCCGGACCCATTACGTACCCTCTGTAAATTTTTTAAATACCTTTTTAACTTGTCCCTGTTTTGACCAGACTTCCCCAATTCATTACCTTTGTAAAATTTTGAGTTCATTTACCTTTGTAAATTGTGAGTTCATTACCTCTGTAACTAAAGGGCCCGTTAGTATACCAGTATAAAACTAAAATTCTAGAGGGGCGGTTTAATTTCTCAAGTAATTTTTAAATACCTTTAAAGACAACAACAAATTTTCCATAGCTATCAATCGGGGTTTAGAAGATCCCACTCAACCGACCCCTCCCTTATTAATCTGATGGATTACCTGAGAACTGAAATGTAAAAGGGGGAACCTCATAGGCATGGTAACCTTAGACCTGCAAAAGGCCTTCGATACTGTCAACCACAATATATTATGTAATAAACTTCAAGCTATAGGAATAGGTTCTATAGACTGGTTTAAGTCCTACCTTAGCAACAGGAGACAAATAGTCAAAATCAACAAAACAGAATCAGAACCCCTGCCGATAACATGTGGAGTTCCCAAGGTAGTATTCTGGGTCCCTTATTATTCTTATGTTATGTCAATGATATGCCTATCAGTGTCAAGTGCAAACTCCTACTGTATGCAGATGACAGTGCTCTGTTAGTGTCAGGTAAAGACCCACAAGATATTGCTAATGTTTTAACACTGGAACTGGAGTCCTGCAGCAAATGGTTAGTAGACAACAAACTATCATTACACCTAGGGAAAACTGAAGCCATTCTCTTTGGCACGAAACATAAACTGAGAAGGGTAAATAATTTTAATGTTCAATTAATGGGGAGCCCATCACTTTGGTTTCATCAGTAAAATATTTGGGAATCCCTTTGACCCTGCATATCAGGAGAATTGATAGGGAACAGTGTAGTAAAGAAAGCGAATGCCAAACTGAAGTTCCTGTATAGACAAGCACAGTGTCTACCTACTGAGGCTCGCAGGACCCTATGTCTAGCCCTTATACAATGCCATATGGATTACGCTTGCTCTTCTTGGTACTCTGCCTTGACAAAAAAACTGAAAGATAGACTGCAAATCACCCAGAACAAAATCGTAAGATTCATCCTGGGGCTGGGACCAAGAGAACATGTAGGCCAGGATGAATTACAGCAGTTGGATATGCTGAATGTTGAAGACAGAGTAAAACAACTGAAGCTAAATCATGTTTATAAAATTGCTCACAAACAATGTCCAGAATATCTTGCTGTCAATTTTGTCAAGGTTGGGAACCAAAGCAATCATAGTACTAGGGGGAGAGAGCACAACTTTGTAGTACCCACAGTCAGTGGCCAGGCTTCAAACACCTTTTATTGTACAGCAATAAAGGAATGGAACAGATTACCCCGCACATGTCAAAGCCAGTCATAGCGTGAACCATTCAAGAAGAGTGCCAAAAGGTGTCTGATGAATGTAGCTACAGAAAGGGAGGGGAATGATTTTCTATTTTTTAGCTAACATACGTGTAAATTTTTACCTTATTCCTTGTAATGACCCTCGTATTGTAGATAGTCTTAATGACCTTGGTGTAGCAGATAGTCTTTTTAGTATGATAATAAGATGTTATCTTCATTGTAGAATAATAAGAAAATATTATAACCTTTATACTATAATAATAAGGTAAAAGGACCCCAATGGAAATAAGTCACTCTGTCTGACTTTTTGGGTTATCCTAGGTTCTCTACACATATGCTGCTATGTATGATAATTCTATGTAACTGTATTTGTGTATACCTGAATAAACTTACTTACTTACTTACTTACTTACTTACTCAGCTATCAAAACTTTGGAGTCCAGTCCCTGGACCAATTATGTACCTCTGTAATCTTTTGACTACCGCCCACAGGATGGGTATGGGGTGCATAATAAACATATTAAACTAACTGTCAGCCTTCGTTGTGTGTGGGCGCCCTCTCTCTCGCCTGAGTATCAGTGGCAAATTCCCCCCCCCGTTCTCTCTGGGACGCTTGTCCCTCATCTAAAAAGCCCACCGGGCACTACGGGAAAGGGCACTTGGCACTACAGGAGGGGCACCTGGCACTACAGGAGGGCACCTGTACACCCGCCTACTTTATCCAGCTCCATTTTTTCCACTCTAAGGGAAATTCTATAACGGTCTTTGGTGGGACGCCGGTTCTTGAACTTAGTGTGAGTGTGGGCGTCCCTTTCTGCTGGGACTTGGCAAGGGCGTCCACCGGATCTAATTGGAAACTTCAAGTTTCTATCTCTATTTACAAAGGAACTTTCGTTCCTTTTCTCTCATCGCCAAGCCTTGGACAACAATTTTTTCTGGTAGCATGGAGAAACATTCTCCGGCTGATGCTGTCAGTGGCCCTTATAAACCCAACAAAGAAGAAACAAGTCAACAATAAACAGTGTTTGTGGTGTCTAACACAGGTGAGTAACACCTATCTGTCTAACACAGGAGTAACACCTGCCTTTATTACAATAAACATTCATGTGCTAGATGATACATAGAGAGTTTGACCCATGAAATATAGTGTATTAAGGCGCCAGACATGATCATATCTGTGTCTTGTTGACTGTGTTAGTTGCTCAGGTGTTGACTGTTAGTTGCTCAGGTGTTGACTGTGTTAGTTGCTCAGGTGTTGACTGTGTTAGTTGCTCAGGTTTTTGACTGTGTTAGTTGCTCAGGTGTTGACTGTGTTAGTTGCTCAGGTGTTGACTGTGTTAGTTGCTCAGGTGTTGACTGTGTTATTTTGCTCAGGTGTTGACTGTGTTAGTTGCTCAGGTGCTGACTGTGTTAGTTGCTCAGGTGTTGACTGTGTTAGTTGCTCAGGTGTTGACTGTGTTAGTTGCTCAGGTGTTGACTGTGTTAGTTGCTCAGGTGTTGACTGTGTTAGTTGCTCAGGTGTTGACTGTGTTAGTTGCTCAGGTGTTGACTGTTAGTTGCTCAGGTGTTGACTGTGTCAGGTGTTAGCTGCTCAGGTGTTGACTGTGTTAGTTGCTCAGGTGTTGACTGTGTCAGGTGTTAGCTGCTCAGGTGGAAATATAAACACAGTTAGTTTAATATGTTTATTATGCACCCCATACCCATCCTGTGGGCGGTAGTCAAAAGATTACAGAGGTACATAATGGGTCCAGGGACTGGGCCTCAAAGTTTTGATAGCTGAGCAAGTTACAGAGGTAATGAATTCACAATTTACAAAGGTAATGAACTCACAATTTACAAAGGTAATGAACTCCAGGTAGGTCTAGTCACAATCATGACAAGTTACAAAGGTATTTACAGATTACAGAGGTACAAAAATGGGTCCAGGGACCGGGCTCCAAAGTTTTGATGGCTGAACTAGGTACAAGGTAATGAACTCACAATTACAAAGGTAATGAACTCACAAGTTACAAAGGTAATGAATACTGTAAGAATGGTTACTTACGTTTATACATGGGTACAATCATGAACAAATTTTAGAGTAATGAGCAATTCACACTTCCACACCCAGTCACAACTGTAGTGAGTTATTGGTGCAAATGTTAAATTTGCTGAGTCCCCTCTCTCTCTCACACACACACAAACACACATACAAATTCATACACACACACACATAAAACACACACACACACACACACACACACACACACACACACACACACACACACACACACACACACACACACACACACAACACACACACCCCAAACCCTCATACACACACATGCACACACACTCATACACACACACACACACACTCATACACACACACACACACACTCATACACACACACACACTCATACTCACACACACACACACACACACACACACACACACACACAAAACACACACACACACACACACACACACACAACACACACACACACATGCACATATGTGGTAATGCTTTATTTACAGCTAGCAAAGTCAGGGTATTTCTCCAGAATGGTCTGTAATATACCACTGTGGATAAAATACTTAGCCATTTCTTGAACACTTCTGAGTGAGTTGTTTACAACACATATGCAGTATAATGCGATCCTTTATTGACAACGTTTCGCCCACTGTATGGGCGAAACTTTGTCAATAAAGGATCACATTATTCTGCATGTGTGTTTATATTTCCATTGTGTCGGTATTTTATAAAGAAATTTCCAGCTGCTCAGGTGTTGACTGTATCAGGTGTTAGCTGCTCAGGTGTGTTGTGTATGTGAGGTGTTACGTGCTCAGGGGGTTTTAGTGTGTCAAGTGTTAGCCACTCAGGTGTTGAGTGTGTTAGGTGTTGAGTGTGAGGTGTTAGGGGCTCAGGTGCTGTGTTTGTGAGGTGTTAGGTGCTCAGGTGTTGACTGTGTTAGGTGCTCAAGTGTTGAGTGTCAGGTGTTAGGTGCTCATGTGTTGAGTATGTCAGTTGTTAGGTGCTCAGGTGTTGACTGTGTCAGGTGTTAGGTGCTGAGCTGTTGAGTGTGTCAGGTGTTAGGTGCTCAGGTGTTGTGTGTTAGGTGCTCAAGTGTTGAGTGTGTCAGGTGGTAGGTGCTCAGCTGTTGAGTGTGTTAGGTGCTCAGCTGTTGAGTGTGTCAGGTGCTCAGCTGTTGAGTGTCATGTGCTCAGCTGTTGAGTGTGGCAGGTGTTAGATGCTCAGGTATTGAGTGTGTTAAGTGCTCAGATGTTGAGTGTCAGGTGCTCAGGTGTTAAGTGAATCAGGTGTTGCATGCTCAGGCAGGAGCAGGTGTTAGGTGCTCGGGAGGAGCAGGTGTTAGGTTCTAAGGCAGCAGCAGGTGTTGGTGAGGCAGCAACAGCAGGTGTTAGGTGGTGAGGCAACAGCAGCAGGTGTTAGGTGGTGAGTCAGCAGCAGGTGTTAGGTGGTGCAGCAGCAGGTGTTAGGTGGTGAGACAGCAGCAAGTGTTAGGAGGTGAGGCGGCAGCAGGTGTTAGGTGGTGAACCAGCAGCAGCAGGTGTTAGGTGGTGAGGCAGCAGCAGCAAGTGTTAGGTGGTGAGTCAGCAGCAGCAGTTGTTAGGTGGTGAGTCAGCAGCAGCAGTTGTTAGGTGGTGAGGCAGCAGCAGTGTTAGGTGGTGAGTCAGCAGCAGGTTTAAGTGGTGCAGCAGCAGGTGTTAGGTGTGAGGCAGCAGCAAGTGTTAGGTGGTGATGCAGCAACAGCAGGTGTTAGCTGGTGAGGTGACAGCAGGTGTTAGGTGGTCAGGCAGCAGCAGCAGCAGGTGTTAGGTGGTCAGGCCCGCAGCAGCAGCAGGTGTTAGGTGTCAGGCATCAGCAGGTGTTAGGTGGTCAGGCAGCAGCAGTTGTTAGGTGGTGAGGCAGTAGCAGGTGTTAGGTGGTGAGGCAGCAGTAGGGGTTAGTTGGTGAGGCAGCAACAGCAGGTGTTAGGTGGTGAGGTAGCAGCAGTTGTTAGGTGGTGAGGCAGTAGCAGATGTTAGGTGGTGAGGCAGTAGCAGGTGTTAGGTGGTGAGGCAGCGGTAGGTGTTAGTGAGGCAGCAGCAGCAGGTGTTAGGTGGTGTGGCAGCAGCAAATGTTAGTTGGTGAGGCAGTAGCAGCAGGTGTTAGGTGGTGAGGCAGCAGCAGGTGTTAGGTGGTGAGGCAGCAGCAGATGTTAAGTGGAGAGGCAACAGCAAGTGTTAGGTGGTGAGGCAGCAGCAGCAGGTGTTAGGTGGTCAGGCAGCAGCAGGTGTTAGGTGGTGAGGCAGCAGCAGTTGTTAGGTGGTGAGGCAGCAGCAGGTGTTAGGTGGTGAGGCAGCAGCAGGTGTTAGGTGGTGAGGCAGCAGCAAGTGTTAGGTGGCGAGGCAGCAGCAGCAGCAGGTGTTAGGTGGTCAGGCAGCAGCTGGTGTTAGGTTGTGAGGCAGCAGCAGTTGTTAGGTGGTGAGGCAGCAGCAGATGTTAAGTGGAGAGGCAACAGCAAGTGTTAGGTGGTGAGGCAGCAGCAGCAGGTGTTAGGTGGTCAGGCAGCAGCAGGTGTTAGGTGGTGAGGCAGCAGCAGTTGTTAGGTGGTGAGGCAGCAGCAGGTGTTAGGTGGTGAGGCAGCAGCAGATGTTAAGTGGTGAAGCATCAACAGTGGGTGTTAGATGGTGAGGCAGCAGCAGATGTTAGGTGGTGAGGCAGCAGCAAGTGTTAGGTGGTGAGGCAGCAGCAGGTGTTAGGTGGTGAGGCAGCAGCAGGTGTTAGGTGGTGAGGCAGCAGCAGGTGTTAAGTGGTGAGGCAGCAGCAGGTGTTAGGTGGTGAGGCAGCAGCATGTGTTAGGTGACGAGGCAGCAGCAGGTGTTAGGTGGTGAGGCAGCAGCAGGTTTAAGTTAGTAAGTTTTAAGGTTTATGTTACATAATAAACAATATTGTTGGCAGAACATTCATACACAAGGTTCATTATTTAACCAAGAATAACCCAATAAGTTAGGAAGTTTATTTAGGTAGAAATACACATAAATACACTTCAACAAATTATCATACATAGTAACATGTACATTAACCACCAGAGTAACACAAAAATTATCATACATAGTAACATGTACATTAACCACTAGAGTAACACAAAAATTATCATACATAGTAACATGTACATTAAGCACCAGAGTAACACAAAAATTATCATACATTCAATTCAATTCAATTCAAAGTTTATTCTCTATAAGGATTACAATGCTAAGTTTACAGAATTTGGTTATTGTGTGGTTTACATGTAGTTAAATAATGATTACAGAGTGTACCACTAGAACACCTAGCATGGCTAGGCATTTCAGGCAGACTTAGTTTAATTCTTAATTTTAAAATATTACAAATTATGAGGTAAGTTGGTATTATGGCTAAGTGACTAAATACTAGTTTGTGAGTTTAGCAATGTGAATGGTTTTGTTTTGGCACAGTACATAGTTTCAGTATTCGAGTATCACAGGATTCATTATTTTAAGATTGAGATTAATATTTCTGTTTATGGTCAAATTGGTGAGTGAGTGTAAGTGTGAACCACCAGGTGGTATTCGTGTAGTTAGTTGATGGGGTGTATCAGGGAGATAAGATGTTTTCTAATGGTAGTTTTGAAGGTGATGAATGTGTCTGCAGTTCTAGAGTTCTCAGGTAGGGTGTTCCAGATTTTAGGGCCTTTGACATACATTGAATTTTTGTAAAGGTTTAGTCGGACACGGGGAATGTCATAGAGATGTTTGTGTCTGGTGTTATGCCTGTGGGTTCTGTCACAACTATCAAGAAAGCATTTTAGGTCAAGGTTGATATTGGAGTTTAAGGTTCTGTAGATGTAGATTGCCCAGTAGTAAGTGTGGATGTACTGAACAGGGAGTAAGTTTAGATCTATGAAGAGTGGGGGGGGGTGTTGCCAGGGGTGGGATTAGTGATTATTCTTACTGCAGCTTTTTGTTGGGTTATTATTGGCTTTAGGTGTGTTGCTGCAGTTGATCCCCAAGCACAAATAGCATAGGTGACATATGGATAAATGAGTGGTATAGTGTGAGAAGGGCATTTTGAGGCACGTAGTATCGTATCTTGGAGAGGATCCCATCTGTTTTGGATACTTTTTTGGTTATGTGTTGGATATGGGTGCTGAAATTCAGGTTGTTGTCAAGGTATAGGCCTAGGAATTTGCCCTCATTATGTCTGGTAATTAGAGTGTTGTCGATCTTAATGTTAATTTGTGCATCTCCTGCTCTGCTACCAAACATAATATAGTAGGTTTTGTCAGTGTTAAACCCTTCATCGCGCAAGGGGTCCGAAAATTTGAAATTCGAACTGAACTCCCTATGGTGGATAGAGTAACTCAATACAAGTTCAATGATCCCATATAAATTGATTTCTGATGGTTAGTTTTCGAGCAATTGCTAATCTCCGGAGACCGAAAATATCCGGCTGCGCCCGACAAAGGGATTAAAAATTTTATGTTGCAAAACTTGCTATTGTTAATAAAACACACCAAAACAATTTTTTAAATTTAATATACAAACAGACAATATAAAAAACATAAATGGAACTTGAATCAAAACATTTTTTAATTGTTACAAAAATATAAAAAGGAAGCAAATCTCAACAATGTCAAATTGCAAAGGGATGCAACTTTCAATCCCTATATTCCTGAGATTCATTTGGATGACCAATTATTCTATATTGCTAATTGATGGTATGGTAGTCGCTGAAGCAATTTCCTATCACTCTTTATCCAGATTTACTTTGCATACAGAACACTGGAATGAGGATGTGACCAATTTCTTCGAGTGGCTGCAATAGTTGCAATCGTAATACCTTACTTTTTCTTCACTAATTTCTGTTTTTTTGGCTGGCCTTTCTTCCTCCTCATCATCACTTGACACCTGTGCATCCGGTGGCAAGTATTCATCACCACTATCCAGCAATTCTGGTTCATCTACCTCTGCTTCTGAGTCACTCTCTTTCAGAAACGCAGACATACCTCGACCTGCTGGTGGACTGCTCCCCATAAAACAACTTCTCATTGATCTGGAAGGACAATAAAACCTCCTGTATAGATCCAGACCACTACAGAGTTCATAAATGCAATTGAAATTTTTTTATAAATATTTATTTGACTAAAATTGGACATTCCCGAAACTCGTGCAAGACCGAAATAATTCGGTATAAAAAGTTTGCATTTTTTTTCAAATGATGCTACATCATATTATGCTTCACACGGACTTTAGGTAATATCAAAATATGCCCAAATATTCAGTAAGCCCCTAAACACAACAATCATACTTACCGACATTGAGAATTAAATCCAAAAAGTAGATTATAAGGGTGGAGGGAAAAATCGTTGTGGGGGGAGCCAAGCCACCTTTTATGTTTTGTCTCTCAACCAATGGGGAAGGCGGGGAAAAAAGCGAACTGTACTTATCTGAAGAGACTCAGGGAAGGCTTGTGATTGGTTGGAACTAAAGAACGGGAAGCTGGCCGCGCGGGGCACGGAGTATGACACGCCCCCAAAACACGTAATTAATACCGAATTTTTCCGGCCCAACACGATAATGGGTTAAGCGTAAGTTTATTGGCTGTCATCCAAGTCGATATTTTGATCAGCTCCTTGTTAACAATGGTGTTGAGGGTGGCAAGATTAGGGTGAGAGATGACGTAAGTCGTGTCGTCAGCAAAGAGAATGGGTTTCAGGTGTTGGGATATGTTTGGAAGATCATTGATGTATATGAGGAAGAGCAGCGGGACCAAGGACACTTCCCTGCGGAACTCCAGTATCAATGTACATTAACCACCAGAGTAACACAAAAATTATCATACATATTAACATGTACATTAAGCACCAGAGTAACACAAAAATTATCATACATAGTAACATGTACATTAAGCACCAGAGTAACACAAAAATTATCATACATAGTAACATGTACATTAACCACCAGAGTAACACAAAAATTATCATACATAGTAACATGTACATTAACCACCAGAGTAACACACAAATTATCATACATAATAACATGTACATTAAGCACCAGAGTAACACAAAAATTATCATACATAGTAACATGTACATTAACCACCAGAGTAACACAAAAATTATCATACATAGTAACATGTACATTAATCACCAGAGTAACACAAATTATCATACATAATAACATGTACATTAACCACCAGAGTAACACAAAAATTATCATACATAGTAACATATACATTAATCACCAGAGTAACACAAAAATTATCATACATAGTAACATTTACATTAACCACCAGAGTAACACAAAAATTATCATACATAGTAACATGTACATTAAGCACCAGAGTAACACAAAAATTATCATACATAGTAACATGTACATTAACCACCAGAGTAACACAAAAATTATCATACATAGTAACATGTACATTAACCACCAGAGTAACACAAAAATTATCATACATAGTAACATGTACATTAACCACCAGAGTAACACAAAAATTATCATACATAATAACATGTACATTAAGCACCAGAGTAACACAAAAATTATCATACATAGTAACATGTACATTAACCACCAGAGTAACACAAAAATTATCATACATAGTAACATGTACATTAATCACCAGAGTAACAAAAATTATCATACATAGTAACATGTACATTAACCACCAGAGTAACACAAAAATTATCATACATAGTAACATATACATTAATCACCAGAGTAACACAAAATTATCATTTCATAGTAACATTTACATTAACCACCAGAGTAACACAAAAATTATCATACATAGTAACATGTACATTAAGCACCAGAGTAACACAAAAATTATCATACATAGTAACATGTACATTAACCACAGAGTTAACAAAAATTATCATAATAGTAACAGTACATTAAACCCCCAGAGTAACACAAAAAACAT
>NC_069403.1:103800171-103833067 GCF_026875155.1 Cherax quadricarinatus | reverse complement strand
TGTTATTTCGGGGGTTTTCATGTACATTTTTATAGGGTATAAATAATTTTTGTTTAATTAGGGGGTTTAAGGGTACATTTTTTATATGTATGATCATTTTTGTTTTACTCGGGTTTGGTTAAAATGTAAATGTTACTTCGTATGTTAATTTTTGTTTTTTACTCGGGTGGTTAATGTACAGGGTTACTATGTATAATAATTTTTGTGTTCCCTCTGGTGGCTAATGTACATGTTACATGTTTAAAATTTTTTTAAAGTTACTCTGGGGGTTTAAACCCCTTTGACGTCGCGGTCGTATATTTTAACGCCCATGGGAGTACCATGTTTAAACGTATCTAACGCAAAAAATTTCTAGGGGCCTTAAAAACCGAGCGGGAGAGGGTGGTACCCTACCGAGAGAAAATGGGTCTCAGTGGTCGGTGTGCACCCTGTAAAAAAAAATTTTGGGAAATCAGGGGTGCATTGTGGGAACCCCAAATTTTGGGGGTAGTCCATTTTTAAACCATCCCCTCGCGGTAAGAAGTTCCCTCCTCGGCGGATTGGAGGTCTTTTTTTCCCAAAAGTGATAGCTAAAACAGTGATGATAATGTCAGTGAAATGAATTCCATATTTTTGAAGCGGGTGTGACCGAGAAAAAAACCCGGATAACATAATTAGTGTTTAAAACCCCCCAGAAAAACCCAAAACCCATCCACCTCTGGTGCAGGCCGGCCCCTTTCATTTTCCCTGTACCGGGACGAAAGAGGAAACTATTTGCCCGTGTCCCAAGACTCAGATGGGGCAGTGCAAGTAAATAGTGATAGTGATTTAAGGGTTTATTGAAAGCATTCTAGTTGTGACATTTGGGGTAAAATTTTTCCCCGTAAAACCGGCGGGTATGAAACGCCCTTCGCATGCGGTCTGGTAGTGTGCCTTTTGCTTTTTTCCAAGGGGAAAGGGGGAATCTGGGAAAGGACATCCCGTGGCCCTACCCCAGTCCTGATAGTGAAATACGATTTTTTACGATGGGTAAAAATTTAAATGTGAGTGAGGCAGCGGGCGTGGTGGGGGATGTGAGGGTGATGATCATTGACCCCACACGGGCCACGCAATTGCCCGCGCTGCTGATCGCACAACAACAACCTCTTGGGCCCGCCCCCACACTCTCAAAACCCCACAACCACAACCGCACACCCACAATGACATTACAATACCCAAAACGCACCAGCGGGACCGCATCGGGGATTGGCATCAAATGCGATTTTTGTTCCAAATCCCCATGATTTTGATGGGGGGAAAAAGGGGAAAAAGGGCCCATCAGGGACATTTGGGGAAAACAATCCCATGAACGGGAATGCTTTCAGTTGTTCTTGATGAACCCCTGATGGCCCATTATTGTCGGGGAAAAGGCAATAAATACTATGATCCCACCAGGGAAAAACACTATTCTGTCCCCAAAGGGAACACGCCTACCCAGGGGAAGGACAAAACTGGGGCAGAGATGTATCGGTTCTTTCCCACAATAATGTTATGCCCAATGTGTAAAAGGCATAGTTCAGAAACATACTGGGCGACAGACCCCTGTTTAAACCCCCGCTTTCTTTTACATTATCCCAGTAATAGATTTGTGTTTACTGTTAGAATGTTCCCTTTTTCAGAAAAAAACCAGGCCTGCCAGAAGTGAAGGTTTTTATAAGATCAGAGGGGGGTTTATGAAACCTAAAAACAAAAGTGCTGTATGAAATTTTTAACCCCTTTCGGGAAAGCTTGTTTTGACTCTTTGTTTTTTGTTAAAGGGAAAGGGAACTCTCTTTAAGCAGTATATACCAAGCAAGAGGAAACGCTTGGTATAAAGTTTTTTTGGGTTCTGTTTGATTGAAAAAACTGGTGTTTTGGATATAATTTTTTTAAAGGCCCCGGGAAAAAAAATGGAAATACCCGGAAGTTACTGGTTTTTCTCTGGAGATGTGGTTAGAACAAAAGATGGAGCCATATTTGGGGAAGGGGGATATTTTATTAATGACAAAAATGGGACACAAACCCTATACTCAGTGATTTTTGCGAGTGAAAAAAGACAGTGTGGTGGCACGTTTCGTAGAAATCCCTAAACATATTCCTAGGTTCGAAGCTGGCAGTTTAAGGTGAAGGCAGGTGTTTTCTGCCAATTTACATCATGGCATTTCGGGGGCATGACAAACGTGTGTTCCCCACTGCTGACATCGTTCACCGACACGAAATGGGAGAGAAATGGGAAGCAGAATAGGGAGGGCCAAAAAACCTATTGTAAAACCTGCAGCTTTTGATGGATTCAACCTCAAATTTCCCCTTAGTGGACAAAAATTGGGAAGCAGGGTTTTGGGTTTTCTGAATGTGTTTTGCCCGAGTTTAAAATGGTACATAAAAATGTTTTTCCATCTTCCCTTTACATTTCCATGCTGAATGCTTATAAAATGTAAAGTTGAAGGGCCCAAGAAACCCAAACCCAAAAAATGGTGAATTTTTTTTTCAGTTCAGACAAATAAATTCAAGTCCAAGAAACAACACCTGCAATAGCCACGCCCACGAAATTTTTCAACCTTTTCCTCTCGTCTAGGGGCCCGGTGATCACTAAACCCCCATACCACTGCCTGAAATTCTCCAAGGAAAAAAAACTCAGAAGAGGTTTTTGTCCCGTGGACAAACCACAAAACGCCAACAAAAACGCAGAGAAAACTCGTTTTATGTGTGAGGAGTGGAAGACACCAATTTTGCTTTTAACCCCTGTTTCAAAAAATTTTCCCCAAACTTTCAGCATTCTAAAAAAAGTGTCCCGTTTTGTACATATTTATATATATTATAAAGCAATCGTAAAAAACAATTTTTTTAAATTGTTTGTTTTTTGTAAACAAGTTTTTGCAACATTATTTAAAGAACGAGTGGGTTTTTTCTATAAAATTTTGTTACATTCAACGAGTGTTATTTTGAACCCTTGCACAATAATTTGGTCTCACAGGCCACAAAAAATTATGTGAAAAAAAAAAAATAGGAAAAAAACCCAAAAAACCATCGAATACAATAAAAAAAGTTTTTCCGGGTGAGCGGCAGTCCCGGGCCCCGGTTTCCGCCAGCAGATCAATTTCAGCAAACTTCAGGACTCTATATCTCGGTAAGTACTGATGGGAAAAATTTTTTTTTGGGACTAAAACAATCAGAAAAATAATCTTAACATTTTCATAAGAAAAAATATTTTTTTTTTTTCGAATATTTTGCGACACCAGAAACAACTTCAGGATTTGGCCCTTCGACAGTCAAAGGGTTAATATACATGTTACTATGTATGACAATTTTTGTGTTACTCTCGTGGTTAATGTACATGTTACTATGTATGATAATTTTTTTGTTACTCTGGTTGTTAATGTACATGTTACTATGTATGACAATTTTTGTGTTACTCTGGTGGTTAATGTACATGTTACTAAGTATGATCACTTTTGTGTTACTCTGGTGGTTAATGTACATGTTACCATGTATGATAATTTTTGTGTTACTCTGGTGATTAATGTACATGTTACTATGTATGATAATTTTTGGTGTACTCTGGGGGTTTAAATGTACATGTTACAATTTTATATAATTTTTGTGTTACTCTGGTGGTTCATATACATGTTACTATGTATGATAATTTTTGTGTTACTTAGGTGGTTAATGTACATGTTACTATGTATGATAATTTTTGTGTTACTCTGGTGGTTAATGTACATGTTACTATGTATGATAATTTTTGTGTTACTCTGGTGGTCAATGAACATGTTACTATGTATGATAATTTTTGTGTTACTCTGGTGGATAATGTACATGTTACTATGTATGATAATTTTTGTGTTACTCTGGTGGTTAATGTACATGTTACTATGTTTACCTGGAGTTTACCTGGAGAGAGTTCTGGAGAGAGTTTCGGGGGTCAACGCCCCCGCGGCCCGGTCTGTGACCAGGCCTCCTGGTGGATCAGCGCCTGATCAACCAGGCTGTTGCTGCTGGCTGCACGCAAACCAACGTACGAGCCACAGCCCGGCTGATCAGGAACTGACTTTAGGTGCTTGTCCAGTGCCAGCTTGAAGACTGCCAGGGGTCTGTTGGTAATCCCCCTTATGTGTGCTGGGAGGCAGTTGAACAGTCTCGGGCCCCTGACACTTATTGTATGGTCTCTTAACGTGCTAGTGACACCCCTGCTTTTCATTGGGGGGATGGTGCATTGTCTGCCAAGTCTTTTGCTTTGTAGTGAGTGATTTTCGTGTGCAAGTTCGGTACTAGTCCCTCTAGGATTTTCCAGGTGTATATAATCATGTATCTCTCCTCCTGCGTTCCAGGGAATACGGTTTAGAACCTCAAGCGCTCCCCGTAATTGAGGTGTTTTATCTCCGTTATGCGCGCCGGTGAAAGTTCTCTGTACATTTTCTAGGTCGGCAATTTCACCTGCCCTTTAAAGTTGCTGTTAGAGTGCAGCAATATTCCAGCCTAGATAGAACAAGTGACCTGAAGAGTGTCATCATGGGCTTTGGCCTCCCTAGTTTTGAAGGTTCTCATTATCCATCCTGTCATTTTTCTAGCAGATGCGATTGATACATTTTTATGGTCCTTGAAGGTGAGATCCTCCGACATAATCACTCCCAGGTCTTTGACGTTGGTGTTTCGCTCTATTTTGTGGCCAGAATTTGTTTTGTACTCTGATGAAGATTTAATTTCCTCATGTTTACCCTATCTGAGTAATTGAAATTTCTCATCGTTGAACTTCATATTGTTTTCTGCAGCCCACTGAAAGATTTGGTTGATGTCCCCTGGAGCCTTGCAGTGTCTGGGAATGGAAGACACTGTCATGCAGATTCGGGTGTCATCTGCAAAGGAAGACACGGTGCTGTGGCTGACATCCTTGTCTATGTCGGATATGAGGATGAGGAACAAGATGGGAGCTAGTTTTCTGTGCCTTGTGGAACAGAGCTTTTCACCGTAGCTGCCTCGGACTTTACTCTGTTGACGGACTACTCTCTATGTTCTGTTAGTGAGGAAATTATAGATCCATCGACCGACTTTTCCTGTTATTCCTTTAGCGCGCATTTTGTGCGCTATTACGCCATGGTCACACTTGTCGAAGGCTTTTGCAAAGTCTGTATATATTACATCTGCATTCTTTTTAGTCTTCTAGTGCATTTAGGACCTTGTCGTAGTGATCCAGTAGTTGAGACAGACAGGAGCGACCTGTTCTAAACCCATGTTGCCCTGGGTTGTGTAACTGATGGGTTTCTAGATGGGTGGTGATCTTGCTTCTTAGGACCCTTTCAAAGATTTTTATGATATGGGTGTTAGTGCTATTGGTCTGTAGTTCTTTGCTGTTGCTTTACTGCCCCCTTTGTGGAGTGGGGCTATGTCTGTTGTTTTTAGTAAAAATGAGGGACGACCCCCGTGTCCATGCTCCCTCTCCATAGGATGGAAAAGGCTCGTGATAGGGGCTTCTTGCAGTTCTTGATGAACACAGAGTTCCATGAGTCTGGCCCTGGGGCAGAGTGCATGGGCATGTCATTTATCGCCTGTTCGAAGTCATTTGGTGTCAGGATAACATCGGATAGGCTTGTGTTAATCAAATTTTGTGGCTCTCTCATAAAAAATTCATTTTGATCTTCGACTCTCAGTCTGGTTAGCGGCTTGCTAAAACCTGAGTCATTTTTGTGTTACTCTGGTGGTTAATGTATATGTTACTATGTATGATAATTTTTGTGTTACTCTGGTGGTTAATGTACATGTTACTATGTATGATCATTTTTGTGTTACTCTGGTGGTTAATGTACATGTTACTATGTATGACAATTTTTGTGGTACTCAGGTGGTTAATGTACATGTTACTATGTATAATCATTTTTGTGTTACTCTGGTGGTTAATGTACATGTTACTATGTATGATAATTTTTGTGTTACTCTGGTGGTTAATGTACATGTTACTATGTATGATAATTTTTGTGTTACTCTGGTGGTTAATGTACATGTTACTATGTATAATAATTTTTGTGTTACTCTGGTGGTTAATGTACATGTTACTATGTATGATAATTTTCATGTTACTCTGGTGGTTAATGTACATGTTACTATGTATGATAATTTTTGTGTTACTCTGGTGGTTAATGTACATGTTATTATGTATGATAATTTTTGTGTTACTCTGGTGGTTAATGTACATGTTACTATGTATGATAATTTTTGTGTTACTCTAGTGGTTCATGTACATGTTACTATGTATGATAATTTTTGTGTTACTTAGGTGGTTAATGTACATGTTACTATGTATGATCATTTTTGTGTTACTCTGGTGGTTAATGAACATGTTACTATGTATGATAATTTTCGTGTTACTCTGGTGGTTAATGTACATGTTACTATGTATGATAATTTTTGTGTTACTCTGGTGGTTAAAGTACATGTTATTATGTATGATAATTTTTGTGTTACTCTGGTGGTTAATGTACATGTTACTATGTATGATAATTTTTGTGTTACTTAGGTGGTTAATGTACATGTTACTATGTATGATCATTTTTGTGTTACTCTGGTGGTTAATGTATATGTTACTATGTATGATAATTTTTGTGTTACTCTGGTGGTTAATGTATATGTTACTATGTATGACAATTTTTGTGTTACTCTGGTGGTTAATGTACATGTTACTACGTATGATCATTTCTGTGTTACTCTGGTGGCTAATGTACATGTTACTATGTATGATAATTTTTGTGTTACTCTGGTGGTTAATGTACATGTTACTATGTATGATAATTTTTGTGTTACTCTGGTGGTTAATGTACATGTTACTATGTATGACAATTTTTGTTTTACTCTGGTGGTTAATGTATATGTTACTAAGTATGATCATTTTTGTGTTACTCTGGTGGTTAATGTACATGTTACTATGTATGATAATTTTTGTGTTACTCTGGTGGTTAATGTATATGTTACTATGTATGATAATTTTTGGGTTACTCTGGTGGTTAATGTACATGTTACTATGTATGATCATTTTTGTGTTACTCTGGTGGTTAATGTACGTGTTACTATGTATGACAATTTTTGTGTTACTCTGGTGATTAACCCTTTGAGGGTTTTGGTCGTACTAGTAGGTCTTACGAGTAGGGGTTTTTGACGTACTAGTACTCATAAATTCTAGCGGCCTCAGATCTAGTGGGAGAAAGCTGGTAGGCCTTCATATGAAAGAATGGGTCTATGTGGTCAGTGTGCACAGTCTAAAAAAAATCCTGCAGCACACAGTGCATAATGAGAAAAAAAAAACTTTGACCATTTTTTTTTAATAAATCAGCGACTTTGCAGTGTATTTTCGTATGGTATTTATTGTTGTATTCTAGTTTTCTTGGTCTCATTTTATAGAATGGAAGACATATTACAGAAATTGAGATGATTTTGACTGGTTTTACAATGAAAGGTGCCTTGAAATTGAGCTCAAAGTAGCAGAAATGTTCGATTTTTACCAAACTTCAAAAGTAAACAAATCGTGCCAAGCGTGCAATACACGTCAACTGGTGAGTCTAATATTCTTTCACAAGTGCACCAATAATATTTATACCATTTTTTACACTAATGCAGTAGTCTGCATAACAGTAAATCTTATATTTTTTGTGAAAATAAAAATTCAAAGTGGAAAGCAAAAGAATATAGAGGGGCCTTGAGACGTGACTAATGACTAGAGGAAATATCATTTTAGTGCCAGGAATGTCTTTCTTGTTTATTCTGACCCTATTCGGAAATTGGCATCTTTTTGAAATTTGTGTGAAATTGGCAAAATTGCTAAATTCTGACCACTGTACTGGATAGTTGAATTTCATAAATGGGTGGTTTCTTGCACCCATTCGATAGAAAAAATGGAGTTTCTAGCGAAATATTCATGTTTTTGTCGACTAGTACAGTGAAATTGGCCGAAAATGGGGCTCAAAGTGGGCAAAATCGCCGATGCGTAAACATCGCCGAGACCGCTAACTTTGCGAGAACATAATTCCGTAAGTTTTCTATCAAATTTCAAACTTTTGGTGTCTTTATGATCGGGAAAAGATTCTCTATCTTTTCATAAGAGAAAATAATTTTTTTTTTTTTTTAAATTTGGCCGACCCTGAGAACGAGTTTCGGAGAAGGCCTGTCGACCCTCAAAGGGTTAATGTACATGTTACTGTGTATGATAATTTTTGTGTTACTCTGGTGGTTAATGTATGTTACTATGTATGATATTTTTCGTGTTACTCTGGTGGTTAATGTACATGTTACTATGTATGATCATTTTTGAGTTACTCTGGTGGTTAATGTACATGTTACTATGTATGATAATTTTTGTGTTACTCCAGTGGTTAACCCTTTGAGGGTTTTGGTCGTACTAGTACGTCTTACACGTAGGGGTTTTTGTCGTACTAGTACGCATAAATTCTAGCGGCCTCAAATCTCACAGGAAAAGGCTGATAAGCCTAGATGTGAGAGAATGGGTCTGTGTGGTGGGTGTGCGCAGTAGGAAAAAAATCTGGGACCCAGTGGTGCATTGTGGGAATGCCATCATAGTACACAATTTCCACGTGCCCTGTGGTAAGAAGTTCCTCACTCCTCGGCGAATTGGGACACTTTTGTTCCCCAGTGACAGTTCTAATACAGATGGAAGTGACAGTGAAGATGAGTTTCAAGGTTCTGGTGAGGTTTTGACCAAAACTAATGACCATAATATGGGTAATAGTGAGGAAAACCCAGACAACCCACAGCCTTCCACCTCTGGTGCTGGGCCATCTTGTTCACGTTCAGTTGTACCAGAATCAAAGAGGAAACTCCTATTTTCCAAAATCCCAGACTCAGATGTGAGCATTGGTGATGATAGTGATAGTGATTATGAACTACAAGCTCTTCAAACTTGTTCCAAGAATGGAGGAGGAGGAGGAGGCAGAGAAGGAGGCAAGAGGAGGAGGAGGCAAGAAGAGGAGGAGGCAAGAGGAGGAGGAGGCAGAGGAGGAGGAGGAGGAGGAGGAGGAGGAGGAGGAGGAAGAAGAAGAAGAGGAGGAGGAGGAGGAGGAGGAGGAGGAGGAAGAAGAGGAGGAGGAAGGAGGAGGAGGAAGAAGAGGAGGAGGAGGAAGAAGAAGAATACGTAATGATAACAAAGTGTATGGTGTAGGAGGTAGGTTACTGAAAGCAGTGAAGAGTTTTTACGAGGATAGTGAGGCTCAAGTTAGAGTATGTAGGAAAGAGGGAAATTTTTTCCCAGTAAAAGTAGGCCTTAGACAAGGATGTGTGATGTCACCGTGGTTGTTTAATATATTTATAGATGGGGTTGTAAGAGAAGTAAATGCGAGGGTCTTGGCAAGAGGCGTGGAGTTAAAAGATAAAGAATCACACACAAAGTGGGAGTTGTCACAGCTGCTCTTTGCTGATGACACTGTGCTCTTGGGAGATTCTGAAGAGAAGTTGCAGAGATTGGTGGATGAATTTGGTAGGGTGTGCAAAAGAAGAAAATTAAAGGTGAATACAGGAAAGAGTAAGGTTATGAGGATAACAAAAAGATTAGGTGATGAAAGATTGAATATCAGATTGGAGGGAGAGAGTATGGAGGAGGTGAACGTATTCAGATATTTGGGAGTGGACGTGTCAGTGGATGGGTCTATGAAAGATGAGGTGAATCATAAAATTGATGAGGGAAAAAGAGTGAGTGGTGCACTTAGGAGTCTGTGGAGACAAAGAACTTTGTCCTTGGAGGCAAAGAGGGGAATGTATGAGAGTATAGTTTTACCAACGCTCTTATATGGGTGTGAAGCGTGGGTGATCACTGTTGCAGCGAGGAGAAGGCTGGAGGCAGTGGAGATGTCATGTCTGAGGGCAATGTGTGGTGTGAATATATGCAGAGAATTCGTAGTTTGGAAGTTAGGAGGAGGTGCAGGATTACCAAAACTGTTGTCCAGAGGGCTGAGGAAGGGTTGTTGAGGTGGTTCGGACATGTAGAGAGAATGGAGCGAAACAGAATGACTTCAAGAGTGTATCAGTCTGTAGTGGAAGGAAGGCGGGGTAGGGGTCGGCCTAGGAAGGGTTGGAGGGAGGGGGTAAAGGAGGTTTTGTGTGCGGGGGCTTGGACTTCCAGCAGGCATGCGTGAGGCGGTGTTTGATAGGAGTGAATGGAGACAACTGGTTTTTAATACTTGACGTGCTGTTGGAGTGTGAGCAAAGTAACATTTATGAAGGGATTCAGGGAAACCGGCAGGCCGGACTTGAGTCCTGGAGATGGGAAGTACAGTGCCTGCACTCTGAAGGAGGGGTGTTAATGTTGCAGTTTAAAAACTGTAGTGTAAAGCACCCTTCTGGCAAGACAGTGATGGAGTGAATAATGGTGAAAGTTTTTCTTTTTCGGGCCACCCTGCCTTGGTGGGAATCGGCCAGTGTGATAATAAAAATAAAAAAAAAAACAATAATACATAATAGTAATAATACATAATAATAATAATACATAATAATAATACATAATAATAATAATAGGTAATAATAAATGTTCACCCATGACAGTAACAAGATAAGGGGAGATAACATCTGATAAGTGCTGACGTTTGATGAGGGTAAATGAGGGTAGAGCTGATGCCAAAAGATGAGATAAAAATCTCCCTCCCTTTGTTTTTGCTGGTATACTAACATTTCTGTCTGTCTATTTGCCTGTCTGTCAAGCTCCCTGTCTATCCATCTAGCTCTCTGTCTCAGAGAGCCACAAGACTGTGTCATCACTTTTACTCACATCTTCAAGCAGAGTATAGTACTTTGTCTGGGTTTCTTGGGTTATCCTAGGTAATTTATACTATGTATACTTGTATTTATGTGTACCTGTGAGACAGAGATAAAAAGACAGAATGAGGGAGAAAGATAATTAGATAGAATGGAGGAAGGGAAGCAGCATCCGACCCCATTGTTTTGACAGGCGGGAGGGGGGAGTGAGTAATGAGACAATATGTCATTTTGACAGCTGCCGACTCCTGGTAATTTACACTATGGAGGAGAAGGAGAAGGAGGAAGAGTAGGGGGAAGAGGAAGAAGAGGAGGAGGAGGAAGAGGAGGAGGAAGAGGAAGAGTAGGAGGAAGAGGAATAAGAGGAAGAGGAGGAGGAAGAGGAATATTAGGAGGAAGATTAGGGGGAAGAGGAGGAAGAGGAAGAAGAAGAGGAGGAGGAGGAGGAGGAGGAAGAGTAGGAGGAAGAGTAGGAGGAAGAGGAAGAAGAGGAGGAGGAGGAAAGAGGAGGAGGAGGAAGAGGAAGAGTAGGAGGAAGGAAGAGGAACAGTATGAGGAAGAGTAGGGGGAAGAGGAGGAAGAGTAGGGGGAAGAGGAGGAAGAGGAAGAAGAGGAGGAGGAGGGTGGAAACACTAGTACAATGGTACTGGTACATAACATTTCTGTCTGTCTATTTGTCTGTCTGTCAAGCTCCCTGTCTATCTGTCTATCCGTCTAGCTCTCTGTCTCAGAGAGCCACAAGACTGTGTCATCACTTTTACTCACATCTTCAACCAGAGTTATAGCACTTTGTCTGGATTTCTTGGGTTATCCTAGGTAATTTATACTATGTATACTTGTATTTATGTGTACCTGTGAGACAGAGATAGACAGACAGATAGAAAGAGAGAGACAGATTGAAAGAGGTAGAATGAGGGAGAAAGTTTAAAACACCATTGTGTATGACACCATGTTTCAGAGTTCCACAAGCTGCAGAACTAATAGGAATATGTTCAGTGACTGTATATTGGTATATATATTATAGAACAATAATAATAAACAATGTTTTGTATTGTTTGTTTTTGTAAACAAGTTTTGTAAACAATATATTGATAATTATGTTTGTGTGCTTATTGTGTTGTATACAACGAGTGTATATATGTACATTGCACCTTACTTTGGTTTTCATAGGCCACATAAGTTATGTGAAAAAATAAAATAGTGAAAAAAACAACAAACCTTCAAATACAAGTAAACTAAAGTTTACCAGGTGAGCAGCAGTCGCCGCTGTTGCCATACGCGGCTCATTTTCTGCAAACTTCATGCATCCATATCTCCGTAAGTGTTGATGGTAAATTTTTTTTGTTTATCCTATAATGTTTAGAAAAAAAAACTCTATTTTTTCATAAGAAAAAATAATTTTTTTTTTTGAAATTTGGCCGACCCTGAGAACGAGTTTCGGAGAGGGCCTGTCGACCCTCAAAGGGTTAATGTACATGTTACTATGTATGATAATTTTTGTGTTACTCTGGTGGTTAATGTACATGTTACTATGTATGATAATTTTTGTGTTACTCTGGTGGTTAATGTACATGTTACTATGTATGATAATTTTTGTGTTACTCTGGTGATTAATGAACATGTTACTATGTATGACAATTTTTGTGTTACTCTCGTGGTTAATGTACATGTTACTATGTATGATAATTTTTTTGTTACTCTGGTGGTTAATGTACATGTTACTATGTATGACAATTTTTGTGTTACTCTGGTGGTTAATGTACATGTTACTAAGTATGATCACTTTTGTGTTACTCTGGTGGTTAATGTACATGTTACTATGTATTATAATTTTTGTGTTACTCTGGTGGTTAATGTACATGTTACTATGTATGATAATTTTTGTGTTACTCTGGTGGTTAATGTACATGCTACTATGTATGATAATTTTTGTGTTACTCTGGTGGTTCATATACATGTTACTATGTATGATAATTTTTGTGTTACTTAGGTGGTTAATGTACATGTTACTATGTATGATAATTTTTGTGTTACTCTGGTGGTTAATGTACATGTTACTATGTATGATAATTTTTGTGTTATTCTGGTGGTTAATGTACATGTTACTATGTATGATAATTTTTGTGTTACTCTGGTGGTCAATGAACATGTTACTATGTATGAAAATTTTTGTGTTACTCTGGTGGTTAATGTACATGTTACTATGTATGATAATTTTTGTGTTACTCTGGTGGTTAATGTACATGTTACTATGTAAGATCATTTTTGTGTTAATCTGGCAGTTAATGTATATGTTACTATGTATGATAATTTTTGTGTTACTCTGGTGGTTAATGTACATGTTACTATGTATGATCATTTTTGTGTTACTCTGGTGGTTAATGTACATGTTACTATGTATGACAATTTTTGTGGTACTCTGGTGGTTAATGTACATGTTACTATGTATAATCATTTTTGTGTTACTCTGGTGCTTAATGTACATGTTACTATGTATGATAATTTTTGTGTTACTCTGGTGGTTAATGTACATGTTACTATGTATGATAATTTTTGTGTTACTCTGGTGGTTAATGTACATGTCACTATGTATGATAATTTTTGTGTTACTCTGGTGGTTAATGTACTTGTTACTATGTATGATAATTTTTGTTACTCTGGTGGTTAATGTACATGTTACTATGTATGATAATTTTTGTGTTACTCTGGTGGTTAATGTACATGTTA
The DNA here is from genome assembly GCF_026875155.1 of Cherax quadricarinatus. Lineage (NCBI taxonomy): Eukaryota > Metazoa > Arthropoda > Malacostraca > Decapoda > Parastacidae > Cherax > Cherax quadricarinatus. Next base: position 103,819,600 of record NC_069403.1, on the reverse strand, counting down.
CTATTTATGATAATTTTTGTGTTACTCTGGTGGTTAATGTACATGTTATTATGTATGATAATTTTTGTGTTACTCTAGTGGTTAACCCTTTGAGGGTCGACAGGCCTTCTCCGAAACTCGTTCTCAGGGTCGGCCAAATTTAAAAAAAAAAAAATTATTTTCTCTTATGAAAAGATAGAGAATCTTTTCCCGATCATAAAGACACCAAAAGTTTGAAATTTGATAAAAAACTTACGGAATTATGCTCTCGCAAAGTTAGAGGTCTCGGCGATGTTTACGCATCGGCGATTTTGCCCACTTTGAGCCCCATTTTCGGCCAATTTCACTGTACTAGTCGACAAAAAACATGAATACTTCGCTAGAACTCCATTTTTTCTATCGAATGGGTGCAAGAAACCACTCATTTATGAAATTCAATTATCCAGTACAGTGGTCAGAATTTAGCAATTTTGCCAATTTCACACAAATTTCAAAAGATGCCAATTCCCGAATAGGGTCCAGAATAAACAAGAAAGACATTCCTGGCACTAAAATGACATTTCCTCTAGTCATTAGTCACGTCTCAAGGCCCCTCTTATATTCTTTTGCTTTCCACTTTGAATTTTTATTTTCACAAAAAATATAAGATTTACTGTTATGCAGACTACTGCATTAGTGTAAAAAATGGTATAAATATTATTGGTGCACTTGTGAATGAATATTAGACTCACCAGTTGACGTGTATTGCACGCTTGGCACGATTTGTATACTTTTGAAGTTTGGTAAAAATCGAACATTTCTGCTACTTTGAGCTCAATTTCAAGGCACCTTTCTTTGTAAAACCAGTCAAAATCATCTCAATTTCTGTAATATGTCTTCCATTCTATAAAATGAGACCAAGAAAACTAGAATACAACAATAAATACCACACGAAAATACACTGCAAAGTCGCTGATTTATTCAAAAAAAATGGTCAAAGTTTTTTTTTTTCTCATTATGCACTGTGTGCTGCAGGATTTTTTTTAGACTGTGCACACTGACCACATAGACCCATTCTTTCATATGAAGGCCTAACAGCTTTCTCCCACTAGATTTGAGGCAACTAGAATTTATGAGTACTAGTACGTCAAAAACCCCTACGCGTAAGACGTACTAGTACGACGAAAACCCTCAAAGGGTTAATGTACATGTTACTATGTATGATAATTTTTGTGTTACTCTGGTGGTTCATGTACATGTTACTATGTATGATAATTTTTGTGTTACTTAGGTGGTTAATATACATGTTACTATGTATGATCATTTTTGTGTTACTCTCGTGGTTAATGTATATGTTACTACGTATGATAATTTTTCTGTTACTCTGGTGGTTAATGTACATGTTACTATGTATGATAATTTTTGTGTTACTCTGGTGGTTAATGTACATGTTACTACGTATGATCATTTCTGTGTTACTCTGGTGGCTAATGTACATGTTACTATGTATGATAATTTTTGTGTTACTGTGGTGGTTAATGTACATGTTACTATGTATGATAATTTTTGTGTTACTGTGGTGGTTAATGTACATGTTACTATGTATGATAATTTTTGTGTTACTCTGGTGGTTAATGTACATGTTAATACGTATGATCATTTCTGTGTTACTCTGGTGGTTAATGTATATGTTACTATGTATGATAATTTTTGTGTTACTCTGGTGGTTAATGTACATGTTACTATGTATGATAATTTTTGTGTTACTCTGGTGGTTAATGTACATGTTACTACGTATGATCATTTCTGTGTTACTCTGGTGGTTAATGTATATGTTACTATGTATGATAATTTTTGTGTTACTCTGATGGTTAATGTACATGTTACTATTTATGATAATTTTTGTGTTACTCTGGTGGTTAATGTATATGTTACTATGTATGACAATTTTTGTGTTACTCTGCTGGTTAATGTACATGTTACTATGAATGACAATTTTTGTGTTACTCTGGTGGTTAATGTACATGTTACTATGTATGATAATTTTTGTGTTACTCTGGTGGTTAATGTACATGTTACTATGTATGATAATTTTTGTGTTACTCTGGTGGTTAATGTACATGTTACTATGTATGATAATTTTTGTGTTACTGTGGTGGTTAATGTACATGTTACTATGTATGATAATTTTTCTGTTACTCTGGTGGTTAATGTACATGTTACTATGTATGATAATTTTTGTGTTACTCTGGTGGTTACTATGTATGACAATTTTTGTGTTACTCTGGTGGTTAATGTACGTGTTACTATGTATGATCATTTTTGTGTTACTCTGGTGGTTAATGTACATGCTACTATGTATGTTAATTTTTGTGTTACTCTGGTGGTTAATGTACATGTTACTATGTATCATAATTTTTGTGTTACTCTGGTGGTTAATGTACATGTTACTATGTATGATAATTTTTGTGTTACTCTGGTGGTTAATGTACCTGGAGTTTACCTGGAGTTTACCTGGAGAGAGTTTCGGGGGTCAACGCCCCCGCGGCCCGGTCTGTGACCAGGCCTCCTGTCTGTGACCAGGCCTCCTGTACATGTTACTATGTATGATAATTTTTGTGTTACTCTGGTGGTTAATGTACATGTTACTATGTATGACAATTTTTGTGTTCCTCTGGTGGTTAATGTACATGTTACTATGAATGATAATTTTTGTGTTACTCTGGTGGTTAATGTACATGTTACTATGTATGATAATTTTTGTTTTACTCTGGTGGTAAATGTACATGTTACTATGTATGATAATTTTTGTGTTACTCTGGTGGTTAATGTACATGTTACTATGTATGATAATTTTTGTTTTACTCTGGTGGTTAATGTACATGTTACTATGTATGATAATTTTTGTGTTACTCTGGTGGTTAATGTACATGTTACTATGTATGACAATTTTTGTGTTACTTGGTGGTTAATGTACATGTTACTATGTATGACAATTTTTGTGTTACTCTGGTGGTTAATGTACATGTTACTATGTATGATAATTTTTGTGTTACTTGGTGGTTAATGTACATGTTACTATGTATGACAATTTTTGTGTTACTTGGTGGTTAATGTACATGTTACTATGTATGATAATTTTTGTGTTACTTGGTGGTTAATGTACATGTTACTATGTATGATAATTTTTATGTTACTCTGGTGGTTAATGTACATGTTACTATATATGACAATTTTTGTGTTACTCTAGTGGTTAATGTACATGTTACTATGTATGATAATTTTTGTGTTACTCTGGTGGTTAATGTACATGTTTTATTTATTTATTTATTTATTTGTTAATTTGAACATGATACAGTCAAGTACAAAGTTATTACAGTGCAACATGCCAAAGCCCCTTGTATGCAGAGCATTATGAGCAGGCTTAAAATTAACTTAAGATTAACTAACCAAGAAGACGGAGAATAGGAGAGCAGATGAACAAGGGGGGTGTGTGGACCAGGTGTTTACAGTGAAACATATAAGTGAACAGTATTTAGATAAGGCTAAAGAGGTTTTTGTGGCATTTATGGATTTGGAAAAGGCGTATGACAGAGTGGATAGGGGGGCAATGTGGCAGATAATGCAGGTGTATCCTGTAGGAGGTAGGTTACTGAAAGCAATGAAGAGTTTTTACGAGGATAGAGGCTCAAGTTAGAGTATGTAGGAAAGAGGGAGATTATTTCCCAGTAAAAGTAGGCCTTAGACAAGGATGTGTGATGTCACCGTGGTTGTTTAATATATTTATAGATGGGGTTGTAAGAGAAGTAAATGCGAGGGTCTAGGCAAGAGGTGTGGAGTTAAAAGATAAATTATCACACATAAAGTGGGAGTTGTCACAGTTGCTCTTTGCTGATGACACTGTGCTCTTGGAGAGATTCTGAAGGGAAGTTGCAGAGATTGGTGGATGAATTTGGTAGGGTATGCAAAAGAAGAAAATTAAAAGTGAATACAGGAAAGAGTAAGGTTATGAGGATAACAAAAAGATTAGGTGATGAATGATTGGATAGATTGGAGGGAGAGAGTATGGAGGAGGTGAATGTATTCAAATATTTGGGAGTGGACGTGTCAGCGGATGGGTCTATGAAAGATGAGGTGAATCACAGAACTGTTGAGGGGAAAAGGGTGAGCAGTGCACTTAGGAGTCTGTGGAGACAAAGAACTTTGTCCTTGGAGGCAAAGAAAGGAATGTATGAGAGTATAGTTTTACCAATGCTCTTATATGGGTGTGAAGCATGGGTGATGAATGTTGCAGTGAGGAGAAGGCTGGAGGCAGTGGAGATGTCATGTCTGAGGGCAATGTGTGGTGTGAATATAATGCAGAGAATTCGTAGTTTGGAAGTTAGGAGGAGGTGCAGGATTACCAAAACTTGTCCAGAGGGCTGAGCAAGGGTTGTTGAGGTGGTTTGGACATGTAGAGAGAATGGAGCAAAACAGAATGACTTCAAGAGTGTATCAGTCTGTAGTGGAAGGAAGGTGGGGTAGGGGTCAGCCTAGGAAACGTTGGAGGGAGGGGGTAAAGGAGGTTTTATGTGCAAGGGGCTTGCACTTCCAGCGAGCACGCCTGAGCGTGTTTGATAGGAGTGAATGGAGACAAATGGTTTTTAATACTTGATGTGCTGTTGGAGTGTGAGCAAAGTAACATTTATGAAGGGATTCAGGGAAACCAGCAGGCTGGACTTGAGTCCAAGAGGTGGGAAGTACAGTGCCTGCACTCTCAAGGAGGGGTGTTAATGTTGCAGTTTAAAAACTGTAGTGTAAAGCACCCATCTGGCAAGACAGTGATGGAGTGGATGATGGTGAAAGTTTTTCTTTTTCGGGCCACCCTGCCTTGGTGGGAATCGGCCAGTGTGTGTTAATAATAAAAATTTAGCACAAATGAGTATTACAAAGACAGGTCATATGGTCATTTACTCTGTTGCTGAGCATTCAGTAGAACGTAGTATTTTGTTAGGTAATGTAATTAAAAAAATAAAGTTTGATTGGATCACAGGTTAGACATTTATGAGATTCAATATATGAGATACAATTATTCAGTATTTATTTAGATGTGGGTGAGTAAGTGATTTTTGAGAAGAGACTTGAATTTATAAACAGACAGATTTTCTTTTAAATTCACAGGTAATGAATTCCAGATTTTAGGGCCTTTTATGTGCATTGAGTTTTTGCATAGCATCAGATGGACTCGAGGAACATCAAAGAGTGATCTGTGCCTTGCGTTATGGTCGTGTGTTCTGTTGAGGTTGGTAAGGAGACGTTTGAGGAGAGGGTTTATATCAGAATTAAGTCTTCTATGAATGTTGTAGGTGCAGTAATAAGTATGGATGTTTGAATGGTGAGTAGGTTTAGAGTTTTGAATATTGGTGGAGTGTGCTGCCTGTAGTGAGAATTTGTTATAATTCTGACTGCAGCCTTTTGCTGGGTAATTAATGGTCTGAGATGGTTTATTGTTGTCGAGCCCCATGCACAAATACCATAGGTGAGATAGGGATAAATAAGCGAGTGAAATAGGGCCAGGAGGGCTGTCTGTGGAACATAGTACCGTATCTTCGATAGTATACCTACGGTCTTGGAAATTTTGTTGAAAATTTGTTGAATATGTGTTTGAAATTTGAGTCTATTATCAAGGTGGATTCCTAAGAATTTTCCCTCTGTGAGTTTTGTGATAGGTGATCCGTTTATCATTATGTTAAGAGGGACGTCTGTAGCTCTGTTACCAAACTGAATGAAGTAGGTTTTGTCAATGTTTAGAGTAAGTTTGTTAGTACTTATCCAGGTAGATATTTTCTGTAATTCGATATTTACAGTATTGGCTAGCGTGACTGGGCTCGGGTGAGAGAAGACGTATGTAGTGTCATCTGCAAATAGTGTGCATTTGAGTAGTTGCGATGCATTAGATAGGTCATTTATGTATATGAGAAAGAGAAGAGGGCTTAGGACACTTCCCTGTGGGACACCAACTGTAATTGGCTGTGCTGAAGAGTTTGCCCCATTTGTGTACACATATTGGCTTAAGTTGCTGAGGTAAGACTTTAGGTAGTTGAGGGAGTGTCCTCTTATACCATAGTGTGACAATTTTATGTGGAGCAAGTCATGGTCAATTGTATCAAAAGCTTTATATAAGTCTATCAAGATCCCCAGTGAGACTTCTTTTTTCTTTATTGCAGTGTATATGTGTTCTAGCATTTTTGTATATAAAGGGTGGTAAGGTATTTAAATCTCCTGTCTTGTTTTTTTAGTGTGTTGATAATAAGGGAGACTTCAGTAGGGTTAGTCGGAGCTAGGAACAGTGTGTTCGGGTAGTTGCCAGTGAGGTAGTCATTGGGTGGGGTATTTGAGCTTTGGATTTTATTGGCAAGGTTTTTTCCTATAGTGGAGAAGAAATTATTGAGTCTGTTTGCTGTTTCAGTTGATGGTAGTTGGGGTTCATCTGGTTTTGTTAATTCAATTTTGCTATTTCGTGATATCTTTTTTGTTCCTGGAACTGCTGATAGGGTTTTCCAGGTCTTTTTTATATCACCTCATAAGTTGGATAATCTGTTCTCACAATACACTTTTTTAACCCTTCTTATCAGGCTGGTTAAAATTGACGAGTAACGTTTTGTTTGGTCTCTGGTTATGTGACCTATTATGTACTGTTTTTCATATAGGTGTTTTGTATTTATGAATGTGAGGATGCTGGGTGTTAGCCAGGGACTGTTCAGTCTCTTAGCTGTCATCTGTTTAATTTTTGGGGGCAGTGCTTGTTATAAAGGTATTGGGTCTTTTTTAGAAAATTATTAATACATTCGTCAATATCGGTATAGGTTTCTAGCTCAGTGTGCCAGTCAATGTTCATCACTGCTGCTGTGAAGTTATTAATGGCTGCCTCATTGTGAAGTCTGAAAGTGACTTAAGTAGTGTCTTGGGGTAATTTGCCAAGGTTTGTGATGAGGAAGGTAGGGTAGTGATCTGCGGTATTATCTGTGATTATGCCTGATTTTAAAGGGGATATGGTGTTGGTCCAGATGTGGTCTAGTAGGGAAACACTAGTCTCTGTAACTCTTGTAGGTTTTGGTACTGCTGGTAACAACAAGCAGTTACTCATAGTGTTTGTGAATTCAGTAACATGTGGGTCCTGGTCTTGCAGGAGATTTATAATGAAGTCACCTAAGAGTAGCAAGTGATCTTTGTTCATGCGTGCATCAGATTTATCATACTTCCTAGGTTGTCACAAAAATGGCTAATGTTTGACTGTGGTACTCTGTAGATGTTTATCACTGTGAGAGGTTTTTGTAGGTATTTGGATTTGAATTTAGCTATTATATATTCCCCATGTTCATCCCTTGTGCAAGTATTAGTGATACATTCTAGTTGGTCTGAGTAGTATATAGCTGTGCCACCCCCTTGTTGATCTGGCCTACAGTTGTGTATGGCTGTGAAACCAGGAATGGCATAGACATCTGTAGTATCAGGCTTTAGCCACGTTTCGGCAAGAGTAATGATGGATATAGTGGAATGCAGGGAATTTAGTAATGCTATGAAGTCATCGTAATGTTTACTTAAAGATCTGATATTGTAGTTAAAGACAGTTATGTTTTTGTTGGCTCTGAGAAGTGCCTTTGATTGTTCTGCTTTGTAATAATTACAGTTACCGTTTGATTCATTTAAGTCATTCAATAAGAGGTTGGGTATCAGGATCAATGCTTGTTATCATAAGATTTATAGTGAATCTATAGTTAGAATTAAGTATAAGACAAAGTAAGTATTCTAAAGCTATGAAATAGCACCTGAGTTATTTTAACAAATATAAAAAATTTGAGCTAAGGTAGTTCTTTAAAGCTAAAATAAAGGAGACAATATAAAAGGAACTAAAAAAAAAACTTTGTGGTGAACAAATAAAGTGGTAATCAAATAAATGAGCTAGGGAATATAATGGCAAAATAGTGAACTTATTACACTTTAGCACCTGAGAATAGCACCTTGGTTATTTTAACAATTGTGAATATATGAACTAAGGTTGTTATGTAAAGCTATATTAAAGTTAAAACAAAGGAGAAAATATATAGGGACTAAATTAAATAATGGTAAACAAAGTTAAATTGACAGATAGTAACTAAGATATGATATTGATTTCACACACGGAGGGCCCGGGTTCGATTCCCGGCGGGTGGAAACATTTGACACGTTTCCTTACACCTGTTGTCCTGTTCACCTAGCAGCAAATAGGTACCTGGGTGTTAGTCGACTGGTGTGGGTCGCATCCTGGGGGACAAGATTAAGGACCCCAATGGAAATAAGTTAGACAGTCCTCGATGACGCACTGACTTTCTTGGGTTATCCTGGGTGGCTAACCCTCCGGGGTTAAAAATCCGAACGAAATCTTATCTTATCTTATCTTATCTTACTATGTATGATAATTTTTGTGTTACTCTGGTGGTTAATGTATATGTTGCTATGTATGATAATTTTTGTGTTACTCTGGTGGTTAATGTACATGTTACTATGTATGATAATTTTTGTGTTACTCTGGTGGTTAATGTATATGTTGCTATGTATGATAATTTTTGTGTTACTCTGGTGGTTAATGTACATGTTACTATGCATGATAATTTTTATGTTACTCTGGTGGTTAATGTAAATGTTACTATGTATGATAATTTTTGTGTTACTCTGGTGGTTAATGTACATGTTACTATGTATGATAATTTTTGCATTACTCTGGTGGTTAATATACATGTTTGTGTGTATGATAATTTTTGTGTTACTCTGGTGGTTAATGTACATGGGAAAATTCTTAAGAATCCACCTTGATAATAGACTCACATTTCAAACACATATATAACAAATTTCCAAGAAAATTTCCAAGATCGTAGGCATACAATCAAAGATACAGTACTATGTTCCACAGTCATTCCTCCTGGCCCTATATCACTCACTAATTTACCCCTATCTCACCTATGGAATTTGTGCATGGGGCTCAACAACAATTAACCATCTCAGACCACTAATTACCCAAGAAAAGGCTGCAGTCAGAATGATAACAAATTCCCACTACAGGCAGCACACTCCACCAATATTCAAAACACTAAACCTACTCACCATACAAAACATTCATCCTTATTACTGCACCTCTTACATACATAGAACACTTAACTCTGATATTAACCCTCCCCTCAAACATCTCCTCGCCAACCTCAACAGAACACATGACCATAACACAAGGCACAGATGTTCCTCGTGTCCATCTCACGCTATGCAAAAACTCTATGTACATAAAAGGCCCTAAAATCTGGAATTCATTACCTGTAAATATAAAAGAAACACTACCTGTTTATAAAGTCAAGTCTCTTCTCAAAGATCACTTACTCACCCAAAACCAAATAAATACTGAATAACTGAACCTTATAAATTGTATATCTTAAATGTTTCTCACAACTATATCACATAAATGTTAAACCTAAGACCCAATCTAACTTCGTTATTTTTTAAATACACTACCTAACAGAATACTGCATTCTACTGAATGTACAGCAATGCATGCAACCATATGACCTGTCTTTGTAGTACTCATTTGTGCTTTATTGTTATCTGTTTACAATAATGTTTTATCACTGGTTACATCATTGCTGGTTAATCTTAAGTTAATTTTAAGCCAGCCCATATGCTATGATACAAGTGGCTTGGATGCTGCTTTACCTGATTTTTTTTTTCCTCTGTTGTTTGTTAAATTTTAAATAAATAAAAAATAAATAAAAAATTTTTTGTGTTATCTGGGGGTTAATGTACATGTTACATGTTAAAATTTTTTGATTTTTACTCTGGGGTTAAACCTTTTTACTGCGGGGGTCGTATAAATACTCAGGGGAGATACAGTGTTTGATGTATCTATACGAAAAATTCTAGCGGCTTCAAATCAAGGGGAGAGGGTTGGGTTTTCCTATTCGGAGAGAATGGCCCAAAGGGTGGGTGGCCCCTGTGAAAAAAAAAATTGGGGGAACCAGGGGTGCATTTAAGCTCTTGGAAATTTTTTTCCCCCCCCCCCCCCCCCCCCCCCCCCCCGGTAAGAATTTCCCTCACTCCCGGGGGATTGGGGGGTCTTTTTTTCCCCAATGATAGCTAAACAGTGATGATGTGTCGTGAAAGTGAATTCCCGGGTTTTTGACGGGTGTGCCCGAGAAAATTCCCAGGATAACATTTTTGTGATAAAACCAGATGACCACAACATCCCCCCGGGTGGGGGCCGGCTCGTTCAGTTCCCGTACCGGGACAAAGGGAAACTATTTGCCTGTGTACAAGACCCCGATGTGGCATAAAAGTGATAGTGAAGTGATTTAAGGTTTTTGAAACCTTCTAGTTTGTGACGTGGGGTAAAATATTCCCCAGTGAAGGGCGTAAAAACAACGCCCTTTTGGGTCTGGTAGTGTCCCAAATGCTTTCCAAAGGGGGAGTACATCTCGGGCACATCCTGGCCACCCCCGCCCGTAGTGAAGATGCGATTTGTTTGAGGGGTTTAAAGTGTGAGGGGGAGGCGCGGGCGGTGGTGGTGATAGTGAGGTGGCTGAGTCATGTGACCCCAGCAAGGGCCACCCCTTCCCCATGTGCTGACTTTCCACAACTACAACCCCCGCCCCCACCTCTCACAACCACAACCACAACCTCCCAAAACCCACAACGCATACAATATCCAAAAAAGCACACTGACGCATCTGGGATTGGCAGCAAGATGCGGGGGGTTTTTTCCCCAAACCCCCCATGCTTTGAGGAGGACAAAGTGGAATACGGCCATCTTTTTACACTTGGGAACAACCCCACTGAAGGGAAAATTTTTCGTTTTTCTTCGTAAACCCCCTGATGGATTTTATTGTCAGGGAAAAAGAATACATACTATGAGTACACCTGGCAAACACATTCTGCCCCAAGATCACCCCACAAAAGGAAGGGACACAACTGTGGCAGAGATGTATCGTTCTTTCCCCAAAATAATGTTATCCCCAATGTGTTAAGCTGTGTAACACATACTGGCGACGACGCCTGATTCAAACCCTGTTTCGTGACATTTTACATGAATGATTTGTTTTATTTACGAATTTTACATTTTTTCAGAAAAAACCCGGGCCTGCAGAAGCGCAGGTTATATAAGACAGAGTGTGTTTATGTACCTGAAAAAAAAGTGCGTATGTATTTTTACCCCTTCGGGAAAGCTTGTTATTGAAAGTTTTGTTTTTGTAAAAGGGAGATCTCATTAAGAATTATATACAAGCAAGAAAAACCTTTTTGTATAAAGTTATTTGTTCTGTGGATGCAAAAATGGTCGGTTTTGGATATAATTGGTAAAGGCGGAAAACAATGGAGATCCCCGGAATTACTGGGTACTTGGTGATGTGGTTAGAAAATGTGGAGCCATATTTGGGTAAGGGGATTTTTATATAGACAACTGGTACAACGCCATACTCAGTGATTTTTGCATTGACATGCAGATGTGTGTGGCACAGTGCGTGAAATCGTAAACAATGCCTAGGTTCGAACTGGCGTCTAGAGGTGAAGTGCGGTGTTGCTGCCATAAAAAACAGGGCATTTCGGTGGCTTTCAAAGTGATTTCACTGCTGACACATTTCCCCGACTAAAAATGGTAGGGGACTGGCAAGCAGAATAGAAGACCAATAAACCCTTTTTTAAAACCGAGCTGTGTGGTTTTAAAACCTAAAAAGCGCTTAGGGCAAATGTGAATGCAATTGGGTTTTGCTGCTGTGTTCGCAAGAGTTTTAAGGGGGACATAAACTTTTTTTCCATCTTTTTGATTTCCGCTGAATGCTTAAATTGTAAAATTTGAAGACCAAGAACAAACCAAATTTGGTGATTTTGTTTGTCAGTCATAACAAATAAATTAAAGTCCAAGAAACAACACTGCAATGACCACCCCCAGAAAAAAAACCACAGCCCCCGTCTGGGGCCGGGATCAACCCCCACTCCCCACTACTACTCCCAAAAAAATGCTCGAAGAGGTTTTTTTGTTGTGGACTCCACAAAACGCCCACAAAAAAAAAGAGACACTCGTTTTATGTGTGAGGAGTGAAAGACACCATTGTGTTATACCCATGTTTCAAAGAATTCCCCAAAAGCTGCGCATTCTAAAAAGTGTCCATTTGTACATATTATATTTATATTATAAAAAAAACGAATAAACATTTGTTTACATTTTTTTTGTGTAAAAAATTTTTAGCAACTTATAATGACAGAGTGTTTTTGCTATAATTGTGTTACATTAAAAGGTGTATTTTGAACTTGCACAATAATTTTTGGTTAAAGGCCAGAAAGTTATGTGAAAAAATAAAAATAAAAAAAAAAAAAAACAAAAAAACCATAAATACAAGTAATAAAAGTTTCCCGGGGAGCGGCAGTTGCCGCTTTGCGCCAGCAGAAAAATTTCAGCAAACTTCAGGACTTTTTTTCCGGTAAGTATGATGGGAAAAATTCTTTTAGGGGACAAAAACATCAAAAAAAATAATCTTAACATTTTCATAAGAAAAATTTTTTTTTCTTTTTCGAATATTTTCGACCCAGGAGACCTTCGGTTTGGGCCCCTTCGCAGCAAAGGGTTTGTCATGTTTTTTATGTATGAAAATTTTTGGGTTTTACTCTGGTGGTTAAGTAAGTTACTATGTTGATAATTTTTGTGTTACTTGGGGGTTAATGACATGTTACTATGTTTGAAAATTTTTTTGTTACTTGGTGGTTAATGTAACGTTCTTGTATGAAAATTTGTTTAGTTATTTATGTTTCTTTACCAAAAAAAAATTTATTTGAGTTATTTTGGTTAAATAAGAACCTTGTATATGTGTTTTTGCCAACAATATTGTTTTTTAGAAATAAAAATTTTAAAATTTTAATTAAAACTGTGCTTGCCCCCACCACCTAAACCCCCCGCTGCTGCCTCCCCCCTAACACCTGTGCGCTTTTCACCACCTAATCCTGCGCTGTATGCCTCACCACAAAACCCCGTGTGCTGCTACTCCCCACCACCAAACCCCTGCTGTGCTGCCCCATTACCTTTTCACCCGCGTGTGCTGTCCTCACCACCAACACCCGTGCTGTGCCTTACCCCCTAAATGGTGCGCCTCAACCTAAACCCCGGCGCTGTTTCACCACTTAACCTGCTGAGCTGCTGCCCCACCACCTAACACCTGTATGTCCCCCACCACCTAACACCTGCTGCTGCTCCTCACCACCTAAAACCTGCTGCGCTGTTTCACCCCCTAACACCTGCTGTGCTGCTGTGCTGGGCCCCACCCACCCAACACCCCGTGCTCCCCACCACCTAAAACCTGTGCTGCTGCATCACCACTAACACCCGCTGCTGCTGCCCCATAATAACACCCCTGCGTATTTCACCCCTTAACCCCGCGCTGCTGCTGCCTCCCCCCTAAACCTGCTTACTGCCCCACCACCAAACACCTGCTTGCTGCTACTGCCTCACCCCAAACACCTGTGCTGCTGCGCCTATTAATAACATGCTCTGCAGCTGTGCCTCCCCCAACACCTGCTGCGCGCTCACCCCCTAACCCCGTGTGCTGTTTTCACCCCTAACCCCGCTGCTGCTATGCCTCACACCCAAAAACCCGTGTGCGCTGCTCATTACCTAACACCTGCTGCTGCTGCTGCGCTCACCACCTAACCTTCTGCTGCTCATCCACCCCAACACCTACTGCTGCTGCCTCCTATAAAACCCTGTGCTGCTTCCTCACCCCCAAAAACCTGTGTGTCTCACCCCCTAAACCCGCTGTGTGTTTCCACCTAACCCTGCTGTGCTGCCGCTAAACTAAAACCCGGCGCACCCACCCCCCAACACCTCTCTGCAACCCCACCACCCAAACCTGCTGGCTGCCTCACCACCCAAACTGCGCTGTCTACCCCTTTTAAAACGCTGTGCTGTTTCACCCCCAAACCTGCGCGCTGCCTCACCACCCAAAAAATGCGCTTTTACTCACCCTAAAACTGTTGCTGCCTCACCACCTAACACATGGCTGTGCTCACCCCTAACAATGCTGATGCTGCCCCCCCAAACCAACAACTGCTGCTGCCCCACTACCTTACACCCGTCACTGCTGCCCACCACCCAAAAAACCTGCTGCTGCCAAAATACCCCAACACCTGCTCTGCCTAACACCACAACTGCCCCCCCCCCCCCCCCCCCCCCACCCCTAAAACCGCCCCCCTCACCCCCACCCCCCCCCCCCCCCCCCCCCCCATCCCCCCCCACCAACACATAACACTTTAGCACCTAAAAAATAAAAGCTGAGTACTTAAAAACCTCACCACAACAATTTTGACCTAACACCCAAAAACCCACCCTGAGATAAACTCAACACCTGGCACCTAAAACCTGGCACAAATCAACACCCCAGCATAAACAATCACACCTGAGCACCTAAACCCGGGCCACAGCCCCCAAACCCCAGCAGCCAAAAACAGTAACCCTGAGCACCTAAAATGAGACAGTAAAAACCTCAGCACTAACACTGTCAAACCTCAGCAGTAACAGTCCAACCCTGAGCATACTAGTCAACACCTGGCGCTAACACAGTAACACCCAAACAGCAACACGCAACACCCACACTAAAAAATCAAAACTTCACCTAACACCTTAACAGTACATTTAACACCACACCAAAACCCCCGAGCACCCAAACGCCCCAACACCTGAGCACCCAACAAAACACTGAGCACCTAACACCCGGAAGCAAAAACCCCCTCAAACCCCCAAAACTCACAGTCAACACCCCAGCAGTAAACCCGTCAACATGAGCACCTAAACCCGAGACAGTAAACACCTAAGCAGCTAAACTGTCAAAAAACCCGAGCACTAAAACAGTCAAACCCGAAGTAACAGTAAACATGGCGCAAAACAAAATCAACACCTGGATAAACAGTCAACACCCGAGCAACTAACACAGTCAACACCTGAGAGCAAAACAGTCAACATTGAGAACTAAAAAAAACTCAAAACCTACAACTAACACAGTCAACACCTGAGCAAAAAAAACAGTCAACCCGACAACTAACACAGTCAAACCTGAGGGACTAACATGTCAAAACCTGGCATAAACATAATTTTGACCCGCTAAACGACAACACCTGGAACTAACACAGTCAACCCCTGGCGCTAACACAGTAACACCTGAGAAATAAAAGTAACATGGGGCAATAAAACAGTCAACCCGAAATAACAAGTCAACACCAGCACCTAAACCTGGCACAGTCAACACCCCAGCATAAACAGTCAACACCGGCACCCAACACCTGGCACAGTCAAAAACCTCAGCAGCCCCCCGGCAACACCCCGAGCCCCAACACCTGAACAGTAAACCCAAGTAAAATGTCAACACCCCACAGCTAAATAACACCGAGCATAAAAATAGTAAAAACCCCGAGCGCAACCAGTCAACACTAAGCAGTAAAGTCAACCCCTGGCACCTGACACATCAACAGGATCACTAAAACCCCCTTAAAAAAGCTGGCACTTAACATTCACAACAACACCTGACCCTAAAACCTAAACCAACCTGGCCCCCCAACACAGTCAAACCTGGACCAAACCCGGCACAGTAACACCTCAGCACCCAACACCTGGCACGTAAAACCTCACCTAACACGCAACACCTGAGCACCAAACCTGAGACAGTAAACACCCAAGAGCTAACACTGTCAACCTGAGAAACTAACACGTCAACCTGACATAACACAGTCAAACATGAGCATAAACCCGTAAAAACCTGAGCAGCTAAACAAATAAAACTGGCAGCTAAACAGTCAAACCTAGCAACTAACACAGTCAAACCCGAGCAAATAACACGAAAAACCGGCAACTAAAACCGAACCTGAGAACTAACACAGTCAACACCGAGCAAATAACCAGTCAAAACCCAGCAGCTACACATCAAAAAATGACAAAAAGCAACACCTGAGCAAATAAAACTCCCAAACCAAGACACAGATAGATAGTCTGGCCTTAAAACTTTTTCATGGGCCAACTTCCCCGTACATTTGACAAAAGTTAAATTTTTTAATAAACAGGGGGGGCACTTTTTAGAACCCCACAGGGGACCCTGGTTTCACTAAATGAGGCTTTTTCAAAAACCCCCACCAAAACACAAGTTTTTGGGTTGTTGTTGTTGATACACTTAATTAGGGCAAACCCTATTGGGTCAAAAGGAAAATGAAGGGAAATTTTAATAAAAAAGGAAGTTTATTTAGGTTTAACAATACAGTTACATGTTACAACTACAAAAATATGTGTAAAAACCAGGAAACCAAAAGTTGGAGTGATTTTTATAACATAATGTTGGGGATAATTTGTAAAAAGAAAGTGGGATGGGGAAATGTATAGGTTAACCAAAAACATTAAAATTAATACCTATGTTGAAAATGTAAAAGAACAGAGGTTGTATTGTTTATGAAATTTAGGGTCTTTAATTTATAGGGGAGGGAAATGTGATGGGTTACCTATATACATTAAAATAAAACCCGTTTGTTGTGTAACAAAGATCCCGATTTAAATGGAAGGGGGCACTTAAAAATCATGGCCGGGTAAAAACCTGGACATGGAGGGCCTCTTTTTTTGAACAAATTTTTTTCATTTTTTATGAAGAAATAAGCAGGTCCCCGGGGCTCTATATATTAAAAAAAATTACATAAACTTTATATTTAAATTGGAATATTGGATCACTTTGAAAAAGACTTCCTACCTTCATCATAAAATAACATGAACCCATTGATGTTGGTGTTTCAAGATGCAGAAGTCCCTGAAAAAACCCCCAACCCCTAAATTGCCCTCATTCTTACTAAACCCCAAAAATTTTAACTTTGATTTCATCAACTTCTTTGAAAAATAAAAAAAGCGGGGTCAATATACGGTGTTAGGATTTAAATTGGGGAACTTGCTCTCCCTTTTAATTGTAGCTCCGGATAAATTTTTTTTACTTGAGCTCCAAATTGGTATTCTGAAAAATACTTTATTATTTGGGGAAATTTAAAACAAGCACAAAAATTGGAAATCAAAATTTTGGTTCCAAGTAATCAATGTTTCACTTTAAACAGTATGATAAAGTTAAATGGGGGTGACCCTTTTAAACCCACATTATGGAGGGTCCCGATCTTGCTTGGCTTTTCATTACTTCTGCCCGGTGAGTCTTCCATTGTAAAGATAAGGTTTATCATTTCCCTAGGCTAACCTCACTCGATATTGGTAATGCTATCCTTCCTGGTGGGATATTCAAACGGAAACGTTTTAATGTTCCCACTGAGCAGCATGATAACTTTCTTGCACATGTGACTGACTGGTATAATTCCTGTGAGTGTTCCTCTGTAGAGACCTTTAACAATGACCTTGTGAGCAGTATTCAGAACTACTTAGAGCCGCCACTGAAACCTCTTGGTAATCTAAACCCAACAAACTTCCATAATAATCATACCTCCTTTAAAAACTCTACTTATTACAATGATTCTAAACTTCGTAGACTGAAACGTACTGCTCGCAGACTAGGCCTAGCCTATAGAAAACATCGTACCCCTGGAATGCTGAGGCTCTTTCAAACTGCCCTCGTTGCTGCCAGAAAGCGTACGACAGAACCGCGGCAAACAGACAGGAAAAAATTTGTCAACAGTCTTAATGCTCACACCCCACTTAGCCGGGCATGGAGGGACATAAATAGAATTAAGGGTAACATAACTGGGCAGATCGCGCACCCTCATCCCTTACATAGGGCGAATGAGTTAGTCAGTGCTTGGGCTGCTACATCTAGCTATGACAATCTTCCCAGTACCACACAGGCAAAATTAAATGACAAATATGATGCAAGGGAGAGACTTGTTTGCTTTATGCTCAGCAAGGAAGATGACTGCAACATTCCTTTCACTAACTTATATTAGTCCCTTTTATATTATAATTTTATATTATAATTCTAACTTTAAAGAATTACCTTTAAAGTACTACCTGCTATCATATTCACAAGCTCCATTATTTGATCATCACTTTATTTGTTCACCACAAATTATTTTAGTCCCTTTTATATTGTCTCCTTTATTTTAGCTTTAAAAAACTACCTTAGCTCATTATTTTTACATTTGTTAAATAATTCAGGTGCTATTTTTTAGCTTTAGAATATTTACTTTGTTTTATACTTAATTCTAACTATAGATTCACTACAAATCTTATGATGACAAGCATTGATCCTGATACCAACCTCTTATAGAATGACTTAAATGAATCAAACAGTTACTGTACTGTAATAATTGATCAGTTCCTGATCAGCCGGGCTGTGTCTCGTACGTTAGTTTGCGTGCAGCCAGCAGCAACAGCCTGGTTGATCAGGCTCTGATCCACCAGGAGGCCTGGTCACAGAGCGGGCCGCGGGGGCGTTGACCCCCGGAACTCTCTCCAGGTAAACTCCAGGTAAACTACACAGCAGAACAATCAAAGGCACTTCTCGGAGCCAACAAAAACATAACTATCTTTAACTACAATATCAGATCTTTAAGCAAGCATTACGATGACCTCATAGCATTACTAGATTCCTTGCATGCCAATATGTCCATCATTACACTAACTGAAACCTGGCTAAAGCCTGATACTACAGATGTCTATGTCATTCCTGGTTACACAGCCATACACAACTGTAGGACAGATCAACAAGGGGGTGGCACAGTTATATACTACTCAGACCAACTAGAATGTATCACTAATACATGCACAAGGGATGAACATGGGGAATATATAATAGCTAAATTCAAATCCAAATATCTACAAAAACCTCTCACATTGATAAACATCTACAGAGTTCCACAGTCAAACATTAGCCAATTTAGTCAAAACCTAGGAAGTATGATAACTGATGCACGCATGAACAAAGATCACTAACTACTCTCAGGTGACTTCAATATAAATCTCCTGCAAGACCAGGACCCACACGTTACTGAATTCACAAACACAATGAGTAACTGCATGTTGCTACCAACAGTAACAAAACCTACAAGAGTTACAGAGACTAGTGTTTCCCTACTTGACCACATCTGGACCTACACCATATCCCCTTTAAAATCAGGCATAATTACAGATAATACCACAGACCACTACCCTACTTTCCTCATAACAACTCTTGGTAAATTACCCCAAGACACTACTAAAGTCACCTTCAGACTTCACAATGAGGCAGCCATTAATAACTTCACAACTGCGGTAACAAACATTGACTGGCACACTGTGCTAGAAATCTATACAGATATTGACGAATGTCTTAATAATTTTCTAAAAAAGACCCAATACCTCTATAACAAGCACTGCCCCAAAAAACTAAAAAATGACAGCAAAGGGATGAACAGTCCCTGGGTAACACCCAGCATTCCAAATCCATAAAACAAAACCCGAATGAAAACATACAGAAACGGTCACATAATC
>NC_069403.1:103757482-103799671 GCF_026875155.1 Cherax quadricarinatus | reverse complement strand
GAGTGATCTCTAATGTGTATAATAATTTGAGTCTTTAAATCGTCTTGTGAATTGTATGTAATTAATGATAATAACGCTAAGTTAAGAGAATGTGTGAAGTGAAATAAGTCGTTTTGCTCCGAGTGAACACGTTAGACCTCGTTGTTAGCGAGACGAGGAAAGTGAAGCTCCTTGAGTCACGACGTCTAAAGCAGGACAAACCAGCGGATACCTCGTCCTGCTGGAATGAAAATCGTGTCGGTGTAGCAGGACATCGAAAATGAGATGGTGAATGGAAGAAATGAATAATATCAATCACCCACAGTTAAGTAACCCTTCTAGTTATAGCAACCTTAGGCTGGCCAGTTGTGGTATGTTGTAATTAGATAGGTTACGAGTGATCCAGCTACATCAAGTGACCACCAGAGAACATCTGGTAAGTGGTGAGATTATGTACCAATGTTTTCCTTGATGGATGTATCAGGTGTATCCTACCACCCATCCCCCTTCATTCAGCTAAACTAATATAATCTATACAGTCCACAATTAATTAGTAGCACCGTACTTGTGTGTGCTATCCAATCCATACTGGTCTCGGATAGATATGGATAAGATTGTGAGTCGGGGGACCACTTGCCGCGACCAGAGGTGGTTAAGTTTTCTCTCACATGTCTACACGGGGTGACTACGGTAAACATACAGTTAAACACCCTGGGAAAGTTTCCATAATAAGACTGAAGATGCTAGAGATCAGTAACACCTATCATTGTAGTCTAGAAAGCACGTTGTACTCCGTGAGTACAACTGGTGGAGTACACAAAATATCTGGGATATCCATAATTCTTCCGCGTGGTAACAGCGGCTGCTGATCTCTGACAGTGTTGGCCAGCCGCTACACGCCCAGTATCAACTCCCAACAGGAAATTAAGTGGAAATTGTAGCGTCCAACTTCAAGGTTCACTTTGTTGCCATATTACCCGTGCCTCGCCCTGCTCTTGTATTATGCACTCATTCACTTACTGTATATTAAACAAAACAAAACATAAACATTAGCTTGCTTTAAAATTAAGAGTGTTTTAATTCAAATGTAGAGGCGCATTTTTTTTTATTTCGAGAATGTGCTATTTTTTTTTTTCACACCGAAAATTCTCAGTAAATGTTGAATATTTAATGGAGGACGGTGTTCCGTGGCTCTCTCGCCTCACACCCCGGTCGGGTGGAAACAATAGGCGTGTTTCCTTACCTACTGTCCCCGTTCACCTAGCAAGTAGTAGGTATCTGGGTGCTAGTCGACTGTTGTGGGTCGCATCCTGGGAGACAACACTGAAGGACCTTAACTGAAATAAGATAGAGAGTCGTCGATGAAGCACTGACTTTCTTTGGTTATCCTGGATGGCTATCCCTCCTAGTTAAAAATCCGAACATAATCTTAGCTCTCTTATCTCAATACTGTAGGCCTACTGACCTTGGTAGGCAAGCCACAACAGTCACTTGCACTCATGTACCCGACTAATTCATACAAAGTGTTACCTGTTTGTCCCACTCCTTTGCAACTTAATGTAGTTATTATATACTTTTAGAGAATAACTTTACCTGTAAAAGTTATACAATGCATAGAGGAATGACAATAATCAATTTTGATTCAAGGAAGAAGGTAGCGCCAATTCCTTGGATCAAGATCCAGGAGACTGGCTAAGAAAAGCACGGCAGATATGATTCAAAATTAACCTAAAGACCTTCAGTACGAGGAGAAAAGAAAGTTGTGAAAAATTGTTGATTTTGAAAAGGACAGTAATGTGAAGGATTTATGAAAACAAGTGGAATGACTGCCGCTTACGTCGGAGAGAGATACATGAAGTTCATAAAGTTGCTGTAACATTAAGAAATGAAACCGAACAAACAAAAATTAAACCCCAATGAAGTAAACTTAATTCTTTGTACACTTGATCTATGTTTACGCTCGGCAGCAGGTGGAAGCTGCTAAAATTATGGGACAGCAAAACAAATGCGTAGAATTCTTGCTTCAGTGTCGCTGTAGTGAGGCGTCGAGTAACTGTATTGATAACTTAGTCACACAGCACACACTCTCGCAAATTATTTTACGTTTATAGGTTTTCTGTCACCAGTATCCACTGGTGCAGCTGGTAGTGCTGCTGTTGTCCGTACTAGTGATGGCCTCTTAAAGAAATGGAGCACGCATCAAAACAAATTGGGCCACTACCCTCTGACAGAACTGTTTGGCCCTAATCCTTGCACAGAAATGCATCAATGTATCAAAGATTGACAGTTTAATTGTAACTGATTCTCTCATCCATAAATGCTCTCAAACTCATTTAAGCATAAAATTTGTGCATGCTTTGTGTCAGAGCCAGACACAGTATGGTTAGGATTGTGACAGTGAAGACAGAGTGCACATGCTGTGGATTCCAATCTCACATTGGTCCTTCAGATGCATGATAGAACTGATAAAGTTGTGGTTTGGCTAAGCAGTATTCTTTCAAGAGGGAGTAGATTACAATCATGGCTGTCAGGTAGTAGTTTGATACAAGAATACTAAAAGAAACTTTCATCTGAATTTAAGGACTTAAGAACTCGGGGAGATTGACACCAGTTAGTCCATCTATCATCAATTCTATCATGCAGGAAGGAGCCACATTTCTATGCTCACCCAACAAAATAAGCAGACTCTTGGATGTCACTACCGCCCGGCTCCGGCTGGTACAAGAATCTTTGGCAGTTAAAATCACCACCACCAGAGTAGACCAAACGAAATGTAAACTTTGCCAGATGATATTTCTACACCCTTCGTCATTATGTACTGGAGTGTGATAAAATTATAATGATATTTAAAACAACTCACTCATGAAGCTGTTCAAGTAATGGCTAAGTATTTTATCCACAGTGGTATCTTTACAGACCATTCTGGAGAAATACCCGACTTTGCTAGCTGTAAATAAAGCATTACACATAGTGCATGTGTGTGGTGTGGTTTGTGTGTGTGTGTGTGTGTTGTGTGTGTGGTGTGTGTGTGTGTGTGTGTGTGTGTGGTTTGTTGTATGTGTGTGAGTGTGTGATGAGTGTGTGTGTGTGTGTGTTGTGTGTGTGTGTGTGTGTGTGTGTGTT
The DNA here is from genome assembly GCF_026875155.1 of Cherax quadricarinatus. Taxonomy (NCBI): domain Eukaryota; kingdom Metazoa; phylum Arthropoda; class Malacostraca; order Decapoda; family Parastacidae; genus Cherax; species Cherax quadricarinatus. The sequence goes on along the minus strand of NC_069403.1, from coordinate 103,796,569 downwards.
GTGTGTGTGTGTGTGAAGTAGAGTGGTGTTTGTGTATGATGTTGTGTGGTAAGATGTTGTGGTGTGTATGGAGTGTGTGTGCGTGTGGGTGTATGATTTGTGTGTGTGTGTTGTGTGTGTGTGTGTGTGTGGTGTGTTTGTGTGTGTGTGGGTGTTGTGTTTATGGGTGTGTGTGTGTATGAATATGTATTGTTGTGTGTTGTGTGTGTGTGAGAGAGAGAGACTCAGCAATCAACATTTGCACCATAACTCACTACAGTTGTACCGGGTGTGGAAGTGTGAATTGCTCATTACTTCAAAATTTGTTCATGATTGCAGCATGTAAAAACGTAAAGTAATCTTTCTTACAGTATCATTACCTTTGTAACTGTGAGTTCATTACCTTTGTAACTGTGGAGTTCATACTTTGTATACCTAGTTCAGCATCAAAACTTTGGAGCCCGGTCCCTGGACTCCATTGTGTACCTCTGGTAATCTGAAGAAAAATCTTGTAACTTGTCAGATAGTGACTATACCTACCTGGAGTTCATTACCTTTGTAAATTGTGAGTTCATTACCTTGTAAATTGTGAATTCATTATCCTCTGTAACATGCTCAGCTTATCCAAACTTTGGGCCCAGTCCCTGGACCAATTATTACCTTCTGTAACTTTTGACTAACGCCCGACAGAATGGTCTGGGGTGCATAATAAACATATTAAACTACACTAAGAGGAACATAAAAGAGTGACTGTGCCTTGTTTTTTCGTTGAGTTGGTAAGGAGATGTTTTGAGGGGAGGTTTTATTTCAAATTAAGTGTTCTATGAATGTAGTAGGTGCGTAATAAATATAGATGTTTTGTAATGGTGAGTAGGTTTAGAGTTTTGAATATTGGTGGAGTGTGCTGCCTTAGTTGGGAATTTTTATCATTCTGACTGCAGCCTTTTTGGTAATTAATGGTCGAGATGGTTTATTGTTGTTGAGCCCCATGCACAAATTCCATAGTGAGATAGGAATAAATAAGTGAGTGATATAGGACCAGAGGGCTGACTGTGGAAACATAGTACCATATCATCGATAGTATGCCTACGGTCTTGAATTTTTTTTTGAAATTTGTTGTATTATGTTTTAGAAATTTTGAGTCTATTATCAAGGTGGATTCTAAGAATTTTCCCTCGTGAGTTTTTTGTGATAGTTGATCCATTTATCAATTATGTTTAAGAGGACGGTCCTCTAGCTCTGTTTACCAAACTGAATGAAGTAGTTTTTGTCAATGTTTAGATAAGTTTGTTTAGTAACTCATCCACGTAGATATATTCTGTAATTCGTATTAACAGTATTGGCTAGCGTGACTGCTTCTAGGTGAGAGAATACATATGTAGTGTCATCTGAAAATAGTGTGGGTTGAGATAGTATTGCGATGCATTAGGTAGGTCGTTATGTATATGAGAAAGAGAAGAGGGCCTAGGACACTTCCCTGAGGACACCCAACTGTAAATTGGCTGTGCTGAAGATTGCCCCTTTTGTGTACACATATTGGCTTCTGTTGCTGAGGTAAGACTTTAAGTATTTGAGGGAGTGCCCTCGTTTACCATATGCTTTATGTAAGTTCTCTGAGATCCCCAGTGGACTCTTTTTCTCTATTGCAAGTGTGTGTGTTCTAGCATGTGTAAATACATCATAGTATTTTAATAGGCCTGAACCAAATTGACACAGGGGTTGAGTATGTTGTGGGAGATGAGGTAGTCATAGATTCGCTATGAATTAACTTTTCAAAGATTTTATAGAGTGGGGTGTAATTGGATATTGGCCTATATTATTTCAAGTCGTTTGGTCGTCCCCCTCCTTTATGGATCGGGGTGACCCTTGCTATTTTGAGAACTGAAGGAAGTAGAGGATTTTATGGATTTGTTAAAGAGAGTGGCAATGATTGTGTTGTACTTTGATGCTTTTTTGTAAATAAAGGGTGATAAGTATTTAAAATCTCCTGGCTTGTTTTAAGTGTGTGATAATACGGGAGACTTCAGTAGTTAGTCGGAGCTAGGAACAGTGGTGTTCGGTAGTGCCCGGTGAGGTAGTCATTGGGTGGGGTATCTGAGCTTTGGGATTTTATTGGCAAGGTTTTTCCTATAGTGGAGAAGAATTATTGAGACCCTGTTTTGCTGTTTCAGTTGGTGGGATGTGGGATTCATCTGGTTGTTAATTCAATTTTTCTTTTTGTGTAATCTTTTTTGTTCCTAAATTGCGATACGGTTTTCCAGAGTCTTTTTTTATATCACCTCGTAAGTATTTTCGATAATCTGTTCTCATAATACAGTTTTTTAGCCCTTCTTTAATCAGCTGGTTAGGATTGACGAGTAACGTTTGTTTTGTCTCTAGGTTATGTGACGCGCCCATTCTTATACTGTTTTTTTTGTATAAGGGCTTTGTATGTTATGGATTTGAGGATGCTGGTGTTAGCCAGGACTGTTCAGTCTCTTACTGCATCTGTTTAGTTTTTTAGGCATGCTTGTATATAAAGGTATTGGGTCCTTAGAAAATTATTAATACATTCATCAATAACTGTATAGATTTCTAGCTCAAGTGTGGCCAGTCAATGTTTGTCACTGCTGCTGTGAATTTATTAATGGCTGCCTCATTGTGAACTCTGAAAGTGAATTTAGTAGTGTCTTGGGGTAATTTGCCAAGGTTTGCGATAAGGAAAGTAGGGTAGGCAGTACTTGTGAAAATTAGCGTGCCTCGTTTGCTCCCGGTTTTCTGGTGTTTTCACGGTCGCTTACGTGGCTAGGAACCTAATTTTGTGTCATCAATCCTATACGAAACATCCCCTCTAGCGCCTGGAACCAATCTTGGGCGAAAACATATATACTAGTCAAAAAAGGAGAGATTGTGGGCCTACCTAACAAGTTTACTGCCCAGAGGGGAATCATAGGCCCGTCCCGTGTGGAAAAATAATAATAAAGAACCTTGTGTCCAGAGGAAAGAAAGTCTCCCGAAAGCATTGAGTAACAAGTGTATAGTGTATACTACAGTGGCCTCCTAGTATATTGAGATAAAGGCTAAAGTGTCAATTTGGAAACAGTGAATTTGTAAATGAATGATAATCCTATAGAGCCAGGTGCCAGAAGTCGCCAGAAACTTACCACAGGTCAGCTGTTTTTAATAATCCTTCCTGGCCTGCTAGTGTACTCCGCATATAATCAGTGATACCATGAATAACAGAATAAATGTTGTAAGTATCAATAACCAGTATTATAATGGTTCTTATTTGGAGTGGAGTGACTTTTCATTAGTTTCTTTTTCTTGAAATCAGACATTACTGTGAATTTCATAAAACCTGTATTACCAGCGTCGCAATATACACAACGAAAGCAATTACTAATACAGAAAAACGTCCTTCCTCCAAAATTTGCACCAGTCACTATGGTGATAATATAGCATTTATTGTTTGTGGAGACGGAAAAAACAAAAATAAAAAGCCAGATACAGCGATTTGATAACAAAGAGGTCGACTGTACGTATGAAGAGCTGGCCAGATATCACCGGCTCATCAACACGCAAGTTATACTTTGGGTAATCCAATCAACACATATTACTCGGGTAGATATTTTCCAGTAGAATCTTCATGGTTAGCTCAAATCACCGACCAGTAAATGGTTTAAATAATATGACCCACTGGAATCAGATCAATAGACTGGTCGCGAACCCTTGACTGGTCCAGAACCCTTGACTTGTCCGAACCCTTGACTGTCCTGAACCCTGGACTGGTCTTCAAACGGATTTGTTGTGCACCACCTAGCAGTTATTTATAAAAATATTCAAGAGGTTGCTAGTAGAAATAGCAGTAAATCAACCATTCAAATCATTAATGAAGCTGTGTGGTAGTCCCTGTGGTCAGTCAAACAAACGGCCTTTCCCATGCATAATTTGTCATTTCTTTTCTGTGGAAATTGGTGTCACGCCCCTTGTGCAGATATCCAGAACTAGCTACAAGCAGTATTAAAACATGGAATGTTTTTGGGTATGCCCAAATGAGATAAATCAAGACAGTGTCGAGAGGACTACAATAATCACAGAGATCGGGTCATTAAAAGAGGTCAACATCAAATGCTCTTTCATAAAAACCTGGAAGCTTTCTACAACAATGGAACATAAAAAGTCCGGCTGAATGGTACAGCCCTTGATACTGGCCATGTAGTCAGAAACTGTAAGGCTGGAGATGATGTCCTGTAGTCAGTAAATGGGGGGCTGATATGCTGTCCTGGGAGACAGTAATGGGGAAGCTGGGGTGCTGTCCTGGGAGACAGTATGTGAAGCTGGAGGTGCTGTCCTGGGAGACATAATGGTGAAAGCTGAGATGCTGTCCTGAGACAGTAATGGGGAAGACTGGAGATTGCTTCCTGGGAGACAGTAATGGTGAAGCTTGGAGATTTTTGTCCAGGTAGTCGTGGAATTATACAGACCCTGACATCTCAGCAGGAAGGAATACATATAAAATGACCCATAGGGACAGGAGCCATAGTAGTGAAACAAGTTATCAAAGATAAGATAAAACAATATTGCAAACTAAAATACCGCAGGAATAGCGAGACAAGAGGAACTCCACTAGCAATAGTGAGGATATATTACCAAAAACCAATGGTGGGAGCGCCATTGTGTCTAGTAGGATAGAAGTAAGACAGGGAAACATGCACCAACAGGGAATACAGTCACAGAAACCCAGGCAAAACGAAACCAAGCCTGGCACATACTATGCACTTCGTTATCTGCTGCCATGGGGAAATCTGGAAAAACAGATGGGACGTTGCAACTATACCACCCTAGGAAATGCCATGCCCATCTGACAACAGGAAAAGCAAACTCCTCTTCCTGTAACTTTTCACCCTGAACTGGTGTACACTCTTCAGTACAGGAAAGACTGTGCATATAACTTAATTGCCACAAATACCATCTAAAGGGGACAAAAAGATACAAAACACTCCAGCCATGGGAAACCTGGGTAGCCACAGCCAATCAAGAGGAGAGGTTTTTGTGCCGAAGGAAAAAAAACTGTCACGGCAGAATGGCAGAAATCGTACACCAACCATCATCCTGAGTGGAACCCAGTCGATGGCCTCCACTCCAAACCAACAGAACAGATACTAATGCGAACAAAAATCCCCCCCCAGTAACCAACAATACCCACCAGCCGATAACAATCTTCTTTGCAAATATACAGGGTCTAAAGCCAGCAACAAACAACAAAAACCTTTCATCCGTGGAGTGCATGCAGAGGCAAAGGCAATGTTTCGCGGCTTTCAACAGAGACCCACATAAAGGATCACTTTGGACAACGAAAATAATGGATCCCAGTTACAACCAATACAGATGTGACAGAGTGAACAGCCAAAAGGGGGGGGGTTGGCCTGTACATTGCACGAGTCACTTGTTTGCACAGAACTGCTAAATGCCACAAATGGATGTAGTGAAGATTTACAGTAAAGGTCGAGAACCAAAACCTATCTTGTGATAGTCCTAACAAGCCTCGCGGATGCAACATCCAGTAAATTCCAGGAACAGCTGTTAAAAAGTGACCACTGTCTGGAAAACCTTCCAGCTCCTTCACCCAACTTCTTGCCCTGGGGATTTCAACTTTAAGGCACCTAAAATGGAGGAATAATAGCAAATAATATTGTTGCAGATAATATAAACCAGGCGGCACTCTGATGAAAACTCACACTCACGCGACTTTTAAATTCTCCTGCACAAAATTCAATTTAAACCAGCAAATAATAGAGCCTACTAGACTGGAGAATACACTAGACCTCATCTTCACTAACAATTATATCTGATAAGAAATATCACATATCAAAAACAATAACTCAGATTCCCAACATAATAGAGTTCAGTCATTATGCTGCGACCCCAGACCGACATAATGAGATTAGTCACGAGGGAGCATTCCACCAAATTCTACTTTTCAATAACAAAAACATATAAGTGGGCCTAAGTAGAACCAAGTCCTAACCGACATAAGCTGGGAAATATACTAAGCAACACAGACCCCAACTGATGCCTAGAACAGATTAACTCGGTGACGGCACCTCGATGTTGCAACAAGGCATATTCCTCTAAGAAAAAGGAGAGTAATGTAAAACAGAAAGAGATCGGCGCTCCCTTACAGGCGACGAAAAGAATAACAGAAGCTGGCTAAAAGAGGTCAATAATACTGAAAAGCGTAGGGAACACTGGTAAGAGAAAATAGCAAGCATCGAACTTAAGTTGACTAACAGAATCCGTTAGGAGTCAGGAATCGCGGTAAGAACTAAAGCCATAAATTAAATTCCGAAAGAAACCCAAAGTATTTCTTCTCCTATGCCAAATCAAAATCGAGAACAACGTTCCAGTATTGGGCCCCTACTTAAACAAGATGGTCCTACACACAGATGACAGCAAGGAAAATGATTGAGCTACTCAAGTCCCAATAAGACTCAGTTTTTTAGCAAGAGCCCTAACCAGACTGAGAGTCCGAAGAACAAAATGAATTTTTTATGAGAGAGCCATCAAAATTTGATTAACACAAGCCTAATCCGATTGTTATCCTGACGCCAAATGACTTTCGAACAGGCCGATAAATGACATGCCCATTGCACTCTGCCCCAGGCCAGACTCATGAACTCTGTTTCATCAAGAAGCTGCAAGAAGCCCCTATCACGAGCCTTTTCCATCCATGGAGAGGGAGCATGACACGGGGGTCGTCCCACAGTTACTAAAAACACAGACATAGGCCCCGACTCCACAAAGGGGGCAGTAAAGCAACAGCAAAGAACTACAAGACCAATAGTCCATAACATCCCCATATCATAAAAAATCTATGAAAAGGGTTCCCCTAAAAGCAAGATCACCACCATCTATAAACCCATCAGTTACACAACCCATGGCAACATGGGTTTTAGAACAGTCGCTCCTGTCCGTCTCAACGATGGCCACTACGTACCAGGTCCTAAATGCACAGAAGACAAAAGATGCAGATTAATGATATACAGACTTTGCAAAAGCCTTCGACAAGTGTGACCCATGGCGTCATAGCGCACAAAATTAGTGCTAAAGGAATATCAGAAAGTCGTCCGTTGGATCTATAATTTCCTCCTAAACCAACACAGAGAGTAGTCGTCACAGAGTAAAGTCCGAGGCACTACGGTGAAAAGCTCTGTTCCACAAGGCACATACTCGCTCCCATCTTGTTCCTCATCCTTATAATAATCCTACATAACAAGGATGTCAGCCACACACCGTGTCTTCCCTTGGCAGGATGAACCCCTGAATCTGCATGACAGTTGTCCTCCTTGCAGACACTGCAAAGTCCAGGCAGACATCAATCAACCAAATCTTCAGTGGCTCATGAAAACAATATGAGTTCCAAACGATGAAGAAATTTCAATACCAGGATATGGTAAACATGAGGAAATAAAATCTTATCATAGACAAACAAATCTGGCCCACAAAATAGAGCGAAACTACATACACGAATTTAGAACCTGGATGATGCATGTCGGAGATCTCACCTTCAAGGACCATAACTTGACAATCGCATCTGCTAGAAAAAAATGACAGGATGTATAAAGAGAACCTTCAAAACTCGGGAGGCCAAGCCAGGATGACACTCTTCAGGTCACTTGTCTATCTAGGCTGAGAATAATTTGCTGCACACTAACAGCACCTTTCAAGGCAGGTGAAATTGCCGACCTAGATAATGTACAGAGAACTTCACGGCGCGCATAACGGAGATAAAACACCTCAATTATTGGGAAGCGCTTGAGGATCCTAAGACCTGTAATTCCCTGGAACGCATAGAGAGAGATACATGATTATATACACCTGGAAAATCCTAGAGGGACAAGTACCGAACTTGCAACACGAAAATTCACTCATTACGAAACAAAAGACTTGGCAGACGATGGCACCATCCCCCCAATGAAAAGCAGGGGTGTCACTAGCACGTTAAAGATCCATAACAATAATTGTTCAGGCCCGAGACTGTTTCAACTGCCTCCCATGCAACACATAAGGGGATTACCAACAGACCCCTGGCAGTCTTCAAGCTGGCACGGAACAACACATAAAGTCAGTTTCCGGATCGCCGGCGGTGGCTCGATGTTGGTTTTGCGTGCAGCCCGCAACAACATCCTGTTTGATCAGACTCAGATCACCAGAGGCCTGGTCTCAGACCGGTCCGGCGGTCGTTGACTCCCCGAACTCTCTCCAGGTAAACTCCAGTAGTGATCAGTGGTATTATCTGTGATTAGTGCCTATTTTAAAAGGGATATGGGTGTTGTGGTCACATATGTGGTCTAGTCGAAACACTAGTCCTCTGTAACTCATGTAGGTTTTGTTACTGCTTGGTAGCTACGATGCAGTTTACTCATAGTGTTTTGTGAATTCAGTAACGTGTGGGTCCAGGTCCTTGCAGGAGATTTATATTGATGTCACCGGAAGTAGCAAGTGATTCTTTGTTCAATGCATGCGTGCATCAGTTATCATACTTCCTAGGTTGTCACTAAAATGGCTAAAGTTTGACTGTTGTTACTCTGTAGATGTTTTATCACTGTGAGAGGTTTGTTTGTAGGTAATGATTTGAATTTAGCTATGATATATTCCCATGTTCATACCCTTTGTGCAAGTATTAGTGATACATTCTAGTTGGACTGAGTAGTATATAGCTGTGGCCACCACCTTTGTTGATCTGCCTACAGTTGTGTATGGCTGTGTAACCAGGAAAGAAGAAAGACGACAGTAGTATCTGGCTTAAGGCCAGTTTCAGTGAGAGTAATTGAAGGATTTAGTGCAGTGTATTCCATTGCGCGCTCGACGAGCCGCTGCAAGCTCACGATGACTCATTCACGGCTCTCGAAAATATATAAATTTAATAGATAAAAAAAATATAAGAAAAATAATTTTTCAAGTAAGAAACATATTTTTTCATTAGGTGATATGGAAGACAAAGTACACAGTAAGAGATAACATTCTAACATCCCTACCCTATTCGCACAGAAATCATGTGTGTCCATCTACGGGGGAAACTGATACAGAGACACGTCTAGCTCTATGCGTCGGTGGTCGAGCGTCGGCTGAATCAGTTTTGAGTTCACGCTTTCGGGGGAGACTGGACGTAATGGTGTTACTCTTGGAGGAGATTTGTGTTTGAAAATAGGCTACAGATATTTGAGACTGTTGCAACATATATGAAAGTAATGAACTTAACTGTTACTGTTTGACGTGTACTTTGAGTGTTTGACGAGTACTTGCTCTGTGAAGACCTGTTGCGAGCTCTCTAGAATTGAAGCAAGAATGCCCTCCATCGAGCAACATGTTACCAACAGCTTAAGGAAGAATTGAGGTTGGGGCGGGGAGGGGGAATTCGGCGATTGGACCGAGGAGAACAAGAAATTCGTAGTAGTCCTCCTGTTTTTTGAAGTCTCAGTCAAAAGGGAAACTGTTCAGTGGCTGGACACAGGGAAAAAGTACGAATCAAGAAGACGAATGGAAAGTAGAAACGATGAAGAATAAAGAGACTGCCGTGGAAACTGTTGTGGAAAACACCATTACATTCTCAGTTGCTACCCGACGATATGTGAGTTGACTACTGGGAACGACACACGAAAGACATAAGGAAGGTATGAATATTTGTTGTTGTGGGGATTAGCCAAGTTAGGTTATAATGGATAGGCGTTCTGCTTGAAGACAGGAGTAGGAGACAGAGAGTTTGCTTTCCTGGGCTGATTGGAGGATATTGTTTTAGCCGTCTGGATACATCATGAGAGGTAATGGAGCACAATCCATTATCTGTCTCAGTGCTGAGGCTACGTGTTCAGACGTAGGAGGTGGAGGACCTGATTAGCAGGTATAGGCAGCAATAGAAATAATAAGAAGTTAAGGTGGGAACCCTCTCATATGTGGTATTTTGCTCAAGGAGGGAGTGGAAGTGAATGGTTGTCCCAGGGCAATTGTGTCAATTGCTGGCTGGACAAATACTGTAAGGAAAATGCGGTAACATTCATTGACAACTGGGACCTCTTCTATGCAGAAATGACATGTATGCTAGGATGGGTTCACTTTTATCTAGGTGTTCTGGGTGGGACACTGGCGAACTGCAGTGGAGGAGCAGTTTAGACTTTTAAACTAGAAAAGTTTTAGGAGAGGTATGGTTTTGGCAGGAAAAAACCAGTGAAGTCCCAGTGTAGTAATATTCGATTCTAGGGGAACTAGTAATAATAAGAACGAGATAGATATTGAAAAGCCAGGACCTTGGGGTATCAAGACGGTATAGGATTAGTAGAAAAAAAGCTATGACAGGAATGGTAAAGAGAAAGGAGAGTCCCCTTTCAATGTTTATTATGCTAATTGCCGTATGCTAGGAATAAAGATGACGAGTTGAGATAGTTTTCTAGTGTAGGTAACATTGATGTATTTGCCTTAACCGCGACGTGCTTTAATTCAAAAAGTCGTACATGTCCTGCGGAATGTCCATATTCAGGGTTTTAAATGTTCCAAGAAGATAGAACAGTATTTGGGAGGGGGGGGTGGGTGGCATTGTACGTCCCGAGATCGCTTGAACAGTTGCATAAAAAACGGGTATATAAGTCTGAAGTAACACATACAGAGTCCTGTTTGGATATAATTTCAGAGGGTCATTAAAAACTATTTTAGGAGTGATATACCGTCCCACCCTAACTTAGATAGGACCAAGGGAAGTACTAAGAGGAGGAAATTGTTAAGGCCACAAGGCATACGATAATGTAAGTACTTTAGGAGACATAAACATTTAGTCATGTGATTTGAATTTCTTGACTGGGAATTTAGAATCGACGACTTCTTAGAAAGTATTTCAGGATTGTTTTTTGAAGCATTGTGACAGAGACCTACAAGGGAAATAACCTGCATGACTTAGTTATGGCAAACAATGATCCCTTGTTAATATTTAGATCTCCAGAGAACTGGGTGCTAGCGACCACAAATCAATATACATTTAGCAATTGAATGGAAGTACGATAGTAGCGATAACGCATTAACATTCCCAGATTTTTCGCCTTAGGCAGATTACGATGTGCTTAAAAGAACACTTATCATCTGTTGACTGGGGTACGAAGGAGCTATCAATATGACAGTTTTCTGAACACTATACATGCTGCTCAAAGAGGCGTTTATCCCATAATAAAAAATTAGATCAAATATAAATTGACCCAAAAGGACTAATAAAATACATAGCTCAAATATCTACTATGGCATAAGGAAAGGAATTTTATAGGCCGTATCAAAAGAGTGAGGGTCATCTTATAATCAGTATATAGACATTAAAGGGACCTTAAAAGGATAATAAAGAGCTAAAAGGGACTATGAAATAAAGTTGCTAGGGATTCTAAAACTAACCCAAAAAGTATTTTCCAGTCTATAGAACAAAAAGTTAGAGATAAGAAGTCCCCTTAAAAATAACTATGGCACCTTACTGACAATGAGAATGAAAAGTTCATGATTTTAATAATTATTTTCTCTCAATTTTTTACACAGGGAAGACACTACTATATTCCAGAAATTAATTTTTACAGTGGGCTAAGAAAGAAGAATATGTATGTAAACATCACCAGACACAAGTGAATGGTTGTGAGGCAGATAGACAGAACAGAAGCAAAATAAGTCGCCGGGTCCTATGAGGTTTTTTTCAAGGTTCTTAAGGAATGCAAAATGAACTCTGTGAACCATTAACTAATATTTTTAATTTATCTCTTCAAACAGGTGTAGTGTCTGATATGTGGAAGATGGCTAATTTAACATCCTAATTTTAAAAGCAGGGGAAAAGTCGTTACCCGTCAAATTACCGCCCAATAAGCCTGACCTCAATTGTAGGCAAATTACTAAGAGTCAATTATAGCTGAGAATTATAAGAAGCCATCCGATAAGCATAAGCATGATTAAGAATACTCAGCATGGATCACAGAGGCCGGTCTTGTCTAACTAATTTATTACTTTCTTCAGTAAAGCTTTTGAGTGCTGTTGACCACAATAAGAATTTGATATTATTTTACTTAGATTTTTAGTAAGGCTGTTTGATTAAGAGTTCCGCACCATAGACTGTTAAAGAAAGTGGCAGCCCATGGCATTGGGGGAAAAGTGCTCCGTGGATCGAGTCCATGGCTCACTGACAGGAAGCAGAGAATGTCCATAAATGGGGTTAAACCGAGTGGGGATCTGTAACATAGTGGCTTTTCCAATCAGGATCAGTCTTTGGCCCGTTGTTGTTTATAATATATATCAATGATCTTGATGAAGGGAATTACTATGATATGACAAATTCGCCGATGACACTAAGATAGGTAGAAATTGATTCAATCGTAGATGTTAGGAACTTCAGAGATTTAAACAAACTCTATTCTTGTCAGAAAAGTGGCAGATGCAGTTCAATGTAGATAAGGCAAGGTTCTGAAGCTTGGAGTGCCCATAACTAAACCCCTATATTATATATTAAAATGATGTGTACTTATACATACCAGATTTGCGAAAAGGACTTGGGGTTATGTGAGCAGCACCTAAACAAAGACAGCAAAGCCTAAGCGTACGTAATAAGGAAATAGATTACTGGGATTAATCAAGAAGTTAAGCAACAGAAGTCCAGAGGTCATACTCAGCTTTATACATCATTAGTAATGCCTCCTCACCTGATTAAGCAGCTCAGTTCTTGTCTCCGTATTACAAAATGACAATAAATTCGTTAGAAACATTCACGTAGATGACTAAAATTAATACATATCCTCATAAAATCTTTCCCTTATGAAAGAAAGATAGAAAGACTCTTAAGTTACATTCACTTTTAGCGAAGAATGAGGGGAACCTATCGAAGTGTATAAGTGGAAGATAGGTATTAATAAAGGGGATATTAATAAGGTCTTTAGCGATTTCTCTCCAAGAGAGAACCGCAGTAATGGATTTCAATTAGATAAGTTTTAGATTTAGAAAGGACATAGGAAAGTATGGTTTGGAAATAGGGTAGTTTGATAGTGGAAGCAAAGTCCCAACCTAGTTGGGTTATTGAGGCTAGGACTTTTTGGGTTGTTTCAAATTCTAGGTTTGATAAGTTCATGAGTGGGAAGGTTGGAATTGAGTGGGAACTTTTTCACATCAGAGATTATTTTTCTTGTACATTGAAATTGGGTTGGGTAAATGTTTTGTTAGTGGGATGAATTGTAAAGGACCTGCCTAGTATGGGCCAGCAGGCCTCCTGCAGTGTTCCTCCTTTCTTATGTTCTTATGTTCTTATGCTTGTGGAAGCTAGCTTCAATGGGCTAGTTTTATTTGAAACCAAAGTGCAGTCAAGTAGTGTCCATTATGATGGATCGATTTGTGGTTAAACAAAAACGCAATAGTGATGAACAGCCATCCCAGACCCGACCAGTAGAAAAGGAGCATTAAGTAAGTTTGGTCTTTATTTTGCTATTAATAACAAAATATGCAGGCTAATATTACCATGTCTAATTTTTCTCATTTACTATATTGCACTAGCAGCTCAGTACTACTTAATTTAGTTGAGTTATGCTAACTTGCAGTAGCTGCGGCTCTCTCAATCAATGTGTTTAACCGACATGGCTCTCTTGCAAAAATTAGTGAATAACACTGATATAGTGGAATGCAGGGAATTTAGTAATGCTATGAGGTCATCGTAATGTTTACTTAAAGATCTGATATTGTAGTTAAAGACAGTTATGTTTTTGTTGGCTCTGAGAAGTGCCTTTGATTGTTCTGCTGTGTAATAATTCCAGTTACTGTTGATTCATTTAAGTCATTCAATAAGACGTTGGTATCAGGATCAATGCTTGTTATAATAAGATTTATAGTGAATCTATAGTTAGAATTAAGTATAAGACAAAGTAAATATTCTAAAGCTATAAAATAGCACCTGAGTTATTTTAACAAATGTAAAAAATTTGAGCTAAGGTAGTTCTTTAAAGCTAAAATAAAGGAGACAATATAAAAGGGACTAAAAAAACTTTGTGGTGAACAAATAAAGTGGTAATCAAATAAATGAGCTAGGGAATATAATGGCAAAATAGTGAACTTATTACACTTTAGCACCTGAGAATAGCACCTTGGTTATTTTAACAATTGTGAATATATGAACTAAGGTTGTTATGTAAAGCTATATTAAAGTTAAAATAAAGGAGAAAATATATGGGGACTAAAATAAATAATGGTAAACAAAGTTAAATTGACAGATAGTAACTAAGATATGATATTATTTTGGGAGTAAGATCTGATTTTTATATATAATAAGTTGAGCAATTTATTGTACTATAAAGAGTAAAAAATAATATGAGGCAGTTGGTAGTAGCAGCAAAAGATAGTTTTGGGCCTTGAACAATAATGTAATTGAAATATACACTAATTGCACACACAATATAGTCACTAAGATATGAAAATAATCTGAGAGTAGGAATTGCCTAATAGCATAAAGTTTGAGCAATTAATATCACTTTAGGAATATTACTTGAGGTAATTGAAACTAGCTAGTGAGGGAAGGTTTAAGGTATTGCACAGTAGTGTAGTAGGAACATACACTAGTTTGTTATTTGTAGTTTGGTAAAAAAGGGAAAATTATTTATGATTATAAGAGAATTTTAACAGTGCTTAAGTAGGAAAGAAAAAGGTGATACAGATATTTTTAAAGAGTAAGTATCCTATTAACAAAAAAATAAATTGTGAATTGGGAATCTGAGAAGATAACACAAAATGGGTCACACAAAGGACTGTGTGGGACACCTGGCATAATGAGGTAGTAAATACTATCTAGGAGGTGATAGTACAGGGATTAGTTTAATAATGACATAATAACATACACTAACATAGTAAGGATTTGGTCACTAATATCAGTCAGACTCTGTAATGTTTGCATCATGAAGGAAGTTTGCTAGTTCATTTTCATTCGTTAATTAAAGATATATTGTTTCCTGCTCATGCAGTGATGTCTGATTATGACTCAGATACAGAGAGCATAGTGTTGCTATTAGGAAGTATGACTCTATTTGATGACGTAGAAGAAAGAGCAACTACTGCAGAAGTGAGCCTAGTGTCTGAGCCTAGTGAAATTCTGTTGACGCTCACACCTTACGTCTCACTGACACAATAGTACAGAGTATAGCTGGTAGTATGACTCAGCCTCATACTAGTACCGTGTATGCTACATCTGTATCTACTTATCCTAGACCAGATCTAGACTCTCTAGGGATGGCTGGACAAGGTGTCTGACCTAAGGACCATCCAGACTCATTCGTTAATTTCCCAACTCCTCTGTTACCTACTGGTCCTATCTCTGAGGAACAATTTGAGAGGATGCAATGCCTCATTATGTTGCAGACTGCACAAATAGAGGCACAGAGGAAACTGAACGAAGATTTCCAGAGAGTAGATATCTACGTGTCAGTGTGTCAGCGTGCCTCGTTGTGCTCCGGGTTTTCTCGTGTTTTCACGGTTGCTCTTACATGCTAGAACTTTAATTTGTACCATCAATCCTATACGATACATCCCACTAGCGCCTGGAACCAATCTTGGGCGGAAAACATTATATACTGAGTCAAAAAAGGAGAATTAGTGTGCACTACCAGGCAGAGTTCTTACTGCCAGGGGGATTCATAGGCCTGAGTGCCGTGTGCAAAAATAATAATATTGTACATTTTCTTTGTCAGAGGAAAGAAAGTCTCCTGATAACCCTGATATGTGTAACCTCTTCAGTACAGGAAAGAAGTGTGCTTAACTTAAATTGCCATGCAATACCATATAAAGGGGACAAAAGATACAACACATCCAGGCATGGGAAAACCTGGGTTAGCAAGCCACTCAGGAGGGAGAGGTTTTTTGTTGACAGGAAGGAAAAAAAACTGGCAGGACAATGGCAGAAATCGTACACCAAATCCAGTCATTCCTGGAGTGGAACACAGTCGATGGCATCCCTCCACTCAAACCAAACAGACATGATACTAATGCCAGAATAAAAAATCCCCCCCCTGTACCAACATACCACCAGTCCGATAACATTCTTCTTTGCAAATATACAGGGGTCTAAAGGCCAGCAACAACAACAAAATACCTTTCATCCGTGGACTGCTTGCAGAGAGCAAAGGCAATGTTCGCGGCTTTCACTGAGACCCCATAAAGGATCACTTGGACAAACGAAATTTGGATCCAGGTTACAACCCATTACCGATGTTACAGAGTGAAACAGGCAAAAGGGGGGGGGTTTGGCCTTGTAACAATGCGAGTCACTTGTTTGCTACAGAACTGCTTAATGCCTCATTATGATGTTGTGGAAGTTTTAGCAGTAAACGTTCCGAGATCCAAAACCTAGTCATTGTGGTAGTCTACAAGCCTCGGATGCAAATCCCAGCAATTCCAGGGAACAGCTGTTAAAAAAATGACCTCGTTCTGGTAAATCTAAGCTCCTGCACCAAACATTCTTGCTCCTGGGGGACTTCAACTTATGGCACCTAAAATGGTGGAATATAGAAAATAATATTGCTGCAGTAATAACACAGGAGGCAGCTTGATGAAAACTCACACTCACTCGAGCTTTTATAATCTCTGCACAAAATTCAATTTAAAAACCCTGCTATTAATAGAGCCTTTAGGACTGGAGAATACACTAGTACCTCATCTTCTCTAACCAATGATGATCTGATAAGAAATGTCACCTATCAAAAAATATACTCAGATCAACATCTAATTGAGGTTCAGGACATGTATGAGTGGAAGCCCCAAGACCGACAAAATGAGACTTGTCACGAGGGAGAATTCCACCAAATTTCAACTTCATAAACTAAAAACATAAAGTGGGTACCAAGTATAACCAAGTCCTACCCGATTATAAGCGGGAAGATATACTAAGAACACAGACCCAACTGTATGCCTAGAACAGATTAACTCGGTGGCACTCGGATGTATGCACAAGGTTATTCCTCTAAGAAAAAGGTGGAAGTAGATGTTAAAATAGAAAGAGGACAGGGCGCTCCCTTTACAGGCGTCGGAAAAGAATAACAGAGCGGCCTAAAAGAGGGTCAATATATCTGAATGCACAGGGAGGACACTGGTAGAGAATTAGCAAGCATCGAACTTAAGCTAAAAGAATCCTTTAGGAGTCAGGAAGACGCGGGAAGAACTAAATGCCATAATTGAAATCGAAAGAAAACCCAAAGTATTTCTTTCTCCTTAAGCCAAATCAAAAATCGAGAACAACGTCCAGTTATGGGCCCCTACTTAAACAAAGAATGGGTCCTACAAAGATGACAGCAAGGGAAATGAGTGAAGCTACTCAAGTCCCCATGATGACTCAGTTTTTAGCAAGGCCGCTAACCAGACTGAGTGTCGAAGAATCAAAATGAATTTTTTATGGAAGAGGAGCCACAAAATTTGATTAACAAAGCCTATCGATGTTATCTGGCAGCAAATGGGACTTCGACAGGCATAAATGATTGCCACAGCACTCTGCCCCAGGGCCAGACTCATGGAAACGCTGTGTTCATCATGATCTGCAAGAAAGCCCTATCACGAGCTTTTCCACCATCCTATGGAGAGGGTGCATTGGACACGGGGGTCGGTCCCTCAGTTACTAAAAAAAACAACAGACATAGCCCCACTCCACCAAGGGGGGCAGTTAAAGCAACAGCAAAGAACTACAGGGACCAATAGCCACTAACATCCCATATCATAAAAACTTTGAAAAGGGTTCCTAAGAGCAAGATCACCACCCATCTAGAAACCCATCAGTTACCACAACCACAGGGCAAACATGGTTTAAGAACTGGTCGCTCCTGTCTGTCTCAAACTACTGATCACTCGACAAGGTCCTAATGCACTAGAAGCCAAAAAAAGAATGCAGATGTAATATATACAGACTTTGCAAAAAGCCTTCGAACCAAGTGTGACCATGGCGTCGTAATAGCGCACAAAATGCGCGCTAAAAGGAATAACAGGAAAAGTCGGTCGAATGGAATCTATAATTTCCTCCTAACAGAACACAGAGGTAGTCGTCACAGAGTAAAGTCCGACGGCAGCTACGGTGAAAGCTCTGTTCCACATAGGCACAGTACTAGCTCCCATCTTGTTCCTCATCCTCATATCCGACATTAGACAAGGATGTTCTGCCACAGGCATACCGTGTCGTCCTTTGCGATGACCTCCCGAATCTGCATGACAGTGTCTTCCTTGCAGACACTGCAAGGCCTCCAGGCGGACCATCAACCAAATCTTTCAGTGGGCTGCCAGAATACAATATGAAGTTCATCGTGAGAAATTTCATTTAACTCAGATAAGGTAATCATGAGGAGAATTAAATCTTCATAGAGTACAAAACAAATTCTGGCCAACAAAATAGAGCGAAACACCCAACGTCAAAGACCTGGTGTGATTATAATCGGGGATCTCACCTTCAAGGAACCATTCATTGTATCATCGCATCTGCTAGAAAAATGGACAGGATGGATAATTGAGAACCTTCAAAATAGGAGGACAAGCCCATGATGGACACTCTTCAGGTCAACTTGTTCTATCTAGGCTGGAATATTGCTGCTCTCAACAGCACCTTTCAAGGCTGGTGAATATGCCGACCTAGATAATGTACAGAGAACTTTACGGTGCGCATAACGGGAGAGATAAATCACCTCATTTCTGGGATCGCTTGAGGTTTATAAACCTGTATTCCCTGGAACGCAGGAGGCGAGAGGATACTTGATTATATTCAACTGGGAAAATCCTAGAGGGACTAGTACCGAAACGTGCACACGGAAAATCATCACTACGAAAGCAAAAGACTTGGCAGACGATGCACTAGCACGTTAAGAGACCATACAATAAGTGTCAGGGGCCCGAGACTGTTTCAACTGCCTCCCTGCACACATAGGGGGATTACCAATGACCCCTGGCAGTCTTCATGTGGCACTGGTCAGCACCCTAAAGTCAGTTCCTGCTCTGCCGGGCTGTGGCGCGTTCGTTGGTTTTGCGTGCAGCCAGCAGCAATCAGACCTGGTGATCAGGTCGCTGTATACACCTGGAGGACTGGTTCTCGACCGGCCCCGGGGGCGTTGACCCCGAAACTCTCTCCAGGTAATACCTCAGGGTATACATAGCGTATAGTGTATATACAGTGGCTCCCTAGTATATAGATGATAATGGCTAAAGTGTCATTGATTAATGGGTGAATGTGTAAATGAAGTGTTATGCCGATAGATGCAGGTGCCAGAAGGTGCCAGAAACTTACACAGGTCAGCTTGTTTTAATAATCTTCCTGTGCCTGCCTAGTGTACGCGCATATAATCTAGTGATACAAGTGAATGCAAGATTACAGAATACAGTGTTGTAGTAGCCAACTCAAACATATATTATATTGGTATTAGTGAAGTGGAGTGACTTTAATTAGTTTTTTTTTCTTGATTTACCAGGTGTTATAACTGTGAATTTCATATAACCTCTAGTTACCAGCGATGAAATATACACAACGAGCAAGCAATTATTTCTACAGAAAAAGCGTCCTTTCCTCAAAAATTTCCAACAGTCAACTATAGTGATAATATAGCGGTATTGTGGTGGAGGACGAAAAAAACTAGAAAAGCTAGATACAGAGATGATAAACTGGGGTGAGGACTCGACGTTCGTCAGTGAAGGAGGCTGCCAGCTAATCACGGTTCTTCAAACACGCAAGTTATACTTTGTATCAATGATATCACATATTACTGGGGTAGATAATTTCAAGTAGATCCTTCATGTGGTAGCCCAAATTCACGACCAGTATGTTTTAAATAAGTGACCCTCTAATCAGATCAGAAAGGTCCAAACCTCTGGACTGGTCCGAACCCTGATGGTTCCGAACCCTTGGACTGGTTACAAACGGATTCGTTTGGACATTAATTCAGACTGTCATACGTTGGTTTCCGTTGCGGCCAGCAGCCAGCAGCTGGTTGTTTAGATCTCATCCACCAGGAGGCCTGGTCACAGACCGAGCCGCGGGGGACGTTGACCCCGGAACTCTCTCCAGGTAAACTCCAGGTCTCCAGGTCAGAGAGAAAATGTTTGTCTCGGAAGACAGACTGATGATCTTGATTGAAGTTGAATAAACCTGTTAGCACAACACAGGATACATTTAATGTGCAGAAAGCTGCCTCAATGGTTCCTATGTTTTTTGAGAGTGACTTAGACACCTTATTTTGATGTGTTTGAGATCCAGGAAGGTGCTATGAAGGGCCACCGTAAATCACTGGGCTACCTTGTTGCACACAGGCTTGACGAAGAGCTCAAACTTGTACTGCTGCTTTACCATTTGCCATGCACATTAGTTATGATGGATGTAATCTAACTATTCTAGAGACATATAACTTGTTACCTTAAAGTTATCAACGTGCATTTTGTATGTTACTACGACCATAAATAAAAATACTGTTAGAGTTTTGTCATGAGAAAAAAGTTGCATTTTGAGAGGTGGTCTAGTGCTGCTAATGTTACAATTAAGACGTCTTGTTCAGTTGTTCCTACACGAAGTGTTTAACAACTTATGTTGATGAATTACAAGAATTCTGATGTCATACTTCCTTGGGATATTCTGGAAACCACCATTACAGATGATTACAAGATTTCTCACAAACTTGTACGTACTAAAACACAGAGAAGAATCTAGGTAACCTAAATATTGTCCTAGAAGTTGGCAACCTATAATCAGCTGTCTTTGCGGGCCTGATGTACTGCTACTGTAACTTATGGTACCTTACTGACAACTCACCAATTCTGAATCTGTCTCTGTGGTTAGACAGAAAATTGATACGAGAAGAAGGAAAGTTAAATGTCCTATTGTAACAGAAAAGGAGCATGCTGGAGAGTATTGCTATAAGTTAGAAGAAGTACGAGAAGCGGGTCGTGCGGCTGGCGCCCCACCAAGTTGTTTCCTCTTCCATGCATCACAGGCACCAAAATCTAGGTAATACCTTGATCCTATATTTTAGATTATTTATTACTCAGAATAGTTGTCGAGCATCAGAAAGTGTATCTGATGAAATGATTCATTCAGGCGATGAGTCTTTTCAAGAGGTAAAGTAGGGTCTTGACGAATCCATATACTGAGATTATTTACTTTCAGTGACACTGGCAGTTAATCTATGTTATTAAGAGAAGATGTACTGGCCATAACTGATGGATACCTATTTACCAAGACGTTAGAAGCTTGGTGGGGCTGTTACAAAAGTACCTTTGCACAAAGTTTACATTGAAAAAGCTATTATACTGCGGTATATTTCAGTGGGTATATCCACGTGGTGTATTTCCCATCAGGTCAGTGGACTTGTTGTATAGGGAACAATATCCTTCATGCTGGTATATGTAAAGAACCACTTGTGATGATAACAACCACTGTTTGATAATTATGCCATTGAAGCTTGTAAAGAGAAGCCTAATTTATTTCCTCTCAGCACAATTACTAGAACTATTGTGAAAAGTTACAACAACCATCCTTGTCTCCTGTTGGTTAGTTGATGACAATGTTTGGGCTTCTTTGAATATTGTGTGGGTTGTAGATGCTCTGCACCCAGGATCTTTAACACTGTCTCCCCCCGTCAGCAACCTAGTCAGGGACACAACTGACGTTATATTTATGAATCGTGTTGATTTTAATCAAGGATGTGTGTTGATCAGTCACTGGAAGACTGAGAGATTATAGCAGATACTGAGAGTGAAGCAAAGGATTCTCAATAATTGTTTTCTATTATAGTATGGTGTACTGATGGAGAAAAATACATGTAAGTTTCCACCACAGTCAATGCATCTTGTAGTGTTACCTGGAGTATTACCTGGGGAGAGTTACGGGGGGTCAACCGCCCCGCTGGTCCGGTCTCTGTGACAAGGTCTCCTGGTGGTTTGCGCCTGTTCAACCAGGTCTGGTGCTGCTGGCTGCACGCAAACCATAATTAATAAAAATTAACGTACGAGCCTCTGCCGGGCTGATCAGGAACTGATTTTGGGGCTGGTCCTGTGCCTGCTGAAGACTGCAAGGGTTCGGTTGGTTATACCCCTTTTGGGTGCTGGGAGGCTGACGTGCCGAACTCGTCTCGGCCCTTGTAAAGTATTGTATGGTCATATGTATCGTGATAGTGACACCCTGATTTTCATTGGGGGGATGTTGCTTCGTCTGCCAAGTCTTTTGCTTTCGTAGTGTGTGGTTTTCGTGTGCAAGTTCGGTATAGTCCCTCTAGGATTTTCCAGTGTATATAATCATGTATCTCTCCCTCCTGCGTTCCGGGAATACAGGTTTAGGAACCTCATGCGCTCCCAGTATTGAGTGTTTTATCTCCGTATGCGCGCCGTTTGTGAAAGTTCTTTGTACATTTTCTTGGTCGGCAATTTTACCTGCCTTGGAAAGGTGCAGTTAGTGTGCAGCATTATTCCAGCCTAGATAGAACAAGTGATATCTTGAAAAGTGTCTCATGGGGCTTGCCTCCACTAGTTTTGAGGTTCTCAATATCCATCCTGTCATGTTTTCTAAGAGTTGCGATTGATACATTGGTTATGGTCCTTGAAGGTGTGATCCTCCGTCATTTTCACTCCCAGAGTCTTTGACGTTGGTGTTTCGCGCTCTATTTTGGTGGCCAGAAATTGTTTTGTTACTCTGATGAAGATTTAACTTTCCTCGGTTTACAATCTGTGTAATTTAAATTTCTTCATCGTTGAAACTTCATATTGTTTTCTGCAGCCCACTGTAAGATTTGGTTGTTGTCCGCCTAGAGCCTTGCAGTGTCTCTGACAATGGATGAAACTGTCTTGCAGATTGCGGGTGTCATCTGCAAAGGAAAGACACGGTGCTGTGGCTGGACATCCTTGTCTATGTCAGATACGAGGATGAGGAACAAGATGGGTCGAGTACTGTGCCTTGTGGAACAGAGCTTTTCACCGTAGCGCTGCCCTCGGACTGTACTCTGTTGACCGACTAACTCTCTGTGTTCGTTTAGTGAGAAATTATGATCCATCGACCGACTTTTCCTTTGTTATTCTTTAGCACGCTTTTGTGCGCTTTTTACGCATGGTAAACTTGTCAAAGGCTTTTTGCAAAGTCTGGTTATATATTACATCTGCATTCCTTTTGTTTCTTCTAGTGCATCTAGGACCTTGTCCGTAGTAATCCAATAGTTGAGACAGACAGGAGCGACCTGTTCTAAACCCACGTTGCTGGGTTGTGTAATGATGGGTTTCTAGATGGGTGGTGTCTTGCTTCTTAGGACCCCTTTCAAGATTTTTATGGATATGGGATGTTAGTGTATTGGTCTGTGTTCTTTGCTGTTGCGTTTTACTGCCCCTTTGTGGAGTGGGGCTATGTCTGTTGTTTTTTGTAAAATGTGGGACGACCCCCTTGTCATGGCTCCCTCTTCCATAGGATGGAAAAGGTCGTGATGGGGCTTCTTGCAGTTCGTGATGAACACAGAGTTACATGAGTCGGGCCCTGGGGCAGAGTGCATTGTTCGGCATGTCATTTATCGCATGTCGAATCATTTGCGTCAGGATAAAGCGGATGGCTTGGTTAATCAAATTTTGTGGCTCTCTCATAAAAATTCATTTTTGCGATTTCGACTCTCGTCTGGTTAGTGGCTTGCTAAAAATGAGTCATTTTGGGACTTGAGTAGCTCACTCATTTCCTTGAACTGTCATCTGTGTAGGCTACCCATCTTGGTTATGTAGGGGCCCCAATACTGGACGTTGTTCTCGATTTTGAATTGGATAGGAGAAGGAAATATTTGGGTTTCTTTCGATTTATTTATGGCTGTAGTTTCTTCCCGACGTTTCCTGTCTCTAAATGATTCTTTTAGCTTAAGTTCGATGCTGCTTATTTCTCTGACTGTGGTTCTCTACGCATTTCAGATATATTTAACCTCTTTTTGCCGCCTTTGTTATTCTTTTCCATCGCCTGTAAAGGGAGCGCCTGGTCTCTTCTATTTTACGTCTAAGCCTCTTATTTAGAGGAATAAGCCTTGTGATACATCGAGTGCACCGGTTATACTGTTCTAGCATAAGTGGGGTCTGTGTTGCTTAGTATATTTCCAGCTTATATCGGTTAGAACTTGGTTTAATTGGTCCCACTTGATGTTTTTTTTATGGAAGTTGAATTTGGTGATGTAATGGTCCCTCGTGACTAAATATCATTTTGTCGGTCTGGGGCTTCAGTGCTAACATGTATAAAACCTCAATTATGTTGTGATATGAAGTTATTGTGTTGATTTGGTGACATTCTTGATCAGATCTGCATGTTAGTGAAAATGGAGGTATAGTGTATTCTCCAGTTAGTATGCACTATTATTTGCTGGTTTAAATTGAATTGTGGGCAGAGATTTAAAAGCTCGTGTGAGTGTGAGTTTTCATCAGAGCTGCCTCCTGGTGTTATTACTGCAACATATTATTATTTGCTATATTTCCTCCATTTTAGGTGCCTTAAGTTGTAATCCCCCAGAGCAATGATGTTGGGTGCAGGAGTGAGCTGCGAAGATTTCCGACAGGGGTCATTTTTAACCAGCAATTCCTGGAATTGCTGGGATGTTGCATCCGGAGGACTTGTAGCCATTCCACAAATGACTAGGTATTGGTTCTCGATCTTTACTGCTAAAACTTCCCTCTACATTCATTTGAGGCATTAAGCAGTTAAACTTCCACTAAATCATTTGAGGCATTAAGCCAGTCTGTGCAATACAAGTCGCTCTGCCCCCCCCCCCTTTTGCCTGTTCCACTCTGTACATCTGTAAAGGTTGTAACCTGGGATCCATATCGTTGTCAAGTGGATCTTTATGTGGGTCCTCAGTGAAAAACCGCGAACATGCCTTGCCTCTGCAGGCAGTCCACGGATGAAAGGTATTTTGTTGTTTGTTGCTGCTTTAGACCTGTATATTTGCAAAAGAGGAATGCCATCGGACTGGTGGGATTGTTGGGTACTGGGGGGGGGGGTAATTTTCCGGCATTAGTATCTGGATCTGTTGGTTTGGACGTGGAGGCCATGACTGGTGGTCCACTCCAGGAATGATGGATGTGGTGTACGATTTTTCCATTCCTGCACAGTTTTGTTTCCTTCGTGGCACTAAAAAACCTCACCCTCTTGGTGGCATGTGGCTACCAAGGTTTTCCCATAGGCCTGGGATTGTTTTGTTCTTTTAGTCCCATTTAGAGGGTGTGGCCTGGCAATTTATGTTATTTCACAGTCGTTCCTGTACTGAAGAGGTACACAGTTCAGGGTTTGAAAAAGTTTACAGGAAGGGAGTTTGCATTTTCCTGTTGTCATATGGGCACGGCATTTTCTTGGATGGTATAGGTTGCACCGTCCCTTCCTGTTTTTCCAGATTTCCCATGTCTGCAGATACCAAATGCATGGTTCAAATGGATTCGTGGGGAACAAAAAAGAGGACTGTAAAAACTGATGGGGTTGTAGGTTTCCCTTATCAAACACAACATGAATATAAAGTCAGGAACTACACCGGTTAGCTGTCCTAATATACCGGTACAGTTAGAAATAGAATTACAAATAGCTAGAGCTTCATTTAAGGTAGGTTATGATAGGTATTAATAGGTTGCTAGTAGTATTACCGTTAAATCAACCATTCAAAGCGTTTTGAAGCTCTGCGCAGTCTGCAGGTCAACAAACAAACGGGCTTCCACATGGATAATTTGTCATTTTTGGTGGAAATTGGTCTCACGCCACTTCTGCAGATATCCCAAGAACTAGCTCAAGCAGTGATTAAAACAGGGATGTGTTTTTGGGTATGCCAATGAGAAAAATTGTGGACTAAAATCACCAAGAGGGATTAAAAGAGGATACATCTAAGTGGTTTCATAGACAACTGGAAGCTTTTATAACAGATGGGAACGCAAACAAGTTTGGGCTGAATGGTACTGCACTGATACTGGCCATGTAGTCAGAAACTGTGAGGCTGGAGGTGATGTCCTGGTAGTCAGTAAATGTGGGGCTGATAGTGCTGTCCTGGGAGACATTATGGTGAAGCTGGAGGTGCGGTCCTGGGAGACAGTAATGGTGAAGCTGGAGGTACATTTTCTGGGAGACAGTATTGGGAGCTGGAGGTGCTGTACCTGGGAGACAGTATTGGTGAGCTTGAGATTTTGTCCAGATATCGGGATTATATGCAGGAAGGAATGCATATAAATGAACTCAGTGGGGGACAGGAGCCGTAGTGGGAAACAAGTGTAGATCAATGATAAGATAAAACCAATATTGCAATACTAGAAATACCACAGGAATAGCAAACAATCGAGGGACCTCCCTAGCAGTAGTGAGGATATATTACAAAAAACACTGGGGGGGATGCGTCCTATTGTTGGTGCTAGGAGGATAGGAGTAAGACATGGAAACATGCTACCAACAGGGAATACAGTCACAATACCCAAGGCAAAAGGAAGCATTAGTATTGGCCTCTTGTCTTCATCCATAATATTTGGGCATCAATCTATGTTGATGACTTTGCTATTGATGTGCAGGCGCTGACAGTCACCCTCGTTTACAGTAGTTTCTTCCAGCATGTGGTTTTTCGTGTTTCCAATTGGGCCACCACTACATGGGTTTAAATTTTCCAGTACCAAAATATCACCAATTTACTGTCACCTAGACGCTCAGTCATCTACGTTCATCCTTTGTACCTTATGGCTACCGTATCCCTGAACGTGATACAGTCAAGTTTCTGGGCTCCTCTTCGACCGTAGGTTATCTGGAAACCTCACATTACCTCTCTTGAAGGCAATCTTGTCAAGCCGACTGAACCTTCTTAAAACCCTTGCTCATCTTTCATGGGGAGCTGACTCGTTGTTGAGCTCTCCTTCGCTTACTTCCTACTCATTTTATCAAACTTGATTATGGTGACCCCTGGATCTTTCAGCGGCCTCTCCTGCTACTCTCCTCTAGCCTTAACCCATTTCTCACCAAGGGATTACGTTTATGCCTTGGTGCTTTTCGCTCTTCCCCTGTTGGAGCCTCTTATGCAGAGGCGAACGTTCCATCTTTTCGTTCACCTTGAGGCCATTGCCTTCGCTACTATGTACGCTCTCATGATCTCCACAATCCTTCCATTTTATAGATATGGCCATGATATTAGTAAGACATTATGTATTCCCTGCTTGTTTACTCGTCCCTTCTCTCATTCGCCTACATTGCGCTCGTGTCTTCTCTTCAATTACAACTTTCTATGTTCATGTAGCAATCTCACTTTTCCCTACCCCCCTGGGATGTTCCAGCTGTTCGAGTCTGTTGTTTCTCACTCCCTTGTCTACGGTACCTTTGCTCTCTTTTTTCTTGACCACTTCCTACTCTCATTCTCATGCCATTGCTGTGTACACAGATGGCTCTATGTCTTCTGTTGGTATATAGGATTCGCTGCAGTGTTTCGGACAGCATGTACGAGGGACATTTATTCTTGGGTAGTATTTTTTACTGCTGAATTGTTATGCCTTTTCTTGCAGCATTTTATCTGTATTGCATCTATGCCTGTGTCATCATTTGTGGTTGTCTCAGAAAATTTGAACACCTCACCCCTTAGTCCTCTGTATCCAACTTGGGATACACGCATTTTTACCAAGCATTAAGATATTGTTTTTTGTTGGGTCCCTGTCATGTTGACGTACAGGGCAATGAACAGGCAGACACTGCTGCACAGTCAGCAGACTACATGACATACTCAGTTTCATTTGAGGTATTCCATTTTAGGACTATTTTGCTGCAATAGCTACCCACCTTACAACCGTTGGCAAACAATGTTGGTGTACTCTGGTCGTGGTAACATACTTCAATCTATTAAACCGAAGTATAGGTTTTATGGCATCGTTTTGTCACCAGTATCGAGGTTGGGAGGACTACTTCTCGTCTTTGCTTTGGCCATTTACATTATCGTCGTATTCATGGAGAGGCGCCCTGCTCCTCTCTGTTCGACTGTTTCTGGTTTCCATTATCAGTCAGCCACATTCTGTTGACTGCCAACTTTTCATCGAGCACGACAGTAATTTACCTCTGTCTCATTTCTCGCTCCAAATGCTCTCTCTTTACCTTCCCTTCTTCGCTGATGGCCCATCCTTTCATCGGACTCCTATCATTGACTTTTGACAACAACGATTCTCAAACTCTGATTTACTTCAGACTTTCTCCTCAAGCTCTTGCTACCCTCTACACTCCGCACTATCCCTGCCTTCTGTTTTCTGAAACCTACTGCTCATCCCTCCCCCTTTGCCGCCCATAATACCTCGCTTCCTTCCCTACCTGACAGCATGGTATAGCCCTTATGGCTTAGCGTTTCTTTTTTATTATAATAATAATATAACCAAAGGGTTCTCAAACATAGTTTGTGATGTATGACCTGAGGACAAGAACTTGCCACATTCACTCCTTTCCTTGCTGAGTTCGAGTTAACATTGCAGTATCATGGTGTCCAAGTAATGCAGGGCAATTTTGCAATAAACATTTTTAATCTCTATGCAACCAGTCAACCAGGCTTCGACCTGATTGCTTACAGATCGCATCAACAGTGAACCTACCCTCATTCTTGGAGATTTTAATGCCAGTCATATGAATATTGGTGGGTCTATAACAAAACACCAATGGTAACTAAAACTAGTGATATTTGCTAAATGAGCATGATAATGTTCGAATTGTGGGCACTACTGAGCCTACTCAAATATATGGTGGCATACTAGATCGTTGACTTGGGATTTAATACATCTTGTACGATGCTTGACTCTGTCATAGTTGATGATGATCTATCTGATCACTACCATGACTAACAACTGTCAGTCTTGATCACATCTCCAGCAATCAAGAGACTAAATTACAGAAGGAGGAAATTATTCTCAAACCCAGAACACAGAGACAACTTGATGAACCACTTGGCATCAATGGATATAAGAATTACGAGCCCATTGGCACACAAAAATTTATTGATGTTTAGTTACCACAATTGAGAGTGTTCACAGATTAAGTGGGCAGGAATAGGAAACAAAGACCCTCCATTATAAATAAACAATAAAAAACCCATGTAAATTTCTATAATGATCACAGTAGAATCTAACACATGCAGCTAGGTGGATTTGTAAAGCATACATGGAATGTAGAACCCAGACTGTCTGAACATTCCAATCTGCCTAACAAATGCAAGGATAGAAAGCAAGAACTAGGCAACAGGAATGGGAACAGTTTGTTAGTGGATTAAATAGGTCCATACCCCTTTAAGTTGGCTTGGAAAGGTTAATAAATAAAATAACCAGGTAAAAGACGGGGCAATGTTGCTAATCCCTTTCCTCTTGAAAAAGCAAATGGACCCTCATAAATGACTGGTCCCAAAACTTCAGGCATAAAAAACCTTCATCTCATCTTAGAGAAAAAATTTAGAGAGTACTTTGATAAGAAATGTTTATAACTGATTAATTTTTATGAGCCAAAATATTGATGAGGATGATGCCTCTTTACCGACTGTTTGAATTGTTAATGCATTAATGTAGGTCGATTCATTGCACTGTATAATCTAACTCACTGTGGGCGTTTTCCTAACTTTCCTGGTCAATAGTTCATTGTGCCTATTCCTAAGACCAACAGCTGAATACATTTAGGCGATCTCATTAACTAGTTGTCTTTGAAAAACTTTTGAAAGAATGTTACTAAACAGACTGTACTACAGAATCAGACACAAACTTTCCCTCCTACCTCTATGGGTACATGAAAGGTTAAATGTGTGCAGAACTGTATTTCAACTTTCTCACTGCCACACCTGGAGTGACCTGGAGAGAGTTTCGGGGGTCAACGCCCCGCGGCCCGGTCTGTGACCAGGCTCCTGGGGGAAGATCAGCGCCTGATCAACCAGGCTGTTGCTGTGGCTGACGCAAACCTACGTTGAGCCACAGGCAGGCTGATCAGGAACCTGACTTTAGGTGCTTGTCCAGTGCCAGGCTTTGAAGGTACTGCAGGGGTCTGGTTGGTATATCCTCCCTTATGTGTGCTGGGAGGCCAGTTGAAAAGTCTCGGGCCCCTGGACACTTATTGTATGGTTCTCTTAACGTGCTAGTGACACCCCTGCTTTCATTGGGGCGATGGTGCATCGTTGCCATGTCTTTTGCTTCGTTTAGTGAGTGATTTTCGTGTGGCATGTTTTCGGTACTTGTACCGCTCCTCTAGGATTTTCAAGGTGTATTAATCATGTAATCTCTCCCTCCTGCGTTCCAGGGAATGCGGTTTAGAAAACTCAAGGCGCTCCAGTAATTGGAGGTGTTTTATCTCCGTTATGCGCGCTGTGTGAAAGTTCTACTGTACATTTTCTAGGTCGGCAATTTCACCTGCCTTGAAAGGTGCTGGTTGTGTGCAGCAATATTCCAGCCTAGATAGAGCAAGTGATCTGAAGAGTGTCATCATGGGCTAGGCCTCCTAGGTTTTTGAAGGTCTCATTAATCCATCCTGTCATTTTTCTGGCAGATGCGATTGATACAATGTTATGGTCCTTGAAGGTGAGATCCTCCGACATTAATCCTCCAAGTTTTACCACTTTTCTTGATTCTAAAGTTCTGCATTTGATATATGAACAGAAAACTGTTATACTACATGAACTAGCCAAAATGAAAATTTTTCTTTTTTTGGTTTAGATTTTTTTAGATTTTGCCACCGAAGTGGATAGTTTATTGTGCCCCCATATCCATCTTGTGGACGGTTTGCGCGAGGCATATGGATTACACAAAAGGCTAGGAACTAGGCCCCAAGGGGTTAACAGGAATTCATATGGATTTAATTACTTATCTATAGTTCACTTTTCTGTTACATGCAAATTTAGAAATTTGAATTAGTTATCTGGTATCTTATTTTCATTAATAAGTTATCTTGACATGTCACTATAGGTTTTTTTATTATGTCTGTCTCTGTATTCCTCAATAAGGTGGACAATTGTTATTTGTAGTTTGGTAAAATGGGGGAAATTATTTATTGATTTTAAGTGAATTTTACCAGTGCTTAAGAGAAAGAAAAAGGTGATATATATTTTTAAAGAGTAAGTATCCTTTTAACAAAAAATAAATTTTGTTGAATTGGGAACTGTAGAAGATTACACAAAAATGGGTCACAAAAGGGACTGTGTGGGACTCCTGGCATAATGAGGTGTAATACTATTAGGAAGGTGATAGTTACAGGATTAGTTTATAATGACATAATAACATACACTAACATAGTAAGGATTTTTGGTCACTTATATCAGTCAGGACTCTGTATGTTTGTTTACTTCATGAAGGAAGTTTGATAGTTCATTTTCATTCGTTAGTTAAGATATATTGTTTCCTGATCCATGCAGTGAAGTGAATAGTGATGTCTGATTATGAATCAGTTACAGGAGAGCATAGTGTTGCTATTAGGATGTATACTCTTATTTGCTGACCCGTAGAAGATAGAGCATCTACTGCAGAAGTTTGCCTAGTGGTCTGAGCCTAGTGGAATCTGTTGACGCTCACACCTTACGTTCACTGACACAATAGTACAGAGTATAGCTGGTAGTATGACTCAGCATCATACTTGTACCGTGTATGCTACATCTGTATCTACTTATCCTAGTCCAGATCTAGTACTCTCTAGGGATGGCGGACACGGTGTATCTGACCTAAGGACCATCCAGACTCAAATTCGTTAATTTCCCAACCCTCTGTTACCTACTGGTTCCTATCTCTGAGGAACAATTTGAGAGGATGCAATGCCTCATTATGTTGACGAACTGACAAAGAGAGGCACAGAGGAAACTGAAAACGGAAGATTTCCAGAGAGTAGGTTATCTACGTGTCTGTGTGTCAGCGTGCCTCGTTGTGCTCCGGGTTGGTTTGTCTCGTTGTTTTCACGGTTGCTCTTACATGCTAGAACTTTATTTGTAAACATCAATATCTTTACGATTCATCCCACTAGCGCCTGGAACCAATCTTGGGCGGAAAACATTATATACTGAGTCAAAAAAGGAGAATTAGTGTGCACTACCAGGCAGAGTTCTTACTGCCAGGGGGATTCATAGGCCTGAGTGCCGTGTGCAAAAATAATAATATTGTACATTTTCTTTGTCAGAGGAAAGAAAGTCTCCTGATAACCCTGATATGTGTAACCTCTTCAGTACAGGAAAGAAGTGTGCTTAACTTAAATTGCCATGCAATACCATATAAAGGGGACAAAAGATACAACACATCCAGGCATGGGAAAACCTGGGTTAGCAAGCCACTCAGGAGGGAGAGGTTTTTTGTTGACAGGAAGGAAAAAAAACTGGCAGGACAATGGCAGAAATCGTACACCAAATCCAGTCATTCCTGGAGTGGAACACAGTCGATGGCATCCCTCCACTCAAACCAAACAGACATGATACTAATGCCAGAATAAAAAATCCCCCCCCTGTACCAACATACCACCAGTCCGATAACATTCTTCTTTGCAAATATACAGGGGTCTAAAGGCCAGCAACAACAACAAAATACCTTTCATCCGTGGACTGCTTGCAGAGAGCAAAGGCAATGTTCGCGGCTTTCACTGAGACCCCATAAAGGATCACTTGGACAAACGAAATTTGGATCCAGGTTACAACCCATTACCGATGTTACAGAGTGAAACAGGCAAAAGGGGGGGGGTTTGGCCTTGTAACAATGCGAGTCACTTGTTTGCTACAGAACTGCTTAATGCCTCATTATGATGTTGTGGAAGTTTTAGCAGTAAACGTTCCGAGATCCAAAACCTAGTCATTGTGGTAGTCTACAAGCCTCGGATGCAAATCCCAGCAATTCCAGGGAACAGCTGTTAAAAAAATGACCTCGTTCTGGTAAATCTAAGCTCCTGCACCAAACATTCTTGCTCCTGGGGGACTTCAACTTATGGCACCTAAAATGGTGGAATATAGAAAATAATATTGCTGCAGTAATAACACAGGAGGCAGCTTGATGAAAACTCACACTCACTCGAGCTTTTATAATCTCTGCACAAAATTCAATTTAAAAACCCTGCTATTAATAGAGCCTTTAGGACTGGAGAATACACTAGTACCTCATCTTCTCTAACCAATGATGATCTGATAAGAAATGTCACCTATCAAAAAATATACTCAGATCAACATCTAATTGAGGTTCAGGACATGTATGAGTGGAAGCCCCAAGACCGACAAAATGAGACTTGTCACGAGGGAGAATTCCACCAAATTTCAACTTCATAAACTAAAAACATAAAGTGGGTACCAAGTATAACCAAGTCCTACCCGATTATAAGCGGGAAGATATACTAAGAACACAGACCCAACTGTATGCCTAGAACAGATTAACTCGGTGGCACTCGGATGTATGCACAAGGTTATTCCTCTAAGAAAAAGGTGGAAGTAGATGTTAAAATAGAAAGAGGACAGGGCGCTCCCTTTACAGGCGTCGGAAAAGAATAACAGAGCGGCCTAAAAGAGGGTCAATATATCTGAATGCACAGGGAGGACACTGGTAGAGAATTAGCAAGCATCGAACTTAAGCTAAAAGAATCCTTTAGGAGTCAGGAAGACGCGGGAAGAACTAAATGCCATAATTGAAATCGAAAGAAAACCCAAAGTATTTCTTTCTCCTTAAGCCAAATCAAAAATCGAGAACAACGTCCAGTTATGGGCCCCTACTTAAACAAAGAATGGGTCCTACAAAGATGACAGCAAGGGAAATGAGTGAAGCTACTCAAGTCCCCATGATGACTCAGTTTTTAGCAAGGCCGCTAACCAGACTGAGTGTCGAAGAATCAAAATGAATTTTTTATGGAAGAGGAGCCACAAAATTTGATTAACAAAGCCTATCGATGTTATCTG
Organism: Cherax quadricarinatus; assembly: GCF_026875155.1. Taxonomy (NCBI): domain Eukaryota; kingdom Metazoa; phylum Arthropoda; class Malacostraca; order Decapoda; family Parastacidae; genus Cherax; species Cherax quadricarinatus. The sequence continues at coordinate 103,762,751 of NC_069403.1, read as the reverse complement.
GCAGCAAATGGGACTTCGACAGGCATAAATGATTGCCACAGCACTCTGCCCCAGGGCCAGACTCATGGAAACGCTGTGTTCATCATGATCTGCAAGAAAGCCCTATCACGAGCTTTTCCACCATCCTATGGAGAGGGTGCATTGGACACGGGGGTCGGTCCCTCAGTTACTAAAAAATTTTTGAAAGGCCAAAGAAGCAAGATCACCACCCATCTAGAAACCCATCAGTTACACAACCCAGGGCAACATGGTTTAGAACAGGTCGCTCCTGTCTGTCTCAACTATTGGATCACTACAACAAGGTCCTAAATGCACTAGAAGACAAAAAGAATGCAGATGTAATATATACAGACTTTGGAAAAGCCTTCGACAAGTGTGAGCATGGCGTAATAGCGCACAAAATGCGTGCATAAAGGAAATAACAGGAAAAGTCGGTTGATGGATCTATAATTTCCTCACTAACAGAACACAGAGAGTAGTCGTCAACAGAGTAAAGTCCCAGGCAGCTACGGTGAAAAGCTCTGTTCCACAAGGCACAGTACTCGCTCCCATCTTATTCCTCATCCTCATATCCGACATAGACAAGGATGTCAGCCACAGCACCGTGTCTACCTTTGCAGATGACACCCGAATCTGCATGACAGTGTCTTCCATTGCAGACACTGCAAAGCTCCAGGCGGACATCAACCAAATCTTTCAGTGGGCTGCAGAAAATAATATGAAGTTCAACGATGAGAAATTTCAATTACTCCAGATATGGTAAACATGAGGAAATTAAATCTTCATCAGAGTTACAAAACAAATTCTGGCCACAAAATAGAGCGAAACACCAACGTCAAAGACCTGGGAGTGATCATGTCGGAGGATCTCACCTTCAAGGACCATAACATTGTATCAATCGCATCTGCTAAAAAAAATGACAGGATGGATAATGAGAACCTTCAAACTAGGGAGGCCAAGCCCATGATGACACTCTTCAGGTCACTTGTTCTATCTAGGCTGAAATATTGCTGCACACTAACAGCACCTTTCAAGGCAGGTGAAATTGCCGACCTAGAAAATGTACAGAGAATTTTCCCACGGCGCGCATAACGGAGATAAAACACTGCAATTACTGGGAGCGCTTGAGGTTCCTAAACCTGTATTCCCTGGAACGCAGGAGGGAGATACATGATTATATACACCTGGAAAATCCTAGAGGGACTAGTACCGAACTTGCACACGAAAATCACTCACTACGAAAGCAAAAGATTTGGGCAGACGATGCACCATCCCCCCAATGAAAAGCAGGGGTGTCACTAGCACGTTAAGAGACCATACAATAAGTGTCAGGGGCCCGAGACTGTTCAACTGCCTCCCAGCACACATAAGGGGGATTACCAACAGACCCCTGGCAGTCTTCAAGCTGGCACTGGACAAGCACCTAAAGTCAGTTCCTGATCAGCCGGGCTGTGGCTCGTACGTTGGTTTGCGTGCAGCCAGCAGCAACAGCCTGGTTGATCAATCTCTGATCCACCAGGAGGCCTGGTCACAGACCGGGCCGCGGGGGCGTTGACCCCCGGAACTCTCTCCAGGTAAACTCCAGGTAACTGCATCTAGCATTAGGAATAATATTAGGAGAGAAGTAAATAATGAAAATGATTGTTATAGGAATGCAGTTAGAAGCCTGAGTAGATCTATAACCCACTATGATAACATGAATGTAGATAAGTATGTTTATGGAGCAATGTGCAATGTGAACAGAGTGACTGATGTTGTAGTGGCCAGGCTTAGGCTTGGTTACAAGTACTTCTGGCAGTTTGGGAGACACACAGATGATGATCAAACTAAATGTAAATTATGTGATCAGGCATATGGTCACTGTCTTGAAAACTATGTGCTTAATTGTCCACTTATTGAGGAATACAGAGACAGACAGTATAATAACCTATGTGACATGTCAAGATATCTTATTAATGAAAATAAGATACCAGATATACTAAGCAAATTTCCTAAATTAGCTTGTAACAGATAAGTGAACTATTGATATGTAGATATAAATCCATATGTATTCCTGTTAACCCTTTGGGGCCTAGTTCCTAGGCCTTTTGTGTATCCATATGCTCTTGCACTACCGTCCACAGGATGGATATTGGGTGCACAATAAGCTAGCCACTTCGGTGGCAAAATCTAAAAAAAAAAAAAAAATCTGGTACAATTCACAAATCCCACATTAAAATGAGTCAAAGGCCATGAAAATCACACAAAAATGCAGTATACAAATTAAAAATCACTTGGTTAACACAAATAAATTCAACAATTCAACTTGTGAAACAGTAAATGAATAATGTGTGTAAACAGCTTGGGCCCAGCTTACTCAGTCTAGCATGGATGGTTGGATAAGGTAAATCCTAACCGAACTAGTGTGCTATAGCCTAAACCTGGCTTTACAATTCACCGTAAATAATAACTAGATTAAATCTGTCCCAGCTACTATAACTTGAAAATATTGCACAAGCCTAGCCTAACTATGGCTACCTTGCAAATCCACTGTAAGTAATTAACACACAAGTCTCCTACTCTGGTTGACTTGTAATCACTGTAAATAATTAAATTCACACCTCTCTAGCCTACCTGGCCTGCCTGTAAATTACTGCAAATAACAGCTTCTGTGTATAGTCAGCTTGGCCTAGCTTCTGTGTAACTCTTGGCCTGGGTGCTAACTTAACCTAACTCTGTTAAACTGGTTCCTAACTGTGGCCTAGCTATGTTAATATTAACCTAGCTATTCCACATCACGGTTCAAAGGACCACTTGTGAAAATTTGTCTGGACTGCCTCTATGTGAGTTATCTACCCTGACAAGCTCTGTTGACACCAAGCCCTGAGGTTGGTACCTCAGCCTCACAAGTGGCTTACAGGACAGATTTTCATAAATAACTGATGTTGCAAGAAATCTTGCCTGCATGCACGTATAAAGGACTAACTTACTTGGTGTTGGTAAATCTATTCTGGTCTTCAGCCTCCCTAAGCTTAGCCCATGGACTTCCCCTCAGAACCACGGGCAACTGGGAGCCTTAATTCCTGCAATATTCAATCGTTATTAGTGACCTGCCTGCACCTCAGAAATTCCTATTTCCAAGGGGGTGTATATCCGCTAGACTAACTATGTAGAGAGTGACACTAGCTTCTAGGCTGACATGAGACACCGGTATGTACTGGTCATGAACTGCCGGCTGCACAAAGGGCCCACAGCATGACTTGCCCACAAATTTTCCCCAGATACTGGCCAGGATCCTAAGAAAAAAATGGAGGTCTTGTCTTACAATATGGGCCTGACGGAGGAGGACATCTACTGTACATCTAGGTGCCTCCACCAGATTTCCCCAGGTCTAGTATGTGAAGACACGTGGGGGCACCGCCTGCTGATCACGGCACTTGTTGCTCCGATGGTGTCTTGTCTTAGATGAAAGGGCACTGTGGTCCCAGACCTGTGCCCCAGTATTCAAACTTGGGCTGCCAGTTCTCACTGGCTAACATAACCTAGTGTTTACCTACATTATCGGCCTATTACTACCTACGTTAAAGTCCTAGGTCTACATTATTATTATCTAGAGTTGCCTCAATAATCCTAATGTTAGTGTACTAACAGTATAAACTACCTACTTCTTCCCTGAAGGGTAAATCTATCAATTAAGAAGTACCTTCCAACCACCTTCGCCAACCCGGGTGTGTGTGTGTGTTTTGGTTGGGTTTAAGGGGTACCCTATCCAACTGTTTATCCGTGACAAGTCAGAATCTTTGTATGCTGTATCTGTCCTGTGGAACTTTTAGGACCGAATAAGTTTCCACGCTATGTATTGTCTGTATCGGCTTGACAAAGTTCCTGGAAAGTGAAATGTTGCCCCTCTCTACTTTGTATTGGACTGAAGAAGCCATTGTGTGGTGAAACGTTTCCTTAATAAAGATTCCCATACGTTGCATAAGTGTCTCAATCTTCAACTTGTCGGTTTTCAAAACCATTTATCATATTAGATTCCCATTCAGCTTTAAACTTAATGGAAAGGGCAAGATTATTGAGGGCATCAAGAAATGGTTGAAAGAGACTAGAGTCATGAGTAAAAAGAGTGAATTTGTCATCTACATACACAACTTTCCTTGTATGAGTGAATATCAAAATGGTATACAATACCGATAGGTTGGTAGGTAAGACACATAGGCAACAGTTTAGGCAACTTTATTCCGAAACGTTTTGCCTACACAGTAGGCTTCTTCAGTCGAGTACAGAAAGAAGGCAGGACCAGTAGAGATGTGAATACGATGTAATCAGTCCATCACCCTTGAAGTCAGATTTGAGGTTGTCAGTCCCTCAGCCTGGAGATGTTCTGTTGCACTGTCTGGACTACTGATAGTCTGGAACTATCTGATAGTTCCAGAATATGGAACAGAACATCTCCAGGATGAGGGACTGACAACCTCAAATCTACGACTTCAAGAGTGATGGATTGATTACATTGTCTTCACATCTCTGCTGCTCTTTCCTACTTTCTTTATTCGACTGAAGAAGCCTACTGTGTAGGCAAAACGTTTTGGAATAAAATTGCCTAACTGTTGCCTATGAGTCTTACCTACCTTTCTTTGGTTGAATCTTAGTCCTGGCTTCGTCTTTGTGGATACCTTCCTTTCCCATTACATTGTAAAATGCTCCAAACTTCAGAACCCCCGTGACTTAACCTGATTCTTTTTTCCCCTTCTCCTTTCCTCTTTCTCCTTTGGGTTTACTTTCTTATGCCTTGGGTATTTCGTCCATTATTATTATTTTCCCCTCTCCCTCTGTGTTTTTGTTCCTACCTTTTGTGGGCCCCTAGCTCCCTTGTGGGCCCCTAGCTCCCTCGTGGGCTCCTAGCTCCCTTGTGGGCCTGTAGCTCACTTGCAGTGCTCTTTCTTAGTATTTGACTCACTCCACTATACTACTACTACCTCTGCGACTACCTCTCTTCCTCCTTTCCTACTACCTCCTCTTGTCCTGTCCCTGTCTGCTGGCCTATATATACTGCCTCCTCCTCTGCTTTCTGTTAGTGTGACTTTATAAATGGTGTAAGTCGGACAGAAACGTCGTTGTAAGCTCCTCTCTTCTGTGTGCAGGTTATTTGTGTATTGCTCCAGTCACGGTATTGTGCCTTTTGTTATTTATGATATCCATTTTAACAATGCATTGTTGTTTACCAATCCTTGTTGATTAAAGCCTATAGGGCTTTATTGATTTTTTTTTTTCCAAATTTATTTGGAAA
>NC_069403.1:103729784-103756982 GCF_026875155.1 Cherax quadricarinatus | reverse complement strand
AAACAACAGACAAGCCCACCCAAAAAGGGGGGGCAGTAAAGCAACAGCAAAAACTACAGACCAATAGCCTAACATCCCATACATAAAAATCTTTGAAAGGGCCTAAGAAGCAAGATCACCCCCCATCTAAAACCCATCATTACACAACCCAGGGAAAAACATGGTTTAGAACAGGTCGCCCCTGTCTGCCCAAACTTTTTGGATCACACAACAAGGCCCTAAAGCACAAGAAGAAAAAAAGAAGCAATGAAAAATAAGAAAATAATAAATTTTTCGGGTATACACAATACAGTTCATAGAATTACAACATACAATATGTGTAGAGAACCTAGCATCCCCAAAAAATCAACAAGTGACTTATTTCCTTTGGGGGTCCTTTTACCTTATTATTATAATAAAAAGGTTAAATTTTTCTTTATTATTCTATAATGAAGATAACATCTTTTATCATACTAAAAGACTATCACTACAGAGGTCATTAAGACTATCTACAATACGGGGGTCATTAAGACTATCACACCCGAGGGTCTTACGACTATCTACAATACAGGGCTTTACTAGGGATAAGGAAAAATTTTACACGTATTTACAAAAAAAATAGAAAATCATTCCCCCCCCTTTTTCTGTTGCTTCATTCATCAGCCCTTTTTTTGGCATCTTCTTAAAACTGGTTAAAGCTATGACGGGCCTTGACTTTGGGGGAGTCTTTTTCCTTTCCTTTTTTTGCTGTAAAATAAAAGGTGTTTGAACCCGGCCACTGACTGGGGGGTACTACAAATTTTGTGCTCTCCCCCCCCCTATACTATGATTGCTTTGGTTCCCAACCTGACAAAATTGACAGCAAAAAATTTTCTGGACCTGTTCGTACTTTTTTTAAAAACATGATTTAGCTTCGGTTTTTACTCTGTCTCAACTTTTCCGCTACCCAACGCTGAAATTCACCTGGCCTACTGCTCTTTTGGCCCCAGCCCCAGATGAACTTACGATTTTTTTCTGGGTGATTTGCAGTCTATCTTTATTTTTTTTTGAAAGGGCAAGTACCAAGAAGAGCAAGCGTACCCATAGGCATTGTATAAGGGCAGACATAGGGTCCGCGAGCCTCAGTGGGTAGACACTGGCTTGTTATACAGGAACTTCACCTGGCTTTTCCTTCTTTACTACACTGTTCCCTACCCAATTCTCCTGACATCAGGGTCAAAGGGATCCCGATATTTAACTAAAGAAACCAAAGTGATGGACCCCCATTACACTAAACTTTAAAAAATTATTTACCCTCTCGTTTATGTTTCGTTCCAAAGAGAAGGGCTTCATTTTTCCCCCAGGTGTAAGATATTTGTTGTCTACAAACCCATTGCGCAGGACTCCTTTTCCATTTTTAAAACATAGCAATTCTTGGGGGTCTTTCCCTTTTCACAAACAGAGCACTGTCATCTGCATACAGTAGGAGTTTGCCTTACACTATGGGCATATCATTGACATAAAAAAAGAATAGTAAGGACCCAGAATACACCTTGGGAACTCCACATTTATGGGCGGGGGTTTGTTTTCCGTTTGTTGATTTTGACTATTTGTCTCCTTTGCTAAGTAGACTTAAACCAGCTACAAACCTATACCAAAGATTAAATTTTTTATTACATAAAATTGGGGTTACGATCAAAGGGCCCTTTTCAGGCAAAGGTTACCATACCTAGAGGTTTCCCTTTTGACATTCATTTCTCAGGTAACCAAAGTTTAAATAAGGGAGGTTGGGGTTGAGTAGATCTTAAAAACCGATTGAACTATGGAGAATCGTTGTCTTAAGGTACTTAACTACTTGAGAATACACCCCCTCCCAGAATTTTAGAATTATACTGATTTAAACTAACAGGCTAATTGCTTACATCAGACCTATTATTTTCTTGAAGATAGGAGTAACCTGGCCTCCTTGAACCCCCCCGGGTACGGTTTTTATGGTGATTGATAGATTTATTATTTGAGCAATGGGGATTGACAGTTCAAAAGCACCATCTTTTAGGAATTTAAAAGGGATTTATCAGGGCCTGTCCTTAGTTGGGTTTAACCTCTTAAGTTTTTTTTAAATAAAAGTCATGAGAACACTTACTAGTTAAACAACGTTTGGGGTTACCCCTTATTGGTATAGTATGTTTGAAATTTACAGATCTTTTTTAAAGTATTTGATGCGCTGGTTTTTTTACTTACTGGGGTTTGACAACAGATGTTTTAGGAATTAAAGAAATTTCCACCTAGATGTTTCGGGGGATCCCCATTATCGATATGATACTATTTAGACCTATCTACGGCTTAGGGCTATATCCCAACTTTTTTTAGTTGTTCCCAGAGTTTTTCTGGGGTTAGCTTATATTCTTCAATTTTGAGAAAAAATCTTTTTTTTGCTCCTTTTATAAGCCTCTGTACTCTGTTCCCACCCTTTGAATTCTTTTAGTGCTGCAATATCCTTCTTTTTGTTTTAAATTTTTTAGCACTGGTCTCAAATTTCATATTATCTAATATTCATATCACCAGGGTTCAGTTCTTCTTTTAACCCTAACCTCTTAACGTGCAATATTATAAGAATGGTAGTGAACATTGTTTTGAATTTTTCCCCCCAGGCACGTTTATGCCGTGCAACTTGTTATCTCTGTCCAGTCACAATTGTTACCCATTTACCAGGTTTTTTTACTGATTTTCAGTTGACCTCTTTTTTATTGCCCTGTTGGGCCCTTTTCCTTTCCCCTAGTGATTTTCCGGGTGCAGTAAATGATAAATGACACTAAGACCTGTGGTAATGACCCCTGACTGACAATGTTCTCAGCGCGGTTTGCAAATAGGGGTAAATTAGGGGGGCTGAAACTGTGTGACCCGGGTTTTTTTATTAATTAGTTGGGTGTAGCTTTTTAAATCCTAGAATTTGCTTATCCCTTTTGCATAGCCCTTATTCGGGTTGCGAAAAAGAATTGAAGTCGCCCAGTATTATTGTTTCGCAATTGCTTTCAACTCCGGACAAGACTCGGAAAAGTCTTTTAAAACGGCCTGGGGAGGAGGGGGGTAACTATTCCCACTAAGATGGGTTTGGTCTTGGGAAACCCGCCCTTTAAACCCTAGAATCTCCAGTTATTGTTATTTAAATCAGGTCTTGGGGTTTTAAGCTAAGTCATTTTTAATGTAGGCACATACCCCCCGCCCTTTCTGTTCTTTTCTAAGCGTTTTTTTTTGGAAAACCCCCTATTTTGACCTCGTCCGTCAGTCACCGTATCATCCAAAACCCAAATTCAAGATGGGTTTTAACTGCCGCCCAAAATTTTTTAGCTAAATCCTAATCTCTGCCATTTTGGAAAAAGTGATCTTGCATTGACATGAAAAAGTGAAGGCCTTTTTTTATAAAACAATCATAATCATCAATAATGGCAATTTTGGCATTTTTAAAATTAAAAAATTTGGGAAATCAATGTCTCACTGCTAAAAAGGGGAACTGTCCAAAGTCATTTTTTACACCAAAATGAATTCTGGCACCGTTGCTTTTAATTTTACAACATCCACCGTACCCACCCTTCACATTTTACATAAGGGGGCCTTTTCGTTTTCAGCGAAATTTAGACATTTTTGCATCGTTTGGTAGTTTGAGAAATAAGGGTGTATTGTCCCCACATTGACCTATGTATGCATTACATATGGGGTTTAAAGGGTTTTCATCCCAGCTACTAGACCCGTCATTATTGCCGTCATTTACTGTCTGTTTTTTTCCTCTGCACAATAGTTTTTGGGTCCTGGATTTAAATTTGGGTACCCACTTTAAAAAGCGCTACAATAAACTGTGTGCCATTGTTTTGTTTGGGAAAGCGGTGTTTTCCCATACCTTGGGGGCGATAGTGGGTTTCTTTTCGTAGGGTGCAACTGTTGGGCTTTTTATCCAGGGCCTGTTTAAATCCTTCACCTTTTCCAACCCCATACTGTTTCTTTTTTTCAGGGAAATTGAAAAGAAAAATAAATATAATTATGGCAGCCTGTACCCCTCAATGCCCCATTTTCACTCTTCGCTCTTTTACTCATATACAATAAAATTTTTTTTCTCTTTTTCCCGTCCCTAGTACACTTATATTGCTTTAAACACTGAATAATATAAAAATTTCTCTCAAAACCCCCTTCACTGCTCACTTTCCCCTTAACTTCACAAAAACCCCTTTCAGTTTTTACCCTTCAAAACCCTCTTTCACTGCTCACTTTTTTCCCTTAACTTCACAAAACCCTTCATTTAACCCCCTTTTTCCCCTCCCCTACCCACCTCACTTTACAGTCTGGCTTTTACCAATAACTTCTAACTCCTTTCCATTTGGGAGAAAAAAGGTTAATCAGTGGTTTTTTTCCTTCAAATCCCCCTCAAATTCCCTTTACGGGGGTTTTTGTCGTGTTTTTTTTTCTTACCCTTTTTTCGCTCAGCCATTTTTAAAACACTGAGGGGGGTAACACCCCCTGACTTCATTGAGTTTATAGAATATTGGCTTTTTCTGCTATGATTCTCTCACGTCACGGTCACGAATATAGGCCTGCTAAAATATTAACCTTGACTATTTACCTATTCACTTTTTTCCCCCCGACTGGGGACGAGGGAAACCGTCCTATACCTTTGGGGTTTAAAAACTGTGATTTGACGATGTCTCCTGTGTTTCCCTCTCGTAGCACTGGTACAGGGGATATGATTTGGGGGCAGATATATCTACGTCAACAATAACGTCAGTAAAGATGAAAATTTCACTTCGCTATTGCGCTGGCATACTGCTGTTTGAATGCCGGTCAGCCATGTTTTAAAAGGCTCAAAACTTTTTCCCTCGTTTGGCACTGACGAAAAAAATCCTACAGAAACCCGGCATTTCCTTGGAGTTTTTTTATCAGGATTTTTTCCATGTTGTCTTCCCCTTAAACACGTGCATTGATTGGGGGGTCAGTTATTTCATTTTTGGAAAACATCTGGCTGGTTTACGTCTGGCGCAGGTCGGTACTTGAATGCCGGGCCCCTACGTCATATTTAGTCCATTTCGTTTCGTCACCCCATTTTTTTTGTAACTAAGTTAAAATTTTGTTTTTTGCGCAGACTTGCAAATTTGGCCCTCACTGGATTTTGGATAGGCCCAGGGGGCGGCAAGATATAGGAGCACCTTTTTGCTGCTTGCTGCACAATGCATGTTAATAAAATACAGACTTTTTTAATCCTTCGACAAGTGTGACCATGGCGTAATAGTGCCAAAAACTCTAAAGGAATAACAGGAAAAGTCGGGCGATGAATCTATAATTTTCCTCACTAACAAACACAGAGAGTAGTCCGTCAAAAGAGTAAAATCCGAGGCAGCTACGGTGAAAAGCTCTTTTTCCACAAGGCACAGTACTCGCTCCCATCTTGTTCCTCATCCTCATATCCGACATAGACAAGATGTCAGCCACAGCACCGTGTCTTCCTTTGCAGATGACACCCGAATCTGCATGACAGTGTCTTCCATTGCAGACACTGCAAAGCTCCAGGCGGACATCAACCAAATCTTTCAGTGGGCTGCAGAAAATAAAGGGAAGTTCAACGATGAGAAATTTCAATTACTCCAGATAGGGTTAAACATTAGGAAATTAAATCTTCATCAGAGTACAAAACAAATTCTGGCCACAAAATAGAGCGAAACACCAACGCAAAGACCGGGGAGTGATCATGTCGGAGGATCTCACCTTAAAGGGACCATAACATTGTATCAACCGCATCTGCTAGAAAAATAAACAGGATGGATAATGAGAACCTTCAAAACTAGGGAGGCCAAAGCCCATGATACACACCTTCAGGTCACTTGTTCTATCTAGGCTGGAATTTTGCTGAAACACTAACAGCACCTTTCAAGGCAGGTGAAATTGCCGACCTAGAAAATGTACAGAGAACTTTCACGGCACGCATAACGGAGATAAAACACTTCAATTACTGGAGCGCTTGAGGTTCCTAAACCTGTAAAACCCTGGAACGCGGGAGGGAGAGATACATGATTATATACACCTGGAAATTCCTAGAGGGACAGTACCGAACTTGCACACGAAAATCACTCACTACGAAAGCAAAAGACTTGCAGACGATGCACCATCCCCCCAATGAAAAGCAGGGGTGTCACTAGCACGTTAAAACCTACAATAAGTGTCAGGGCCCGAGACTGTTCAACTGCCTCCCAGCACACATAAGGGGGATTACCAACAACCCCGGCAGTCTTCAAGCGGGCACTGGAAAGACCTAAATCATTTCCGATCACAGGCGGGGCTGTACTTTTGGTTGCGTCAGCCAGCAGCAACAGCCTGGTTGTCAGGCCTATCCACCAGGGGGGCCGGTCACGACCGGGCTGGGGGGGGCTTTTGACCCCCGAACCTCTCCAGGTAAACCCGGAACTGCCTCTGCTTTAGGAATAATTTTTAGGAAGAATAAATAAGAAAATATTTTTTATGAATGCAGTTAGAAGCCTGAGAGATCTATAACCCACTATGATAACTGAATAGATAAGTATTTTATGGAGCAAGTGAAAATTGAACAGGTGACTGATTTTAGGGCCCCGGGGCTTAGGCTTGGTTACAAGACTTCTGGCATTTTGGGAACACACAGATGATGTCAAACTAAAGGAAAATTATGGGGTCAGGCAATGGCACGTCTTAAAAAACTATGTCTTAATTGTCCATTTATTGAGGAATACAGAGACAGACAGATAATAACCTATGTACATGTAAATTCTTTTTATGAAAAAAATACCAGAATACAAACAAATTTCCAAATAGCTTTAACAATAAGTAACTAAATTTTAGATATAAATCCATATGATTCTTGCTCCCCCTTTTGGGGGCCATTTTCCTACCTTTTGTGTACCATATCTCTTGCACACCTCCCAGGTGATAGGGGGCACAATAAACTAGCCACTTCGGTGGAAAATCAAAAAAAAAAAAAAAAAAAAAAACTGGTACAATTTACAAAAAACCCACATTAAAATATCAAAGCCATGAAAAACCCCACAAAAAAGCAGTATACAAATTAAAAATCACTTGGGTTTAACACAAATAAATTCAAAAAATTCAAAAATGGAAACAGTAAATGAAAATGTTGTAAACCTTTGGGGCCCCGCCCCACTCGTCTACATGGATGGTTTTATAAGGTAAATCCAACCGAACTAGTGTGCTATAGCCTAAACCGGCTTTAAATTCACCGTAAATAATAACTAGATTTAAAACTGTCCCAGCTACATAAATTTTAAAATATTGCACCACCAGCCTAGCTATGGGTACCTTTCAAATCCACTGTAAAATAATTAACACCAAGTCTCCCACTCTGGTTTACTTTTAATCACGTAAAATAATTAAATTTTACAACCTTCTTACCTACCCGGCCTGCCTTAAAATTTCTGCAAATAACACTTCTGTGTTATCAGCTTGGCCACTTCTGTGAACTCTTGGCCCGGGCTAATTTAACCAACTCTTTTAAACGGGTTTTCCAACTGTGGCCTAGCTAGTTAATTTTTTAACCTCCCTATTCCACATCACAGTTCAAAGGACCACTTGTAAAAATTTTGTCTGGACTGCCTCCATGTGAGTTATCTACCCGACAAGCTCTGTGACCCCAAGCCCGGGGTTTGGGACCTCACCCTCACAAGTGCTTACGGGACGATTTTCATAAATAACTGATGTTGCAAGAAATCTTGCCTGCATCACGATAAAGGGACAATTTACTTGGTTTGGTAAATTATTCGGTCTTCAGCCTCCCTAACTTCCCCCTGGACTTCCCCTAAAACCCCAGGGGCAACTGGGAGCCTTAATTCCTGCAAAATTTAACGTTAATTTGTGACCTCCGCACCTCAGAAATTCCCCCCTTTCCAAGGGGGGTATACCCTAGACTAACTATGTAGAGAGTGACCCTAGCTCTAGCTGACCACGGGATGTAAAGGCAGAAATGCCGGGTGCCAAAGGGCCCACAGATGACTTGCCCCCAAATTTTCCCCCGACACGGCCCGATCCTAAGAAAAAATGGAGGGGTTGTCTTACATAGGGGCCGACGGGGGAGGGCAACTACTGTAAATCTAGGTGCCTCCACCAGAAATTTCCCCAGGTCTATATTTTAAGACATGTCAAATTCAAATTTAAATTCAAAGTTTTTTCTCTAAAGGATTACAATCAGTTTTCAGAAAAATTGGGTTTTTGTTTGGTTTACATGAGTAAATTGGATTACAGATTGTACCACTAGAAAGCTTAGCATGGGTAGCATTTCGGGCATACAGTTTTTTTCTTAATGTAAAATATTACAAATTATGGGTAAGTTGTATTATGGCTAAGTGACAAATACTAGTTTATGAGTTTAGAATGTGAATGCTTTTGTTTTGGCACAGTATTAGTTTCGTATTGGATATCACAGGGTTCATTTTTTTAAGACTGAAATTAAAAATTTCTGTTTATGGCAAATGGTGAGGAGTGAAGTTGGGAAACCCCCAGGTGGTTTTTTTGTAGTTATTGACGGGGTGAACAGGGAATAAGATTTTTTTTAAGGTAGTTTTGAAGGTGTGATGTGTCTGCACCTAGAGTTCTCAGGTAGGGTATTCCCGATTTTAGGGCCTTTGACTACATTGAATTTTTGTAAAAGGTTAGTCGGGCACGGGAATGTCGTAGAGATGTTTGTGTCCCGGTGTTATGCCTGTGGGTTCTGTCACAACTATCAAGAAAGCATTTTAGGTCAAGTAGATATTAGAGTTTTTAAGGCCCTGAGATATAGATTGCACAGTAATAAGTGTGGATGTACTGAACTGGGAGTAAGTTTAGATCTTTGAAGAGTGGGGGTGTGCTGCCAGGATGGGAATTTAGTGATTATTCTTACTGCAGCTTTTTGTTGGGTTATTATTGGCTTTAGGTTTGTTGCTGCAGTTGATCCCCAAGCACAAATAGCATAGTGAGTATGGATAAAAAGTGAGTGGTATAGTGTGAGAAGGGCATTTTGCGGCACGTATATCGTATCTTAAGGGATCCCAACCCCTTTTTGGGATACTTTTTGGGGCTAAGCTGGGATAGGGTGCTGAAATTCGGGTTTTTTGTCAAGGTATAAGCCTGGAAATTTTTCCCCCCCATTATTTCTGAAATTGAGGTTTCAATTTTAATTTTAAAATTTTGGCATCCCTTTTCGCTACAAACATAATAAGTAAGTTTTGTCAGTGTTAACAAAGTTTATTGGTGTCATCCAAGTCGATATTTTAACAGCTCCTCATCAAAGGGGTGTTAGGGGGGAAAATTGGGGGGTGAGAGATGACATAAGTCGTGTCATCACAAAGAAAAGGGTTTTCAGGTTTTGGGGATACGTTTAAGGTCATTGTGTATATGAGGAAGAGCGGGGGCCCAAGGAACTTCCCTGGGGAAACCCAATCAAGTGCCGGTTGCGATGCGTGCTTTAATGGTGACGTAGATACCTTTTAGAATAAAAGTTTGAAATAACAAGCGCATGGCCTCTTATCCAGTGGTCAATTTTTGTGGTAGGTTTCGGGTTTACTGTGTAAAAAGTTTTTCTTAGGTCAAAAAAAATTTCCTAGTGGATATTCCTTTTTTTTAAATGCTGTGTAAAGCAGATCTAGCTTTTTTATGTTTCATCATTAGTGTTTTTTATTTTTCCTAACCCAAAACGGGCAGGGGTTAGTATGTTTTGAGCCGTTATAAATGAATCACTTTTGTACACATTTTTCTCAAAGATTTTGGTACAAGGTAAGTTAGATATTGGCCTATAGTTTTTTAATCTTAGGGTCACCACCTTTATGTTTTGGGTAACCCTTGCCATCTTGAGTATTTCGGAAGGTGCAAGTCTCTATTGACTTGTTAAAAAGTAATAAAATGCTGCGAAAGGACAGGCCCGCCCCTTTGTACAGTAAGGTACATAGACAGTTTTCCCCCCCGATTTTTATTTTTTAAGTGATTTTTATGACTAAATGATTTCCGGGGGCTCGTTGGTGCAAGATAAAAGGAAATTTTGGGGAATTTTCCATCTGGAGTCCCCGCATGGGCATTGGTTTTGGATTTTACGGCAGTTAGATCCATGTTTGAGAAAAGTCGTTATCTTTTTAACTGTGTCAGGGGGAGTAGGGGTTTTTTCATTATTTTTTAGGACAAATTCGGGTTTTTTTCTCATTTTTGGGGGTCCCAGATCTGAGAGATGTTTTCCGGGTCTTTTTTATTCCCTCAGTGTTGTGAATCTACTGAGTAGTAAGTTGTTTTTGGGTTTTTTTTTCACTATGGTGAAGCGAGAAAGTGTTTTTAAAAGTACTTTGTTATTAAACCCTGCTATATTGCTTTTTATATTGGGTTTCTTGTCAATGGGTTTTTAAAAGGGGCTGGGTTAGCCTGGCAACCACCGTTTGTTTTTGATCTGTTTTGTTTTTAAAAGGACAATGTTTTTTTGTATAGTCAAGTAATTTTTAAGAAAGATTCCCGTCCTCATCAATACCATTGGCCTTGGAGAAATTTTGTACCAATCAAAAGTCTCTAGGCGCTGTGAACTTCCTTACTGAGGCCTCGTCATGGAGTTAAAAGAGACTTTGTTGTATTCAAGTGGGGGGTTTACTAAAGTTTTGTCAGGAGAAGGTAGGGTAGTGGCTGTAGTGCTTTCTGTGATACCCGATTTAAGGGGGGGAGTATATTGGGCCATATGGGTCTATTTTGGTTGCACTTGTCTCAGTGACCTGGTTGGGTTTTGTTATTGTTGGTATAGAATGTGTTTTTCAATTTTTAAGAAATCGTTACAGGGAAGCCAGGGTTATGTTTAAGTCTCCAGCTAAAAAAAGGTGGTGCTTATTCATTTTTCTTTTTTTATTAGTGACTTTAATTTCTCACTGAAATTTGGGGGGGTGTTTGGGGGGAGTTCCGGGAAATGGCACCAATTTTTTAGGGGTCTTTAAGTTTTTTCAGTAAAATTGCAAAAATTTTTTTTCCCCCCCATTCATCACTAGACAAGTGGTGCTAAGAAAGATAATTGGTCCATCACCCTTGAAGTCAGATTTGAGGGTTTTCATCCCCCCAGCCGAGATGTTTTTTTTGCCGTCTGGAACTATCTGAAGTCTGGGAACTATCTGATAGTTTTCCGAATAGGGGAAAAAAACTCCAGGGTGAGGGACTGACAAACCCCAAATCTACGACTTCAAGAGTGATGGACTAATTAAAATTGTCTTCACTCCTGCTGCCCCTTTTTTTACTTTCTTTATTCGACGAAAAGCCTACTGTGTAGGCAAAACGTTTTTGGGAAAAAAATTGCCTAACTGTTGCCATGATCTTATTTAAAACCTTTCTTTGGGTTTAATCTTGTCCGGCTTCGCTTTGTGGGTACCTTCCTTTCCCATTACATTGTAAAATGCTCCAAAATTCAAAAAACCCCCTGACTTAAAACCCGATTCTTTTTTCCCCTTCTCCTTTTCCCTTTCTCCCTTTTGGGGTTTTCTTTTTTAGCCTTGGGGATTTGGGCCATTATTATTATTTCCCCCTCTCCCTCTGTTTTTTGGTTCCTACCTTTTTTGGGCCCCTAGCTCCCTTGTGGGCCCCTAGCTCCCTCGTGGGCCTCCTAGCTCCCTTGTGGGCCTGTAGCTCACTTGCAGTGCTCTTTCTTAGTATTTGACTCACTCCACTATACTACTACTACCTCTGCGACTACCTCTCTTCCTCCTTTCCTACTACCTCTCTTGTCCTGTCCCTGTCTGCTGGCCTATATATACTGCCTCCTCCTCTGCTTTCTGTTAGTGTGACTTTATAAATGGTGTAAGTCGGACAGAAACGTCGTTGTAAGGTCCTCTCTTCTGTGTGCAGGTTATTTGTGTATTGCTCCAGTCACGGTATTGTGCCTTTTTGTTATTTATTGATATCCATTTTAACAGTGCATTGTTGTTACCAATCCTTGTTGATTAAAGCCTATAGGGCTTTATTGATTATTTTTTCCAATTCATTGGAAAGTAGGCTTAATTTTTTCTGCTTTGCTCTCATTCTGGTTAGATTCTGAGTTAAATTTCCAAATTAGGTTCTATTGAAAAAATGCAATCATGAAACAACAGTTATTAATGGTTAGTCTTAATTTCATCTGAACTTGACTCACTTATTTCGTTTCCTAACTTCATTTCATTCTCAGTAGGATAATAGAATTGGCACCATTTATTTCTTTGTCACCATTAAAAATTACCGAATATTCAGTAGAACCAAAATGGTGAACCTGGTTTTTTTTTCAGATAATTGATGTAATATCATGCCTCATGGAATGTATAAATCGAAGAGGCCTCGAGGATGTCAACAAAGGAAGGCAAAAAATGAAAAAAGTTCATCTAATGTGAAAAATGGCTAGGTCTATTGTTCAGTATCTCAGTGTTATCTTACTGATAACACTGATGGCGATTCTGACTCCGACAATGGTAATATAAGTGAAAGGAATGAAGGGAATGAGAGTCTGAGAGAGTTAGCATCGATGTGTGACGCTTCTTGGAAAATTCCATTTCCAGACCATTCCAGGATGGCCCTTTTCGTGTTACAAAGAGAACAAATGCAAAAGGCGATGAACGTCAACCTTCTAAAGAATGGTTCTTCAAATAGATGCAGAATGGTGAGAAAATTTTGCGATCATGGATTGTGTACTCGCCATATACAGCAGTTACTGCTGTAGATTGTTTGCATCTAGTGTTACAAGTATAACATCAAAGTTTGTGACTGGGTTTCAAATATGGTGGAAGCTGAATCCAAAAGTACACAATCATAAAACTTCTGATGAACACCTACGTTGCCTCGAGAATTGGGAAACCATGGCAACGGGTCTAAGGGTAAACAAAACCATTGATGAAGAAATAATTGTTTTAAGGAAAATCCAGAAGAAAAGGTGGAAGGAAATATTGTACAGGTTGCTCGACATTACACTGTTTCTGGCTAAACAAAACTTAGCATTTCGCGACCACAGGGAGGACGAATTCTCATCAAATAGAGGAAACTTTCTTGAGATGGTTGAATTAATAGCTAAGTATGATCATGTGCTAAACGAGCACCTAATGAGACTGAAGTGCAGCTCAAGTGAACACAGGTCATCAGTTTCGTATCTCTCGCCATCAACTCAAAATGAGTTTTTAAGTGTTCTGGCAAATCGAGTCAAAGAGAAACTTGTTACTGATATCAAGAGAGCTGTATACTACAGCGTTATGTTTGACAGTACACCAGATGTGACACACACTGACCAAATGTCAGAAATTATCAGGTGCGTGCAAATGGAGGATGGAAGAGTTCAAGTGAAGGAAGTTTTTTTGTCTTTTTCCTTGGAAGGGCAAAAAAGCTGCTGATATCAATTCTTATATCCTAAAAAAGCTGGAAAGTGATGGACTGGACTTCATGCTGTGCCGTGCTCAGGGATATGACAGTGTTGCCACCATGGTCGGGGTCCATGGTACTGTGCCGTACTCAGGGATACCTGGAGACCTGGAGTTTACCTGGAGAGAGTTTCGGGGGTCAACGCCCCCGCGGCCCGGTCTGTGACCAGGCTTCCTGGTGGATCAGCGCCTGATCAATCAGGCTGTTGCTGCTGGCTGCACGCAAACCAACGTACGAGCCACAGCCCGGCTGATCAGGAACTGACTTTAGGTGCTTGTTCAGTGCCAGCTTGAAGACTGCCAGGGGTCTTTTGAAATTTCCCCCTTTTATGTTTTGCTGGGGGGCCCATTTTGAACAGTCGGGGGCCCCCGGGACACAAAATTGTATGGTCTCAAAACGTGCTAGTGACCCCCCAATGTTTTTCTTTGGGGGGAAATGGTGAAACGTCTGCCAAGTTTTTTTGCTTTCGAAAGTGATTGATTCTCGTGTCAATTTTCGGTACAAGCCCCTAGGATTTTACCATTTGTATAAAATCAGTATCTTTTCCCTCCTCCCGGGTTCCCGGAATAAGGTTTAAAAACCCCAAGCGCTCCCCAGTACTTTAAGGTGTTTTTTACCCCCCCGGGAAGGGCGCGCAACCGGGGAAAGTTCCCCGAAAAAAAAACCCCACTTTTCCAGCAAAAAACCCCTTTTAAAAAACCTTTTCATCCCTTTTATTACACCTGCCCCACAAAAGGGGGGGCGGGGTTGGGGGGTGAAAATATTCCACCAAAAGATAGAACAAGTGACCTGAAATGCCCCATTCAGGGGTTTGGGCCTCCCTATTTTTTGAAGGTTCCATTATCCATCCTTTCATTTTTCTAGCAAAGCGATTGATACAATTTTTATGGCCCTTTGAAGGGGGAGATCCCCCGCCCAAAATTTCACCCCCAAAGGTTTTTGACTTTGGGTGTTTCGCTTTTTTTGGGGCCCCAAAATTTTGTTTTTTGTATTCTGATGAAGATTTAATTTCCTCATTTTTAAACCAAAATCTGAGTAATTGAAATTTCTCATAAATTGAATTTTCATATTTTTTTCCCCTGCAGCCCACTAAAAGTTTTGGTTAAATTCCCCCTGGAGCCTTGCATTTGTCTGCAAGGGGAAGACACTGTCATGCAGTTTCGGGTGTCATCTGCAAAGGAAGAAAGGGTTTGCTTTTGGCTGACATCCTTGTCTAGGGTCGGATATGAGGATGAGGAACAAATGGGAGCTAGAAATTTGGGGCCTTGTGGAACATAGCTTTTCACCGTAGCTGCCCTCGGCCTTTACTCTTTGAGACTACTTCTGTTTTTCTTTTAGTGGGGAAAATTTTATAGATCCATCAAACCCGATTTTTCCTGTTTTTTCCCCTTTACCCCGCTTTTTTCTGCGCTATTACCCCCGGGTCACACTTGTCAAAAGGTTTTTGCAAAGTCTTATATATTACAATCTCCCATTTTTTTTTGTCTTCTTTTGCCTTTAGGACCTTTTTCCGTATTTATCCAGTATTGGGGACAGACGGGAAAGGCAAACCTTTCTAAACCCCATTTTTCCCCTTTGGGTTGTTTTAACTGAGGGGTTTTCTAAAAGGGGTTTTTTGATCTTGCTTTTTAAGCCCCCTTTCCCAAAGATTTTTATGAATGGGATTTTTAGTGCTTTTGGTCGGGTAGTTTTTTTGCTGTTGTTTTAAACTGCCCCCCTTTGGGGAGGGGGGCAGGGTCTGTTTTTTTTAAATTTAACTGGGGGACGCCCCCCCGTGTCCATCCCCCTCCATAGATGGAAAATGGCCCGTGAAAAAGGGGCTTTTTTGCAGTTCTTGAGGAAAAACAGATTTTCCATGATCTGGCCCTGGGGCAGATTGCAGGGGAAAGCCCTTTTACCCGCCTTTTTAAGTCTTTTGGGCGCCCGGGATAAAAACGGATAGGGCTTGTGTTAACAAATTTTGTGGCTCTCTCAAAAAAAAAATTCCCTTTTGATCTTCGACCCCCGGGTTTTGTTAGCGGCTTGCAAAAAAACTAGTCATTGGGACTTGAATACCCTCACTCTTCCTTGTTGTATCTGTGTGGGCCCCATCTTGTTTAAGTGGGGGCCCCAAATACGGGAAAACGTTTTTCTCGATTTTGATTTGGCATAGGAGAAAAAATATTTTTGGGTTTCTTTCGATTTCATTTATGGCTTTTATTTTCCCCGCGATTCCTGACTCCTAAAGTTTCCCTTTTAGGTTAAGTTCGATCCCTTGCTATTTCTTTTGGCCCAAAATGTTGCCCCCCCAAAGTTTTTGGAGTTTTTGGAGATTTTTCCGGGGTAGTGGGGAAATTTAAATACGCGGGAAGGAATACAAAATTAAATGCCCTCATAGGGGACAGGAGCCATAGTAGGGAAAAAAGTGAGCCCAAAGATAAGAAAAACCCCCAAAATTTTGCAAACTAGAAATACCACAGGAAATAGCGAACAAGAGGACTCCACTAGCAATAGTGGGATATATTACCAAAAACAACTGGGGGGAGCCCCAAATTTTGGGCTAGGGGGGGAAAGAAGAAACAGGGAAACATCCCACCAACGGGGAAAAACAAAAAAGCCGTGCCCATTTTACAACAGGAAAATCAAACTCCCCTTCCTAAAAGCTTTTTCACCCTGAATTTGGGAACCTCCTCAGTACAGGAAAGACTGTGCTATAATTTTAAATTGCCGGGCAAAACCACTAAAGGGACAAAAAGATAAAAAACATCCAGGCCAGGGAAAAAAACCTGGGTAGCCACAGCAACTCAAGGGGGGAAGGGGTTTTTTTTTAGGCCCAACAAAAGGAAAAAAAAAACGGGCAAAAAAAGGGGCAGAAATCGTAAAAACCAAATCCAGTCTTTCCGGAGGGGAAACCCCACAGTTCGAGGCCCCCCACTCCAAACCAACAAACAGATGCTAATCCCTTTAAAAAAAACCCCCCCCCCCGAACCAACAAAACCACCAGTCGGGGATGACTTTTCTTTTTTGCAAATATACAGGGTCAAAGCCGAAAAAAAACCAAAAAAAAATAACTTTCATCCGTGGATTTCTTGCAGAGCCCAAAGGCAATTTCGCGGTTTTTCACTGAAAACCCACATAAATGAAAAAATTGGAAAAACGAAATATGGACCCCGGGTTTAAAAACCTGTACAGGGGTGAAAATTTTAACAAAAAAAAGGGGGGGGGTTTTTGGCCTGTACTTTGCAAGAGTCAACTTTTTTTCACAGAACGGGCCAAATGCCCCAAATGAGGGTAGTGGAATTTTTTAGCAAAAAAGGGTCGAGTTTCAAAACCTAGCCCTTGTTGGAATAGTCTACAACCCCTCCGATGAAACCCCCCCAGCAATTCCGGGAAACCGCTTTTTAAAAAATTGAAAACTGCCCTCAAAATCTTCCAGACCCTTGCCCCCAACTTCTTGCTCCGGGGGGTTTTTAAAACCTAAGGCATCAAAAATTTGGAGGAATATATCAAAAAATTTTGGTTGCATTTAATAACAGCAGGGGCAGCTCTGAGGGAAAAACTCACACTAAACGATTTTTTAAATCTCTGCACAAAATTCAATTTAAACCAGCAAAAAAAAGCCTCCCTAGACTGGAGAATACACCTAGCCCCTTCTTTTCACTAACAATGATGTTCTGAAAACAAATGTCACCAAATCAAAAAAAAATAAAACCCCAAGATCAAAAACGTAATTGGGGTTTCTGAAAAGTAACCCGTGGAGCCCCAAAACCGACATAATGAGACTAGCCCGAAGAACTTCCCCAAAAATTAAACTTAAAAATTAAAAAAAACAAAAGGGGGACCAAAAAAACCAAGTTCAAAACCGATAAAAGCTGGAAGAAATACTAAGAAACACAGACCCCAAATTTAAATGCCTAGAACAGATTAAATTGGGGGCACTCGTTTAAAGGGGCACAAGGCATTTTTTCCCCTCTAAAAAAAAGGGAGGATAATGAAAAAATAGAAAAAAACAGGTGCCCCTTTTAAACGGGCGAGGGAAAAGAATAACAAGCGGCAAAAAGAGGTCAAATATCTAAAAATGCACGGGGAGACATTGGTCCAAAAGAAATAGCAAGCATCAATTATGCAAAAGGAATCTTATGGGTTTTCAGGAATCGCGGGAAGAACAAAAGCCAAAAAATGAAATCGAAAGCCCCCCAAATTTTTTTCTTCCCCTATCCAAATCAAAGTCGAAACAACGTCCAGTTTTGGGGCCCCCTATTTAAAACAAGATGGGCCCCTTACAAAAGATACGGGAAAAGGGAAAATGAGTGAGCTACCAAGTCCCAATATAAACCTCAGTTTTTAGCAAGCCGCAAACCCAGACGGGAAAAGTTAAAGGGATCAAAATGAATTTTTTATGAGAACCAAAAAAATTTGATTAACACAAGCCTATCTAAAGTTACCTGATGCCAAATGACTTCGAACGGCGAAAAATTTACATGCCCATGCACTCTGCTCCGGGGCCAGACTCAGGGAACCCCTGTTTTCATCAAAAACTGCAAGAAGCCCATATCACAAACCTTTTCCATCCTATGGGGGGAGAAAGGACAAGGGGGGAGTCCCACAGTTACAAAAAAAACAACAGAAAATGCCCCAATTCCACAAAGGGGGCAGAAAAATGAACAGCAAAGAACAAAAAGCCCAAAAAGCACTAACATCCCAATCATAAAAATCTTTAAAAGGGGTCCTAAAAAGAAAGATCACCCACCCATCTAGAAACCCTTCATTTAACAAAACCCGGGCAACATGGTTTAGAACAGGTCGCTCCTGTCTGTCCCCAACCCTTTTTGGTTTCACAAACAAAAGGGTCCAAAAATTCCAACTAAAAAGAAAAAAAGAAGCAATGTAATATATACAGATTTTGCAAAAGCCTTCGACAATTTGGGACCATGGCGAAATTAGCGCACAAAATGCGTGCAAAAAGGAAATAACAGGAAAAGTCAAACCTTTGGATCAATAATTTTCCCCTCACTAACAGAACACAGTGGGTCTCAAAAAGAGTAAAGTCCGGGGAGCTACGGTGAAAAGCTTTTTTCCAAAAAGGCACAGTACTCCCCTCCCATCTTTTTTCCCCTCATCCTCATATCACATAGACAAGGGTGTCAGCCCCAGCAAACCCTGTCTCCTTCAGATACAACCCGAATCTTTCATGACAGTGTCTTTTCCATTGCAGACACGCAAAAGGGTCCAGGCGGACATTTTAAACCCAAAACTTTCAGTGGGTGCAGAAAACAATATGAAGTTCCAACGATTTGAAATTTCAATTACTCAGATATGGTAAACAAAAAAGAAAATTTAAAATTTTATCAGAGTACAAAACAAATTCTGGCCAAAAAAATAAAAGCGAAAAACCAAAGTCCAAGACCTTTGGGGGTGATTTATTTTCGGGGATTTTCACCTTCAAGGGCCATAACATTGTTAAAACAATCGCCCTCTGCTGAAAAAAAGACAGGATTTGGGTAATGAGGAAACCTTCCCAAAGGGGAAACCAAGCCCATGAAGAAAAAATCTTCAGGGCACTTGTTCCCAAACTACTGGGAAAAATTGCTGCACACTAACAGCAACCCTTTTAAGGCAGGAGAAATTGCTGACCTAAAAAAAATGTACAAGAAAACCCCACGGGCCCCCTGCAAAACAGAGAAAAAAAACACCTCAAAAATTTCTTGGGGGTGCTTGAGGGGGTTTCCCAAACCTGTAACCCCGGGAAAGCAGGGGGGGAGAATACATGATTATATTCACCCGGAAAATCCTAGAGGGACTAGTACCGAACTTTTTCACTCGGAAATCACTCCCCTACAAAGCAAAAAACTTGGCAGACCCATGCAAAACATCCCCCCAAAAAAAGGGAGGGGGGCCCCTAGCACGTTAAGAGAAAACACAATAAGTGTCAGGGGGGCCCCAACTGTTCAACTGCCTCCCAAACAAACATAAGGGGGGGGTTTCCAACAGACCCCTGGCAGTCTTCAAGCTGGCACTGGACAAGCACCAAAATTCCCCCTCCCCCGACCAGGGCCGGCGGGGGCTCATACTTTTTTTTTTCATGCAGGGCCCCCGGGGAGCAACGCCTTGTTATCAGGCTCAGATCCCCCCAGGAGGGCCCGGTCACAGACCCGGGGCCCCGGGGGGGTTGACCCCAAACTCCTCCAGGTAAACTCCCGGGAAAAAAAATGATAAAATTACCGAAAAAACTGGTGGGGGCTTTCCTTTTTTGGTGGGTTGGGAGGAAAAGGAATAAAAACCAGGGAAACATGCCCAACAGGGGAATACAGTCACAGGAACCCAAGGCAAAAAGGAAACCAAGCCTGTGCACCCTACATGGGACTTTGGGATCTGCAGACATGGGAAATCGGAAAAACAACGGGACGTCAACTATGCCACCCTAGAAAATGCCCCCTGCCCATATGACAACAGGAAAAAAGCAAACCCCTTCCTGAAAACTTTTTCCACCCTGGGAAAAGTGTACCTTTTTCAGTACAGGAAAAGACTGGCAAAAAATTAAAATTTCCAGGGACACCATCTAAAGGGACAAAAAAAATACCAAAAAATCCAGGCCATGGGAAAACCTTTGGGGAGCCACACCACCAAGAGGGAGAGGTTTTTTAAATGCCCGGAAGGGGAAAAAAAAATGGCAGGAAATGGCGAAATCGTAAAAACCAAATCCATCCCTTCCCGGGGTGGAACCAAAAAGTCGATGGCCTCCCCCCTCCAAACCAACAGATACAGATACTAATGCCGGAAAAAAAAACCCCCCACCAGTACCAACCAAAACCAACCCCGTCCGATGACATTCTTCTTTGCAAATAAAAACATTTTCCAAAGCCACAACAAACAACAAAATCCCCTTTTTTCCGTGGGCTGCTTCAAAAGGCAAAGGCAAAGTTCGCGGCTTTCACTGAACCCCCCATAAAGGATCACTTGGAAAAACAAAAAATGGGGTTTCCCCGGGTTTCAACCTATACAATGTGAAAAGAGTGAACAGGGAAAAGGGGGGGGGGGGTTTGGGCCCTTTCATTGCAGAGTCACTTTTTGCACAGAAATGCCTAATGCCTCAAATGAAGAAAGGGGGAAATTTAAACAGTAAAGGGCGAGAAAACAAAACCTAGTCATTTGGTAGTCTAAAAAGCCTCCGGATCAACACCCAGCAATTTCCCCGGAACAACTGTTAAAAATTGATCATGTCTTGAAAAACTTTCCCGCTCCCGCCCCCCAACATCTTGGCTCCTGGGGGATTTCAACTTAAGGCACCCAAAATTGGGGGAATATAGAAAAAAATATTGTTTCAGTAAAAAACCCCCAAGAGGGAGCTCGATGAAAACTCACCTCACCCGAGCCCCTTTTTAAAACTCCCGCAAAAAAATTCAATTTAAAAAAACCCCAAAAAAAAGAGCCCCACTAGAATTTGGGGAATACCAGACCTCATCTTCACTAACAATGATGAAACTGATTTAAAAGTGTTCCCCCAAACCCCAAAAAAATACACCTTTAGTCACAACATAATTGAGGGTTTAAAACAAAGTATGTTTTGGAGCCCCCCCCCGACATAATGAGGCTAGTCACGAGGAGCATTCACCCAAAATTTAACTTTAATAACAAAAACATAAAGTGGGACCAAGTAAACCAATTTTTTAAAACCCATATAAGCTTAGAAAAATACTAACAACACGACCCCCCAAATTATGCCTAAAACAGATTAACTTGGTGGCACTCGATTATGCACCAAAACTTATTTCCTCTAAGAAAAAGGAGGAGTAAGGGAAAAAAAAAAGAACAGGCCCCCCCTTACAGGGGACGGGAAAAGGAAAAACAGGGGCACTAAAAGAGGGCAATATATTTTGAAAAAGCGTAGGGAGACACTGGGCAGAGGGGAAAAAGCAACATCCCAACCTTTTGCTAAAGGGAAAACTTTTAGGAGTCAGGAATGCGGGAAGAACTAAAAGCCATAAATGAAAACGAAAGAAACCCAAATATTTCTTTTTCCCCCACCAAAACAAAGTCGAGAAAAACGTCCATTTTTGGGGCCCCCACCCTTTAAAAAAATGGGCCAAAACAGATGGGAGCAAGGAAATGGTGAGCTACTCAAGTCCCAATAGGGAAATCAGTTTTTTTTGCAAGCCGCTAACCAGACTGAGAGTCGAAAAATAAAATGAATTTTTTAAAGGAGTAGCGACAAAAAATTTTATTAACACCAAACCATCTGATGTTTCCTGATGCCAAATAAATTCGAACAGGCAAAAAGACATTCCCATGCCCCCTCCGCCCAGGGGCCCCCACTCATGGGAAATCCGTGTTCATCAAGAACTGCAAGAAGCCCATAAACGAGCCTTTTTATCCAACCTTGGGGAGGGAAACAATTGGGGCACGGGGGTCGTCACAAAAATTTTCTAAAAACAAAAGAAAATAGGCCCCCCTCCCAAAAAGGGGCAGTTAAAAACAACAGCAAAGAACTACCCAAACCCATAGCACTAACAACCCATAACAAAAATTCTTTTTAAAGGGTCCTAGAAGCAATATCACCACCCATCTAGAAACCCATCATTACACAACCCAGGGGGAACCCTGGGTTTTAGGAACAAATTTGCTCCCTTTTTGTTTTAACATTTTTGGGGTTTCCAGCGGTCCCCAAAAACGGCAAAAAAAAGAGCTTGTAATTACCGGGAGAATCTTAACTTTGGTAAAAGATGTTTCTAAGCGTAAAAAAGGGTATTAATAACAAATTTAAAAGCCCTTGAAAGTTTGACCAAAAAAAGGTAATTTTCCCAAAAAAAATTCCGTGCTAAAAAAAAATAACAGGAAAAATCGATCGATGGATCTATAATTTCCTCACTAACAAACACGTAATCGTCAACAAGTAAAGTCCAAGGGAGCACGGTTAAAAGCTCTTTTCCAAAAAGGCACAGTATTTGCCCCCCATCTTGTTTTCCCCATTCCCCATATCTGAAAAGACAAGGATGTCAGCCCCAGCCCCGTGTCTTTCCTTTTCAATGAAAAAACCCGAAACTTTTTCAAAAAAGAACAGGGTTTTTTCTTCCTTTGCCCACTGCAAGGCTCCAGGCGGAAATAACCAAAATCTTTCAGTGGGCTGCAGAAAAAAATATCATGGTTAGAGATACAAACTGATTACCTGTGTTCCCCTTGACTTTCACTTCAGTCTCATTAGTGCTCGTTTTTGCACATGAACATACTTTTGGGTATTAATTCAACCCTCTCAAGAAAGTTTTCCTATTTGAAAGAGAATTCGTCCCCCCTGTGGTCGCGAAATGCTAAGTTTTGTTTTGCCAAAACAAGGGAATGTCGAGCAACCTGTACCAAATTTCCTTTCCCCCTTTTCCCTTTTGGATTTTTCCCTTAAAAAAATTTTTTCTTCATCAATGGTTTTTTTTTTACCCTTTGACCCGGGTTTCCCATTTTCCCCCAAAAATCGAGGCAACCCTAGGTGTTTTAAAACAAAGTTTTTATGGGGGGGGGGGCTTTTTGGGTTCATACCACCATTTTTTTAAACCCAGTCACAAAAATTTGGGTGTTTATACTTGTAACACTAGTGCAAACCCAACTAAAAGCAAAACTGCTTTATATGGCGAGTACACAATCCAGATCCCCAAAATTTTTCTTTACCAATTTTTGCATCTATTTGAAGAACCATTCTTTTTAAAAGGGTTTACGTTCATCGCCCTTTTTTCATTTGTTTCTTTTTGTAACACGAAAAAAAGGGGGGCCCTCCTGAATGGTTTTTGGGAAAAAGGAAATTTTTCCAAAAAAGCTCCAAAAACAAACGATGCCCAACTCTCTCAGACTCTCTTCCCTTCTTCCCTTTCCCTTAAAAAATTCCCCTTGTTTGGGGCCCGAATGCCATCATTGGTTTTTAAAAGTAAAAATAACACTGAGATTTCCCGAACAATAGACCCAACCATTTTTCACATTAATTAAAATTTTTTTCCCTTTTTTTTCCTTTTTTTTGTTGAAAATCCTCGAGGCCCTCTTTTTTGATTTTACATTCCATAGGGAAGATATTAAAATTTTAATTTTTCTAAAAAAATAAAACCAATTTTTAAAACCCTTTTTGGGTTTTACTGAAAAATTTGGTAATTTTAATGGGACAAAAAAAATAAATGGTAAAAACCCCCTTCTATTACCAAAGAAATAAATTTAATTTAGGAAACGAAATAAGTAGTCAAAATTCAGATGAAATTAAACTAACCATTAATAACTTTTTGTTTCCATGATTTCAATTTTTTCAAATAGGCCCAAAAATTTTGGGGAAATTTAACTCAGAACTAACCAGAAAGAAGCAAAAAACAGAAAAAAATTTAAAAAACCTACTTTCCCCAAAGAAAAATTTTGGGAAAAAAATTAAAAACAAATAAAGCCCTATAGGCTTTAAAACAACAAGGATTGGTAAACAACAAAAGCAAAAATTGGGTTTAAAAAGGAATTTAAAAAAATTTAAAAAAAAGGGACAATACCCCACGGGGGCAATACACAAATAAACCCGCACACTAAGAGAGGAGCTTACAACGGCGTTTTTTTGCCGACTTACACCATTTATAAAGTCACACTAACAGAAAGGGAGAGGAGGGGGCCAAGGTAATAAAGCCACAGACAGGGACAGGGCAAGAGAGGTTTGTAGGGAAAGGGGGAAAGAGGTAGTCGCAAGGGTAATATTATAAAAAATGGGGGGTCAAAAACTAAGAAAGAGCACTGCAAGTGAGCTACAGCCCACAAGGGGGCTAGGAGCCCACGAGGGAGCTAGGGCCCACAAGGAGCTAGGGGCCCACAAAAGGTAGGAACAAAAACACAGAGGGAGAGGGGAAAATAATAATAATGGACGAAATACCCAAGGCATAAGAAAGTAAACCCAAAGGAGAAAGAGGAAAGGAGAAGGGAAAAAAGAATCAGGTTAAGTCACGGGGTTCTGAAGTTTGGAGCATTTTACAATGTAATGGGAAAGGAAGGTATCCACAAAGACGAAGCCAGGACTAAGATTCAACCAAAGAAAGGTAGGTAAGACTCATAGGCAACAGTTAGGCAATTTTATTTCCAAAACGTATTTGCCTACACAGTAGGCTTCTTCAGTCGAATAAGAAAGTAGGAAAGAGCAGCAGAGATGTGAAGACAATGTAATCAATCCATCACTCTTGAAGTCGTAGATTTGAGGTTGTCAGTCCCTCATCCTGGAGATGTTCTGTTCCATATTCTGGAACTATCAGATAGTTCCAGACTATCAGATAGTTCCAGACAGTGCAACAGAACATCTCCAGGCTGAGGGACTGACAACCTCAAATCTGACTTCAAGGGTGATGGACTGATTACATCGTATTCACATCTCTACTGGTCCTGCCTTCTTTCTGTACTCGACTGAAGAAGCCTACTGTGTAGGCAAAACGTTTCGGAATAAAGTTGCCTAACTGTTGCCTATGTGTCTTACCTACCAACCTATCGGTATTGTATACCATTTTGATATTCACTCATACAAGGAAAGTTGTGTATGTAGATGACAAATTCACTCTTTTTACTCATGACTCTAGTCTCTTTCAACCATTTCTTGATGCCCTCAATAATCTTGCCCTTTCCATTAAGTTTAAAGCTGAATGGGAATCTAATATGATAAATGGTTTTGAAAACCGACAAGTTGAAGATTGAGACACTTATGCAACGTATGGGAATCTTTATTAAGGAAACGTTTCACCACACAATGGCTTCTTCAGTCCAATACAAAGTAGAGAGGGGCAACATTTCACTTTCCAGGAACTTTGTCAAGCCGATACAGACAATACATAGCGTGGAAACTTATTCGGTCCTAAAAGTTCCACAGGACAGATACAGCATACAAAGATTCTGACTTGTCACGGATAAACAGTTGGATAGGGTACCCCTTAAACCCAACCAAAACACACACACACACCCGGGTTGGCGAAGGTGGTTGGAAGGTACTTCTTAATTGATAGATTTACCCTTCAGGGAAGAAGTAGGTAGTTTATACTGTTAGTACACTAACATTAGGATTATTGAGGCAACTCTAGATAATAATAATGTAGACCTAGGACTTTAACGTAGGTAGTAATAGGCCGATAATGTAGGTAAACACTAGGTTATGTTAGCCAGTGAGAACTGGCAGCCCAAGTTTGAATACTGGGGCACAGGTCTGGGACCACAGTGCCCTTTCATCTAAGACAAGACACCATCGAGCAACAAGTGCCGTGATCAGCAGCGTGCCCCCACGTGTCTTCACATACTAGACCTGGGGAAATCTGGTGGAGGCACCTAGATGTACAGTAGATGTCCTCCTCCGTCAGGCCCATATTGTAAGACAAGACCTCCATTTTTTTCTTAGGATCCTGGCCAGTGTCTGGGGAAAATTTGTGGGCAAGTCATGCTGTGGGCCCTTTGTGCAGCCGGCAGTTCATGACCAGTACATACCGGTGTCTCATGTCAGCCTAGAAGCTAGTGTCACTCTCTACATAGTTAGTCTAGCGGATATACACCCCCTTGGAAATAGGAATTTCTGAGGTGCAGGCAGGTCACTAATAACGATTGAATATTGCAGGAATTAAGGCTCCCAGTTGCCCGTGGTTCTGAGGGGAAGTCCATGGGCTAAGCTTAGGGAGGCTGAAGACCAGAATAGATTTACCAACACCAAGTAAGTTAGTCCTTTATACGTGCATGCAGGCAAGATTTCTTGCAACATCAGTTATTTATGAAAATCTGTCCTGTAAGCCACTTGTGAGGCTGAGGTACCAACCTCAGGGCTTGGTGTCAACAGAGCTTGTCAGGGTAGATAACTCACATAGAGGCAGTCCAGACAAATTTTCACAAGTGGTCCTTTGAACCGTGATGTGGAATAGCTAGGTTAATATTAACATAGCTAGGCCACAGTTAGGAACCAGTTTAACAGAGTTAGGTTAAGTTAGCACCCAGGCCAAGAGTTACACAGAAGCTAGGCCAAGCTGACTATACACAGAAGCTGTTATTTGCAGTAATTTACAGGCAGGCCAGGTAGGCTAGAGAAGGTTGTGAATTTAATTATTTACAGTGATTACAAGTCAACCAGAGTAGGAGACTTGTGTGTTAATTACTTACAGTGGATTTGCAAGGTAGCCATAGTTAGGCTAGGCTTGTGCAATATTTTCAAGTTATAGTAGCTGGGACAGATTTAATCTAGTTATTATTTACGGTGAATTGTAAAGCCAGGTTTAGGCTATAGCACACTAGTTCGGTTAGGATTTACCTTATCCAACCATCCATGCTAGACTGAGTAAGCTGGGCCCAAGCTGTTTACACACATTATTCATTTACTGTTTCACAAGTTGAATTGTTGAATTTATTTGTGTTAACCAAGTGATTTTAATTTGTATACTGCATTTTGTGTGATTTTCATGGCCTTTGACTCATTTTAATGTGGGATTTGTGAATTGTACCAGATTTTTTTTTTTTTTTTTAGATTTTGCCACCGAAGTGGCTAGCTTATTGTGCACCCAATATCCATCCTGTGGACGGTATGCAAGAGCATATGGATACACAAAAGGCCTAGGAACTAGGCCCCAAAGGGTTAACAGGAATACATATGGATTTATATCTACATATCAATAGTTCACTTATCTGTTACAAGCTAATTTAGGAAATTTGCTTAGTATATCTGGTAATCTTATTTCATTAATAAGATATCATGACATGTCACAAGGTTATTATACTGTCTGTCTCTGTATCCTCAATAAGTGGACAATTAAGCACATAGTTTCAAGAGCAGTGACCATATGCCTGATCACATAATTTACATTTATTTGCCAGGTTCCCCCAAAAAGAGAGACGAAAAACCCAACCCCACACATTCCCCCC
>NC_069403.1:103722870-103729284 GCF_026875155.1 Cherax quadricarinatus | reverse complement strand
ACCAAAGGAAAGTCTAAGGAACCCTCCACCCCAGGGGGGCAGAGAGGCATAGAGTTCAAAGGATTTTTGCATTGTTAACCACCTGTAACAAGTTTTTAGGTGGTCTTTGGGAGTACCACCACCCACTACAAAAAGTCTTGCCTCTCAACACCCCCCAGCCCCTCACACTCAATCACCCACTCACTCCTTTCTCCTTTTTTTTCAATTCTGCAAAGAAAAGGAACAATCATTAAGCCAAGTAATTTTTTTTTCCATTTTTTTACTTAAATTATTAAAGGTTTTGATTACATAAAGCAAGAGAAAGTTTAAAAAAGTAATATTTTTTAATCGCGAGAAAGTTAAATCGGTAGTAATGTCCCGTGGCCTGGTAGGCAAAGCCTTATCTCACATCTTATCTCTTATAAAACCGTTTGAGAAATGTCAGGAAAATCAGGTTTGATCTGAGGAATGAAAGGATAGCTCTGATTCCTCCGATCAAGAGCCCTTCATCATCCGGGCACCCCCTTTGGGAAGGGTACACTATGTAATTGATGAAGCCCTGTCCTCTTTTTTTTTATACCTCTCCCTCCTCTTATTTATACTGCCTGCTGCAGTTTTAAAATGCAATTATGTATTTTCCTCTATTTTAGCTGCATTTTACACTTAATTGTATTAACGGTATTTTCACACAGCTGTTCTCTGTTGCGAATTCTAATTTTTTTGTCCACTACCACTTTACTGTGTACACAAAAGAGTGAAAAAGTTTGTGTGCGTCCTCGTGTACTTACCTATATGCGGTTGCCAGATTAATCCTGGCCTTTTAGGCCCTATCGTACCTTCCTTAAAATTATTTTCTGCTTTCACCACATCGTACCCCCGTGGCCTGGTGGCTAAAACTCTCGGTTCACACGATGAGTTCCGGGTTCGATCCCGGCGAGGGTAGAAACATTGGGCGTTTCCTTATACCGATTGGCTATGCTCCCCACAGTAAAATGGGTACCTGGGTGTTAGTCGACTGGTAGCTGAGCTAGTCACAAAGGTAATGAGCTCCAGGGAGATCTGGTCACAATCATGGGCAAGTTAACAATGGCAGACAGTAACTTTCGATCAAAGGAAGGGAGAAAGGTTCAATTCCACACACCTTTTACAAAACATAATGATAATGTGACGCTCTTCACTAAATATTTAACATTCAGTACGTATTATGAAAACTGGTAACTCACCTGCAACTTATGCCCCAACGTTGAGGTGCAAATACCTATTTTGACTTTGCAAGGGGGCGAGCACTGTCAGTCCAGCCTCTTAACGTTGTAATATAACTGTGTGAGCAATAATAGTGCCAGAGTTAACTTGGTGCTGTGGCAAGGGAAAGAAAGATGTATCACGCTGTATTTGCTGCACTAGTGACGGTGGACCTTTGATCCATCATGCCATCTCCACAAACGTTACATTATATTTATACTTGAATAAATGCACTGGAACTTACACTTTCCACTTTTTGAAGATTTTCTTCGCATAGGCCACAATTATTTAATCACTAATAAATCCCTCTTTCTAACATTGAGATGCAATTTATAGTCCCTGATTACACCAGGAAATGGCATGTATAGTGGTGAGACAGGGGGTGTTGAGTCCACTATGATCCTTGTAGAGGTATTATTAACACCATTTTTACCTTAACATCAGTTTAACTAAACGTCTTGCCAACTTACTATATTCTTGGAAAACATTAATTAATGTAACAAATGAGTGCTAAACCCGTGAGGGTCATCAGTTTTGGGGATCGCCAGAGGACCACGAAATTTCTACAATCGTTTAATATTGATTATATGATGATTGCTGCAACTGTAAGCCAGCTGCAGCAACCTTCAGTTTGCTAATCATGATGAAGTATTTTTTCAGTGGGCTTTAAAATCCAATTATTTTTGCATTAAGAGGAAAGCGTTAAAACTGCAGGGGTAATACAGCTCTGGGGAATGAAAGACAATCAGGTTCGAGCCAAGGAAGGGAAGTTAGTTTTATTTTTAGGATCAAGAACCCTTCACCAGCATTAATGGAACCTTCCTTGACTTGGTTTTCTATTTGTATTTCTAAAGGAGTACCGGGATTCAAACTCCTGTAAGGTCAATATTATTTTGGACAAATTCTAAACCCGTATGGTCAACCAGGTTCGATCCAAGAAGGGGGGAGTATAAGTTCAGTCCTTGGATCATGAGCTCATCAGCACAAGGATGCTCTCTGAAGACAAACTAGGGTAGAGATTTATGTGACACCATAGCTGCTGCCAAATTATTATTATTATCAAAAAGAAGCCTAAGCAACAGGGCTATACAGCAGGCTGCTGCCAAAGTTACAAATGCTTATTCCTTTTTTATATATTTTATTAACAAGAGCAGCACCAGAACTAGCTAGAATGATGTAATTATGTGGAATCTCCTCATAACCTTTTATACCTATTCACTTTATTATTATAATTACTGAAAGTGGTAATCCAGATTGGAATTGGAAGTAATCAAGTTTGATCTGGTGATAGGGAGGGTAGCTCTAATTCCATGGTCAAAGAAATCATCTGCATCAAGGCACTCTCCTTAGTATTTACTCAGTTGTGAGTGGCATCCCTCCATGGTTAATGATCGGTCTTTTTCAACTTGCTGTTATGATTAATTTGTATTATGTTACTGAAGTCACATTGTAATAAAAAAAAAAGTTCCATTAAATAGTATTCCATAAACTATTTTTATTTGTTCCAAATGTCACCCATTACTTGTTCTAAATCATGGGTCACGTTACATAACTCATGAAATTAACTAAGAAAACTTTCTAAGGTTGCGTATGCAAATTTGATCTCTGTACCATGGTATGGGTGAGGTTAGAACCATGGCGAGTGAGTCGTAATCTCCAGGCCAGTGCCCAAGCACTGGTCTGGAGTTTTTACCCCACCTGTACCCTAGTTTGCAGTCGTGTTATTACAATTTCGTCAGTCCTGATCTATCTATCTTATCAAAGCAGAGCCCCTCACCAATGACAAGCAGCCATCCTTGAAGAACAATGTGGTAATGCTCAGGCTCTATATAAAATATTTGCTGAGGGTGAAAAACATGATCATAACCTTCACAATCACCATAGAGTGGTGGGGGAGGGTTGAGCAAGCTGTGTAATCAGGAATATAGAAAGCTGAGGATAGGCCTTATGAGAAGGAATTTGAAACTAAAGTGAAGGAAGATTAGATGTAAGCATCTGAGATTATTATTATAATCAAGGGGGAAGCGCTAAACCCGGAGGATTATACAGCACCTGGGGGGGGATGATGTTTACCTGGAGAGAGTTCCGGGGGTCAACGCCCCCGCGGCCCGGTCTGTGACCAGGCCTCCTGGTGGATCAGAGCCTGATCAACCAGGCTGTTGCTGCTGGCTGCACGCAAACCAACGTACGAGCCACAGCCCGGCTGATCCGGAACTGACTTTAGGTGCTTGTCCAGTGCCAGCTGAAGACTGCCAGGGGTCTGTTGTTGTGATAAGATAAGATAAGATTTCGTTCGGATTTTTAACCCCGGAGGGTAGCCACCCAGGATAACCCAAGAAAGTCAGTGCGTCAATCGAGGACTGTCTTAACTTATTTCCATTGGGGTCCTTAATCTTGTCCCCCAGGATGCGACCCACACCAGTCGACTAACACCCAGGTACCTATTTGCTGCTAGGTGAACAGGACAAACAGGTGTAAGGAAACGTGTCGAAATGTTTCCACCCGCCGGGAATCGAACCCGGGCCCTCTGGTGTGAAGCGGGAGCTTTAACCACCAGGCTTAATTTGGGGAACTGGAGCACAGATCCAATTCCCTAAATCAAGAGCCCCTCACCAACATCAAGGAACCTTCCTTGAGGGGTAATTAAGCATCTGAGAGCACCTGGAATTGATTATCCCCTCAGGAAGGTGTCCCCTACAGGAGCTGTATAATCCCTACGAGTTTAGCGCTCCCCATGATTATAATAATAATAATACAGGAATTGGTCATACACATTAGATTAGACAAACATTATTCGACAGGTGACTGTGGAAGATAGGTTGTGGTTTGGCGTGTACATGCTCTTTTTTTTTTCTTTAAGTAGCTTTATGATATGCAGAACAAATGTGAATTAGAGGCACAATCTTCAAGTTTGTAGGGGCTTTATGATTAGTGTCATTGTAGATGAGGCATTCTCAGTTATAATTATTATAATCATGGGGGAGCGCTAAACCCTTAGGATTATACAGTGCATGTGAGAGGGGATTACCTGGAGTTTACCTGGAGAGGGTTTTGGGGATCAATGCCCCCACGGCTCGGTCTGAGACCAGGCCTCGTGGTGGATCAGGGTCTAATCAACCAGGCTGTCACTGCTGGCCTGGTTGGTCAGGTACTGACTTCAGGTGCCTGTCCAGTGCCTTCTTGAAGACAGCCAGAGGTCTATTGGTAATCCTCCTTATGTATGCTGGGAGGCAGTTGAACAGTCTTGGGTCCCAGACACTTATTGCGTTATCTCTATGTACTCGTGATGGAAGGTATTCAGGCTCAATTCAGAGAGCTGGAGCACAGATTCAGTTCCCTAGATCAAGAGCCCCTCACCAATATCAAGGAACCTCCCTTCAGGGGTAAGGGGCATTCTCAAGCTTTCTGATTATTTCTTAAAGCGAGGCTTCCTGCCCCAGGGTTAGTGGAGAGATGTACTCGAAGGAGTATTAGAGGTTCATATACTGTAGCAGCCATAGGACTGGAAAATTGCACTATCATAATCCTTGCTTGACACATGTGAAAAGTGTCTATTTGGACATTATTATTATTATTATTGTACTGTGTATATTGTATAATCTATAAACAGACCAACAGCAGACTGATTTAGGTAGGTCAGATTTAAACCTCAAAATTTTAAGGGCTGCTATGCACAACAAATATAGGAGCAGCTCCTAAGACACTAGCCAAGACTCCACTTTCATAGGAAGTTCCATGTCAAGTGTGGCTCAAGGTATGTATTTGCAGAGACATTAATTTTCCCACCATATACTAAATGTAAATGCATTAGGAGGAAAAGCATGTCTTGATGAGGGTGTATTAATGTTTTCATTTGTGATTGACACCCTAAAGGGAAACATCTCAAGGGGACAACACCTCAGATATAGATATCAACAAGACTCAGAGTACTGTGCATAGTAAACAAGGGTTGTATTTGTATATTGATATTAGCACTTTATATACATTATGACCATATACTTTAATAGGCTGTTCTCCAGCCTCCTAATTGCAATACACGTAAAGAAAGCAAGTTTTATGTTCATTGCCTCCGCTTCCGAACTTGTAACTCAGCAAGTCCCACAAAACACCCAAAATTTTGTGATTTTATTAGTATATTTTTCCCTTTCTCATCAACATTCCAATTAACACAGACACCTATGAGGGTTTCTATTGATGACAAAAATGCTAAGAAGATTAAATATGAATCTATGAATGATGATGAAAGTATTTTCTTTTTGGGGATTTTCTTTCTTTTTTGGGTCACCCTGCCTCGGTGGGAGACGGCCGACTTGTTGAAAAAAAAAAAAAAACTAAGGAATGAAATGGAGCTTGCATTACAGACATACAGTATTTCAAGAATGTCATGTAAATAAATCACTGATAAAACCAAGCAAAAATACAAATGAAAATGCCTTTCTAATGTTCATAAAAACCTTAACAGAATGTAATGCCATACACTTAGTTATAAAAAACTTCAAATGCAGTTACACTGGAAGACCTATGGCAAAGATGATGGACAAAAACTCTGGTACTAGAGTATTAGACTTTTGCCACAGGTTTTATCACTGCCAACAAGACTAAAGATGTGAAGGTATCATGGGATTAGATGGAGTAATTAATTTTAAATTCCATGAGGAAAATTATGACCTGCTATGGAACATCAATTTTCAAGGTAAGTACTATTTCTACACTAGCCAAGGGCAATTGAACTTAAACAACACCTAGCTTTCATATCCATTTGGTGTACATTGTATACAATGAAAATAAAGCACATTGTATATACAGTATTAAGGGCAAGGGATTTGAGGAACTCAGTCCTATTTTTTTGTCAATACTGTACTGTATGTTACAGTTTTTGGTGAAGTGATTTTTCAGGAGTATACATTACTACCATGATATATGAGTATACACTAGCACTTATCTAGGATTCAGAATATTTTCTGTAAGTAGAAAACATGCAGTAATTACCTTGTTACTAACAATTTTAGGTACATGTATTACTGAGCATTCAGTGCTCTATATATTTATAACCCTGTTCAACCTGGAATTACTACATTCATTTTAGTACAGTATCTAAAAATGCTCCTACTGTATATACCATAAGGAAATTGAATTTCATTCAATTTATTACCAATTTAATATTTATATTAACAAGAACTTCATATGTAAATA
>NC_069403.1:103712870-103715370 GCF_026875155.1 Cherax quadricarinatus | reverse complement strand
AGTGGCATCCATTGTGATAAGGGATGGTGGGTGCCAGTTTTGGACCACAAAGCGGCTGAAAATAGTGAGGAAATTTAAGGAGTAAAAAAAACGAAGGGGTGAAACCTGAAAAAGTGTTTAATTGTATGAAAAAAGGGGCCCGTTCTGGAAGAAAATCCCCAAACAAAGGGCCCCACATTACTCAGGGGGAAAACATCCCGGACATAAGCCCCATGAAAGACGGCTACTTTGTTGATGGTGCCAAAGTTACTGGTGATTTTCAAAGTGAAACCCTTTTTTAGGTTCCCTTTAAACTCCAGAGCGTTCGGGAAAGAAAGTCCCCAAGGATAATTTGGTGTGCTGTGGGGGGGGCAAACGTAAGGCATGGGTCCCTAGGGGAAATTTTTTTATAATGGTTACACCATCTTTGCCCCCAATGTGAAAGATTACCAACTGAAAAGAAATTAGAACTTAAGTCCTCCCGGTGTTAGCAATGCCCCTGGTATCCTAAACGTGGCAGAGCGACTTTTATGGGGACATAGCTTCATTAAGGTGAAGTTTTTGCCCCTAATACCACTCTCTCCTGGGGGCCCCCTGGCCCAGGGTTTTTTCCAACTTCAAGAAACTGTACCAAAAGCTCTGTTTTGAAAGGGGCTTTTAATGACCCCAGAAACTCAACTGACTCTAAGAGAGTTTTTTAGAGACACTTTAATATCCCCAATTGTGTAAACCTTTATAGGTAAGGCTTGGGGGGAAGTGACAAAAGGCCTTGAAATCTGCTTGGAAAAAAATGTGGCCGAATGTGTAGCAAAAGGATTTTGAAGGGGGTTTTGGGGTAACCCTGAGAATCCTGTGCAGTTAAATCCATTGTGGGTTGGGAAATCCTTGGGGTTTTGGGGTTAGGGGGAGGGGTGTGGAAGAGTTGGTGGAGGGGGACAATGAAAAACTAACCATGATGAGTAAGATCAAAATTCAAAAAGCAAGAGGCCAGACCCGGGGAAAATGGTTCGGGAGGGGACGGAAATTTAAGAAGTTGCCTACACAAAGATAAAGGAAATCGTGCTAAGTGGCTTGAAGTGCAAACCTTTATGGAGAAAAAACCCCCCACAGCTATTGCAAGCCGTGCTGGTGATTATTACACTGACAATGTTGTGAAACACTTTAGGCAATCATAAGGAAAAGAGGTCAGGGGCCACTATGGAAGTTTTTCTTTTGGAAAGGTCCAGTGACTCTGAAGCTGGCCCTAGTGGCTTAAAAAAAAGGGAATAACCCCCCAGAAAAGGACTTACTACCTCAAGTCCTAATGGAAGGGATTCCCC
Source organism: Cherax quadricarinatus (assembly GCF_026875155.1). Taxonomy (NCBI): domain Eukaryota; kingdom Metazoa; phylum Arthropoda; class Malacostraca; order Decapoda; family Parastacidae; genus Cherax; species Cherax quadricarinatus. Next base: position 103,714,072 of record NC_069403.1, on the reverse strand, counting down.
TTCTAAAAGTAAAAATAAAGCTTCCCCCCCCTCCCACCCCTCAATCATCACCAGACTTAATAAAATAAGGTCATTTTAATTTTTGCATGCCTTTTTTTATTTTTTGTGTATTAAAATTAACTTTCATGTGGTAAAAAAAAAATTTTTTTTTATACTTTTGGGCGTTCTTCACGATTAATTTTTTCCTTTATTTTTTATGGGGGAAAATTCATTCGCATAACGATTATTTCGCTAACGATGAGCCCTTCCCCGGTTTTAAAAATCGTTAACGGGGGGTCCCTGACTGTGGTACCATGGCAATGTGATCTGCTGCTGCTGTAGCACGTCAGCTGCTGCGCTGCTGTACACCGTAGCTCTGCTGCTGCTGTACCACCAGGGCTGCGCTGCTGCTGTAGTCCCCGTCTGCTGCGCTGTAGCACCGTTGCTGCGCTGTACCACTGTCAGCGCTCTGCGTAGCACGTCAGTGCTGCGCTGCTGACTGTCAGCAGCTGCTGCGCTCGTAGCACTGTGCTGCTGCTGCTGCTTACCACCCAGCTGTGGCGCTGTAGACCGTCGCTGCTGCGTACACCGTCTGCTGCGCTGAGCATGCAGCTGCTGCGTACCTGTCAGTGCGCTGTGCTACACGTCACTGCTGCGCTGTGCACTGAAGCTGCTGCGCTGCTGTAGCACGTCAGCTGGTGCTCGTACCACCGTCAGCTGCTGCTGCGCTGTAGTCCCATTGCTGCTGCTGTACCACCGTCTGCTGCTGCTGTAGCACTGCAGCTGCTGCTGCTGAGCAGTTGTTGGTGGGGCTTATTGAGAATCCCAAGAAAAAATTTAAACCCCAGAGGGTTAGCCCCCCGGGATAACCCAAAAAAGCATGTCATCGAAGACGTCTAACTTATTTCCACTGGGGGCCTTAATCTTGTCTCCCCGGGTGCAACCCACACCAGTTTTCTACACCCCGGGGAACGGGGGAAAAAACCTGGAACAGTTTACCCCGGGGGTTTCCCCGGAGGGGAAATTCCGGGGGAACACCCCCGCCGGGTTGGACCAGGGCCCCCTGGGGGGATCACCCCTGATCAACCAGGCTGTTTTTTGCTGGCTGCAGCAAAATACGAGCCAAGCCGGCTGATCGGAACCGATTTAGGTGTTGTCCTTTCCAGCTTGAAGACTGCCAGGGCTTTGGTAATCCCCCTTATGTTTTGGGAGGGGAGTTTTAA
>NC_069403.1:103697548-103712370 GCF_026875155.1 Cherax quadricarinatus | reverse complement strand
TGTTTCGCTCCTTTCCTCTACATTCCCAACCCACCTCAACAACCCTTCCTCAGCCCCTGGACAAAATTTTTTTGGTAATCCCGCACCCCCTCCTAACTTCCAAAAAACGAATTCTCTGCATTATTTTCACACCACCATTCCCCTCAGACATGACATCCCCCACGCCTCCCCTTCCCTCGCTGCAACATTCATCCCACGCTTCACACCCATATAAAGCGTTTGGAAAACTATACTCTCATACATTCCCCTCTTTCCTCCAAGGGACAAAGTTCTTTGTCTCCACAGACTCCAAAGTGCACCACTCATCTTTTTCCCTCATCAATTCTATGTTTTCACCTCATCTTTAATAGCCACCGCTGACACGCCCACCCCAAATATCGAATACTTCACCTCCCCTACTCTCTCCCTCCAATCGATATTCAATTTTTCATCACCTAATCTTTTTGTTATCCTCATAACCTTACCTTTCCGTTTCCCCCTTTAATTTTCTTCTTTTGCACCCCTACCAAAATTCATCCACCAATCTCTCAACTTCTCTTCAGAATCTCCCAAAGCACAGTGTCATCAGCAAAGATGGAAATATGCGCCTCAGGGGTAATTGAGGTGAGCTTAGATGTTGCTCTCCCATTTTTTGCCCTTTTGGTGTTTTTTACAAAACCAAAATTACCTTGCTTTATCTACCCCATTCAGCTGTAATTGCTTCTTCGGACCTTTCAGTGATGGGGACCGTAATTAAAGTGCCTTTCTGCCACTGATTTTCCATACCACAGCTATTTGTTTGTCTTCGCTGCTTTACACAGCAGCCTGATCCCTTGCATAGGTGGATACACTGTTCTTTGTATCTCCCCTTATCAAGCATTATCTACCGGATGTTGCTTTTCTTGTTTCATCCTTACCGCCACCACTTCTGTTCTTGGGATTTTAATGCCCACATTTCCTCTGGGGGGTCTCCGTGTTTCCCTGTGGCATTCAGTTGGGGTTTTTTTTTGCTTCCCCCCCCCTCCATGTTTTAAATAATTTAAAATCCAACCCATTTTGATCCCGAACACATACTTCTTTGCATTGTTTTCAAATTTTTCCCTTTTTCCTCTCCCCACACTAGACTTCACCTTGTGTTTCTCCCGGATTTACACAAACGGGGATCTTTTTCCAATCATTCTTACTTCTTCATATTCCCCACCTCTCTGTAGCCACCGGAAAATTTGATAGGAAAATTTTTGGGACCTTTACTCACCTTTCCCTTTTACCATGCATTTTTTGAAAAGTGGTATTTAAGACACACAACAGTCTTCCACTAGTCAACATGGCTTTTGAAGGGCCGTCTACCAAAGCCCCCCCTTACTATCTTAGATACATATGCGTAATGCCTTTGCGAATAACCTTCAGTTATTGCCATATTTTTTGCCCTTGAAAGGGCATATGAAAAAATTGTAGGTTTTAAATATTTTGGCCCAAACCCATCCTTAGGCCTAGGCAATTACCACCTTCCTTAAGAACTTTTTAACGCAGACTTTCAGGTTCGGTTAAAATGTGTTTCCCCCTGGACTTTGTCCAAGTGAAGGTGTCCCCCAGGGATGTTTCTGAGCAAAAACCACTTTTTCCCCCTTGCATAAATTTTTTTGGCCTCTAGTCTTCCACCCAAATTTTTTGGTCATCCTTTGTTTGATACTTGCTTTCTTGTGCAGGCACTGACTGCACCTATTAGTTTCCCCCACATGTGGTTTACCTTGTTTCTAATTGCTCCACCACACAGGGTTTTTAAAATTTTCCAGTACCAAAAAACCACCAAATTACTTTCCTAGACGCTCTGTCATTTTCCGATCACCTTTGTCCCTTCATGGCTCCGACCCCAAAACGATCAGTCGGGTTTCTGGGCCCTTCTCTTTGACCGTGGGTTATCCGGGAAACCCACATTACTTCTCTGAAGGCAACTTGTCACAACCGCTGAACCTTTTTAAAAAACCCTTCTCGTCTTTCATGGGGAGCTGATCGCAAACTCTCCTTCACCTACTTCAGCTCTATTTTATAAAAACCGATTTTCGTGACCAGATCTACTCAGGGGGCCTCCCTGCTCTTCCTTTAAAAATTCCTCCTCATCGGGGATTCGTTTATGCCTTGGGTTTTTCGCTCTTTCCTCTGTCGAGAGCCTCTATGCAGAAGCGAATGTTCCCCCTTGTTATCACCGGATGCCATTGTCTTTGTACTACGTCGCTCTCAGATCTGAAAACCTTCCATTTATAGAATATCACCGGTTTATGACATTATTTGTTCGTTTCCCCTGTTTGCTTCGCCCTTTTCGCCTACATTCGCTTTTGTCCCCCTCAGTTGCCCCCCTTTATTTTCATTAGCATCTCCTTTTTACCCCCGGGGAAAGTTTTCCAGCTGTTCGGTTGTTCTTTCCCCCCTTGCTCAAAAGCCCAACGCCTACAGTAGTTTTCACTCTCTTTTTCTTGACCACTTCCACTCTCATTCTCAATTCTTGCAGTGTAACCAGATGGGCAAGTCTTTTGATGGTGCGGATTCGCGCATGTTTCGGGCAGTGTTTGTGAGGGCATTTACTATCCTCGGTAGTTTTTTTACTGCTGAAATTGATTCCATTTTCCCGCACTTTCCATATGCATTTTGCTTGTCATCATTTGGGGTTTTTTTCAGACTCCCTTAGTGCTTTCAGGCGTAAAAAAATTTGATACACCTCCCCCCCCAGTTCCCCCCTTATCCCTATCAAGCATAAAGAATTGTTTTTTTTTGGGCCCCCGGTCATGATGAAAGGGGGCAATGAAGAGCAGACAGCTGCGCAGTCACAGTACATGACCTTCCAATTTTTCATATAGAGTTTTTCATTCACAGATATTTTGCTGTTATAGCTCCCACCTTACACCCTTGGCAAAATGTTGGGCTGCTTTGCTCAATAACAAACTTTTTTCTATTAAACCCATATAGGTTACTGGCCATCTTTTGTCATCAGTGTCGGGTTGGGGGGACTACCTCTCCCCCCTTTGAAATGGCCACACCCTCTTACTCATGGAACTCATGGAGAGGGCCCCCGCTCCTCTCGTGAGAATTGTCAGGTTCCAGTACTGCAGCCACATTTTTTAGACTCCCCCATTATCAACGAGACCCCAGAATTTACCTCCCAAATCGTCTTCGCCCTCTGCTTTCTCTTTTCCTTCCCTTTTTGCTGAAGGCCCTTCTTTTATCCGGACTCTCTCCTGATTTTTTAAAAATTGACTTTCTCCACAAACTTGAGATGATACCTTTAGCACTCCCCCCCCCCCTTCTAACTCAATCTCTTGCTACCCCCTACCCCCCCCAAAACCCCTGCCCCACTTTTTTCTGTAACCTACTAAAAATCGCTCCCCCCCTTTTGCCACCCGATACCCTCGTACCTTCCTGCCCCGCAGTGCTATATTCCCCTTTTGGTTTTGGGGCTTCTTTTTGATTGTAATAATGTACTGTTGGGTTGCACTTCAAACTCTTGCAGCTTGTGTGGTTGTTCTTTATATCGTCCTCCCCCCAACCTTTTCCCCATCTCCAAACTCCATCCAACCCCAGGAATTCCTAGTGCCAAAATGCTTTTCAAACCGGATAGGCTCCTCGGGGCCCCCCCAAACCCTTCAAAATCCCTCTCTGTACACTTCTGGCCACAATTTCCTCCAAACAGAGTTTAAAGTCCGGAATACTCCCCTTCCAAGGATATTGAAGTGATTTTCCCAGAACCCCTCTTTGGGTTTAATTCATGCTGAGGTCACTTCAAAGCACTTTTGAAACAGTTTGGTGAACAGTTTTTTTGAAATTTGAAAAACCCGCTGGAGGGGAAGGGGGGGTATTAAGGGGGCAAGAAAAAGCGGGTAAATAAAAATCCGTACCATTTGCTCTTTCCAAGCTGGAGGATGGAAAGATTTTCCATTTCCAGGAGGCACTTTAGTTCTAATTTAATTTCCCTGGGGTTTTTTTCACACTGGGGCCAAAACACACCATATAATAATCTAGGAAATGTCCCTCGGACCCCTCCTTACTGTTTGCTCTCCAAAAACACAGCCTCAAGGGGGGCTCCTTGGACAGGAAAAGGGTCTTGGTCTGAAATTAGACCCGTTTGTCTCCTTCCTTAACCGAAAAACCCAAATTATCTCCAATCCCCCCCCTTCCCAATCCCACCTCCCTTTTCCCTTTTCCCCCCTCCTCCCCGTCCCCCCCCTTATTCCCCTTTCTCTTTGGCCTGTGGAATCTTCCCATAGGCACGTGGTTCCAGGTAGGATTTAAGAGTACCGGGTCCATTGTTGAGGTCCTTTTGGGAGTGGGGGTTTTCCCTGGAATCTGGATCACCTGGGAGTCCCGAACCCTCTCTGGGCTCCCATTGGGGGGCTTTGGGTGTCTTTCAGGGGTCGGTGTATTCTGGAACCATCTTTTGGATTCCAGGGGTGGTGGCCCCCGGAGTATGCATTTTGGCAGAATCTGGCCGCCCTCTCTTTTGTCCCCAAGGTGCTTGGGAGAATGAGTTGCTATCCCCGGGATTTCTGGTTTATGGCATGAAGGGTAGGGTAGGCACGGGTTCCTGCTGCACGCGCTCTTGCGTGCTGAGGTTTCTGGGTTGGAGGGAGATTTTCGGCCCTTTCATTCCTCCTAGGAAATATTCCTCCCCCCCTTCCCCCCCCCCTTTTTTTTTTTTTTTTTATTTTTCTTTTATTTTCTTTTTTTTTTTAAAAAAAAAAAAGAAAGAAGTAACCTAACCTGGAAGCCCCAGTCCATGAATTGCTACCCCTGGGGCCCCTTTCAGCACCGCACCCTCTTCTGACCCTTTCCTCATTTTTTACCACTCTTCAGACATTTCTAATGCTCCTTACCTCTTGCTGGTGCTGTTTCCAACACCTGCTTAGGACTAGGGTTTCATTGACTCCTTCGATTGTCCCGCCTCAGCTCCCTTTGACTATGCTTCCGGCCTCTCCCCCCCTAGTGTGGCAATTTTTTTAATCCAGCCCATTCCCCCATCGGGGCCAACTCTGGTCCCACTCCAAACACCCACGACTTTGCCAATGATTTTCTTCTTACCTCCTCGTTCTACTCAGAAAAAAACCCAATTCATGAACTCCTTTCCCGATCTTTTGGGGGCACAAGTATTAAATTCTTTAAGGGCCAACTTCCTCTACTGCCATCTTTCTGACCAAGTACTGGGAAAGGGACTTCTATGTCATGTTTGTAGAGACATATCCTTTTCTACCCACAAGATGGTACAAAGCTCATTTTGTCCAAAGCAACCAAATGTGACCTGGTGGTAAAGCTCCCCTTCACACACGAGGGCCCGGGGTTTGATTCCCGCGGGGGGAAACATTTCGACAAAAGTTTCCTTACACCTATTGTTTCACCTAGCAGCAAATAGGTACCTGGGTGTTAGTCGACTGGTGTGGGTCGCATCCTGGGGACAAGATTAAGGACCCCAATGGAAATAAGTTAGACAGTCCTCGATGACGCACTGACTTTCTTGGGTTATCCTGGGTGGCTAACCCTCCGGGGTTAAAAATCCGAACGAAATCTTATCTTATCTTATCTCTTTCACATACTGATACTGTTCCTATCACTATCGAAAAACATTCCCTCAATTCTTGTAGTGGCACTGCCACTGTAACACAATTTCAAGACATGTGGCAATGACATTCTCGAACAGCTGGAACTCCAGGACCTCCCAATCCTCAAAGTAAACACTTATGTCTTTCCTGCCCACGGGCAGAGATGATACCCTTGCAATGTAGCTCGATTAACTTTCGACTGCCGTGAACTTCCATCCTCTGTTTACACAGTGGGACATCGTTTACAAGTTCGTAAGGTGACCCCTACACTGCAACAGTGTCGAAATTGCTGGCGATTTGGTCACCCAGCGAAATATTGCAGATCTATAGCCAAATACCAAGTCTGTGGTGCTGATGACCATTCTAATACGTCTTGTAGTTGACCTCCCTCTACTCTTGCCGTTGCCAGGTCTACTTAAATGAGGGAGAAATCCATTGCCTCAAAGAGGTAGGTTTCCCTTATGCTATGGCAGTTTCTCATCTATGCCTCCAAGGGAGACCCCCGTATTTCTTATTCTCGTGTTTCTAAATGTCCCCTCCACCTCTGGGGTAGCATCTTCTGCAGCTGCCTCTGTGGCTACCTCTTTCATTGTCACTCCTGTTTCTAATTCTTTTGCTGTCCTGGGCTCAGAAGTCCCTACCTTAACACCTCAGTCTGTTCTCACTTCTTCATGTTCTCCCTCACAAGCCCCAGTATCGACAAGACCTCATACAACACCACTTTCCTACCACCCCTCTACTTCTCAGAAGTCCAAAAAATCCCTATTGCTCAAATCTCCTTTAACTCTTTCCCTTCTCCCTCCACATATTACCTTTGCAGTCACTCTACCTGGTTCTTCACCTCTCACTAGCTCTGTTATGAGTGTTGGGGTTCACCCTCCACCTCATATGGTACCTTCCTCCCCTGTTCCCTCCCAAGTTTCTTCCTCTTTGCCCCCTCCCAAGTTTCTTGATCTTTGCCCCCTCCCTAGTTTCTTCCTCTTCTGCCTCTTCCCACACTTTTTCTCCAGTGCCCTCCACCCTTTCGTCCCCCCCTACTTTGGTACAGTCCATTGCTGTCCCAGTCTTTACTCAATGGAAATAAGTCACTCTGTCTGACTTTTTTGGGTTATCCTAGGTTCTCTACACATATGCTGCTATGTATGATAATTCTATGTAACTGTATTTGTGTATACCTGAATAAACTTACTTACTTACTTACGTACTAACCTCCCCCCTCCTATCTCCAATATTGTCTCCGATACAATGTCTTTGACTTCCGAAATGTTTGAGGCTATCTAACCCCCTCCCCCTCAAGGAAGGTTCCTTGATGTTGGTGAGGGGCTCTTGATTTAGGGAATTGGATCTGTGCTCCAGTTCCCCGAATTAAGCCTGAATGCCTTCCACATCCCCCCAGGCGCTGTATAACCCCCGGGTTTAGCGCTTCCCCCTTGATTATAATAATAATATCTAACCCCCCTCCTATCTCCAATATTGTCTCCGATACAATGTCTTTGACTTTCGAAATGTTTGAGGCTATCTAAGAATATATTGAAGAGATTAAACCATCAATGGACACTGATCCACCTCCTGTTCCTTCTCTTCCCTTTCCTCCATCTGCACAACTCCTTTCTTCGCAGTGCTCTGTACCTTCACTGCTTGAATATTTTCTGCTGCCACCATATGTGGATTTTTGTAACCCCTCTAGTCTGTAGGTACCCTTACCTGTGGATTCCTGGTATCTTTCTCATTGGTGTTTGCTTACAAGAACTAAAATTACGCTCTGCTGTTTTCCATCTCATCTCGGGCTATAATTTATTGTATTCTTCGGCCCCTTTTTCTGATGGGACCTTTAATGAAAGTGCCCTTCTTCTATGCACTGTCTGTATCATCAGCTATTTGTTTATACCTCACTGCATTACACTGCAGTCCGTATCCACTTAAATAAGTGGTCTACAATCTGTTCTTTGTATCTCTCTCCTTCTCGGGCATTATCTATCCCAGATTTTGCCTTTCTTGTTTCGTCCTTACCACCACTACTTCTGTTACTTGGCGATTTTAATGCCCATCATTTCCTCTGGGGGGATGTCTCACTGTGGCTCATGTGTATTCAGTTAGAGGCTTTTCTCACTTCTCACCCCCTCCATGTTTTAAATACGGGTACTCCCACCCATTTTGATCCTCGTACTTATACTCTCTCTCTTGCATCAATCTCTCTGTCTGCTCTTCCTCCACTGCACTAGACTTCTCCTGGTCTGTTCTCCCAGACTTAATTGACAGCGATCATGGAAATATAAACACAGACCTGTTTGTGACTTGAAAAAGCCCAGTGTGTGGGCAAAACGTTGTCAATAAAGGATCACATTATACTGCATATGTGTTTATATTTCCATTGTGTCGGTATTTTATACCATTTATTTCGACAGGGATCATTTTCCAGTCATTCTTACTTCATATTCACCACCTCTTTGTAGCTCACACTGGTAATTTGATCAAGCAAACTGGGACCTTTATTCACAACTAACTGCTTTTAGCGAGGTTCCTTCTTTATCCTCCATTGATGAGCTTTTACACCTCTTCTCGATGTCATTCTTAACTGCAGCTTCTCATTCTATGCCCCAAGCCTTGGGCAGGCATTCTCAGAGGTGTGTGCAATGGTGGTCACCTGCTTGTGCTCGGGTAATACGTTTGAAACGTGCTGTGTGGGGCAGGTACCGGTACAATAGAACCACAGAGAAACTTCTTGATTTTAAGCAGAAGCGAGTGGTCACTCGCCATGTCATCCGTGATGCTAAATGCACTTGCTGGCGAGATTGTTTCCACCATCACCTCGGCTTCCTCTATGAGTGCAGTCTGGAAAAAAGTATGGAAATTGAGTGGTAAATACTCTCCTGACCCGGCTCCTGATCTGCAGGTTGCTGGTGTTGACATAGCAAACCCTCTTGACTTTGCCATTGAAATTGGCAGTCATCTTGTCCGTATTTCTCAGGGGCTCCATCTATGCCCCTCGTTTCTTTCCTCAAAGTCTGCCAGAGAGTTAGCACCCTTAGACTTTTCTTCTTTCAAAGAAGAATCATATAATGTGCCTTATATGCCTCTGGAACTGGAGGCGACACTCTCATCTTGCCGATCATCGGCAGGTGGAACCTGATGGTATTCATATTCGGATGTTACAACACTTACATCCGTCAGCCCTTACAGTCCTCTTACAACTCTTCAATCTTATTTCGTCACAAGGAGTTCTTCACCAGCTGTGGAAATCTACCACTGTTCTCTCTTTCTGCAAGCCGGGTACTATGGGACGTGATGCCTCCCATTTTCGTCCCATTGCTCTTTCTAGTGCAGTTTTCAAAGTGATTGTAAATCGACGTTTAATGTGGTATTTAGAGACACAGCAGTCTCTCCACTGGTCAGTATGGCTTTCGTAAGGGCCAGTCTACCATAGATCCCTTACTACACTTGGATACGTATGTTTGTAATGCATTTGCAAATAACCACTCAGTTATTGCCATATTTTTTGACCTTGAGAAGGCATGTGACACAACTTGGAGGTATAATATTTTGACCCAAGCCCACTCCTTAGGCCTCCGAGGCAATCTACCATCCTTCCTTAAGAACTTCTTAACAGACAGACATTTCCATGTTCGGGTTAATAATATGCTCGCCCCGGACTTTGTCCAAGCTGAAGGGGGCAGTCAGGCAATTAATTTTTTTTTTTTTTTTGTTTACCCTCTGATTTCCTCCAGTTTTGGTGCACAAGACAAAGTGTTTTCACTCTTTCTTGGAAATATTTATCAAAAATATACCTCAAACAACAACTGAGAAAAGACTGAAAAAGGACTGATTTACTGAAAATGCCCTTGGGGGGCGATTTATTCCTATATGGGAGGACATAAGGTTGTTTGGACACTTGGTGCCGAGTGAACAATGCTAATACGAATTTTCTTAGGGACCTTTCCTCTAAATAACTTATCTTTATTTCACAAAAAAATAAAGTTTGTTAGTTCTTGGAATGTTGCAAAAAAAATCTGCCCTTTACCCCCAAAACTCCCAAAATTTTTGGGGATTATTTCCAAAAAATCCCCAAAGGAAATTAGAAAAATCATTATTCTAAAAATTTTCGTGAAATTTTTCCCATTTAATTAAGTAATAAAGGAAAAAAAGGTACAATAAGTGAAAAGTACTTCCGAGATTTTGGGCCTGGAAGCCGGCTGGCCCCCTCTCGAAAAAAAAAAATCGCAAAAAATCGCTTTTATTTTTGGGTGTTTCCCTCAGTAAACTGATGTTTTGTGCAGTTATCCTCTTAAAAACAACGTTTTCTTTACTCAAAGACGACATGGAGAGGAGTAAATCATTTATTTTCGAAAATTACCATGGTCTCTCGTATATTAGGGCCTTATTTTTTTTTAATTCAAGAGTATTAACTGTTTGTATGTTTTTATAGGTTTTTATATCATATTAGATCTTCTGATAGAAAAATAACCCGTAGAGTTGATCTGTAGTTGATATAACGAAATAATAAGGATTTCTCCGGCTCTTCGGGAGCAGGAATTGGCCTATGTTCCCAGTGGCCCCTGATTGGCTGCACTCTACGGATAAGCTCCGCCTACTTTTATATGATTCCAAATGTCAATTCAAATTCAAATTCAAATTTAAGTTTTTTCTCTTGGGTACAATGCTGAGTTTACAGAAATTGGTTATTTTGTGGTTTTCATGAAGTAAAATAGTGATTACAGAGTGTGCCACTAGAACGCTTAGCAGGCTAGGGATTTTGGGGAGACTTAGTTTATTCTTAATTGTAAAATATTACAAATTATGGGTAATTGGTATTATGGGTAATATAAAAACTGTTTGTGAGTTTAGCAATGTAATGCTTTTGTTTTGCATAGTACATAGTTTCAGTATTGGAGTATCACAGGATTCATTATTTTAAAATTGAGATTAATATTTCGTTTATGGCAAATGATGGTGGTGTAAGTGTGAACCCCGGTGGTATTCGTTTAATTAGTTGAAAGGGTGAAAAAGGGAATAAGATTTTTCTAATGGTAGTTTTGAAGGTGATATGGTCCCCAGTTCTAAGGTTTTTTTCAGGTGGGTGTTCCAGATTTAGGGCCTTTTACATACTTAATTTTGTAAAGGGTTTTAGTCGACACGGGGAATGTCATAGAAAAATTTTTTGTGTCGGGTGTTGTGCCTGTGGGTTCTGTCACAACTATCAAGAAAGCGTTTTTAGGTAAAGGGTTTAATATTGGAATTTAAGGTCCTGTAGATGTGGATTGCACAGTAGTAAGTGTGGATGTATGAACAGGGATAAGTTTAGATCTATAAAGAGTGGGGGGGGTGTTGCCAGGGATGGGATTTAGTGATTTTTCTTACTGCGGCTTTTTGTTGGGTTATTATTGGCTTTAGGTGTGTTGCTGCAGTTGAACCCCAAGCACAGATAGCATAGGTGAGGTATGGATATAGAAGTGAATAGTATAGTGTGAGAAGGGCAGTTTGCGGCACGTAGTATCGTATCTTGGAGAGGATCCCAACCGTTTTGGATACTTTTTTGATTATGTGTTGGATATGGGTGCTGAAGTTCAGGTTGTTGTCGAGGTATAGGCCTAGGAATTTGCCCTCATTATGTCTGGTAATTAGAGTGTTTTCGATCTTAATGTTAATTTGCGCATCTCCTGCTCTGCTACCTGGAGTTTACCTGGAGAGAGTTCCAAGGGTCAACGCCCCCGCGGCCCGGTCTGTGACCAGGCCTCCTGGTGGATCAGAGCCTGATCAACCAGGCTGTTACTGCTGGCTGCACCAAAACCAACGTACGAACCACAGCCCGGCTGGTCAGGAACCGATTTAGGGCTTGTCCAGTGCCAGTTTGGGAAGACTGCCAGGGGTCTGTTGGTAATCCCCCTTTTTAAATGGGGGGGCAGTTGGAACAGTCTCGGGCCCCTGACACTTATTGTATGGTCTCTTAACGTGCTAGTGACACCCTGCTTTTCATTGGGGGGAGTTGCATCGTCTCCCAAAGTCTTTTGCTTTCGTAGTGATTTTCGTGGGGCAAGTTCAATACTAGTCCCTCTAGGATTTTCCAGGTGTATATAATCATGTATCTCTCCTGCCTGCGTTCCAGCGAATACAGGTTTAGGAACCTCAAGCGCTCCAGTAATTGAGGTGTTTTATCTCCGTTATGCGCGCCGTGAAGGTTCTCTGTACATTTTCTAGGTCAGCAGTTTCACCTGCCTTGAAAGGTGCTGTTAGTGTGCAGCAATATTCCAGCCTAGATAGAACAAGTGACCTGAAGAGTGTCATCATGGGCTTGGCCTCCCTAGTTTTGAAGGTTCTCATTATCCATCCTGTCATTTTTCTAGCAGATGTGATTGATACAATGTTATGGTCCTTGAAGGTGAGATCCTCCAACATGATCACTCCCAGGTCTTTGACGTTGGTGTTTCGCTCTATTTTGTGGCCAGAATTTATTTTGTACTCTGATGAAGATTTAATTTCCTCGTGTTTACCATATCTGAGTAATTGAAATTTCTCATCGTTGAACTTCATATTGTTTTCTGCAGCCCACTGAAAGATTTGGTTGATGTCCGCCTGGAGCCTTGCAGTGTCTGCAATGGAAGACACTGTCATGCAGATTCGGGTGTCATCTGCAAAGGAAGACACGGTGCTGTGGCTGACATCCTTGTCTATGTCGGATATGAGGATGAGGAACAAGATGGGAGTGCCTAGTAGGTTTTGTCAGCGTTAAGCGTAAGTTTATTGGCTGTCATCCAAGTCGATATTTTGATCAGCTCCTCATTAACAATGGTGTTGAGGGTGGCAAGATTAGGGTGAGAGATGACATAAGTCGTGTCGTCAGCAAACAGAATGGGGTTCAGGTGTTGAGATACGTTTGGAAGATCGTTGATGCATATGAGGAAGAGCAGGGGACCAAGAAACTACAGTAAAGAAACACTGATAAATAGGCTACACAACTGTGACTGGACAGAGATAACAAGTTGCACGGACGTAAACGATGCCTGGAGTTTACCTGGAGAGAGTTCCGGGGGTCAACGCCCCCGCGGCCCGGTCTGTGACTAGGCCTCCTGGTGGATCAGAGCAGCAATATTCCAGCCTAGACAGAACAAGTGACCTGAAGAGTGTCATCATGGGCTTGGCCTCCCTAGTTTTGAAGGTTCTCATTATCCATCCTGTCATTTTTCTGGGAAAAATTCAAAACAATGTTCACTACCATCCTTGATAATATTGCACCAGTTAAAGAGGTTAGGATTAAACGAAGAACTGAACCCTGGATGACTACTGAGATATTAGATAACGTGAAATTCAGAGACCAGCTGCTAAAAAGATTTAAAGCAAACAGACAGGATATTGCAGCACTAAATGAATTCCAAAGGGTGAGGAACAGAATGCAGAGACTTATAAAAGCAGCAAAGGCAAAGCACTATTGCTCAAAAATTGAAGAGTATAAGCATAACCCCAGAAAGCTCTGGCAACAACTAAAACAGTTGGGGTATAGCCATAAGCCAGTAGATAGGTCTAACATAGTACTCACTATCGATAATGAGGTACGCCACGAAATATCTAAGGTGGCAAATTGCTTTAATTCCTACTACACATCTGTTGCATCAACACTAGTAAGTAAACTACCAGCTGCATCAAATACCTTTAACACAGACTCTGATAAGTTTCAAACATACTATACCAATAAAGGGGTAACCCCAAACAGTTGTCAACTAGTAAGTGTATCTCATGACTTTATTCAAAAAGAACTAAGCAGGTTAAACCCAACTAAGAGCACAGGCCCTGATAACATCCCGTCTAAGTTCCCAAAAGATGGTGCTTCTGAACTGTCAATCCCTATTGCTCACATAATAAATCTATCAATACCTGGAGTTTACCTGGAGAGAGTTCCGGGGGTCAACGCCCCCGCGGGCCGGTCTGTGACCAGGCCTCCTGGTAGATCAGAGCCTGATCAACGAGGCTGTTACTGCTGGCTGCACGCAAACCAACGTACGAGCCACAGCCCGGCTGGTCAGGACCGACTTTAGGTGCTTGTCCAGTGCCGGATGGGGTCAAGGAGGCCAGAGTTACTCCTATCTTCAAGAACAATAGTAGGTCTGATGTAAGTAACTACAGGCCTGTTAGTATACTCAGTATAATATCCAAAATTCTAGAGAGGGCAGTATACTCTCAGTATACTCCCTAATTAATCTGATGGACTACCTGAGAACTGAAATGTCAAAGGGGAACCTCATAGGTATGGTAACCTTAGACCTGCAAAAGGCCTTCGATACTGTCAACCACAATATATTATGTAAGAAACTTCAAGCTATCGGTACAGGTTCTGTAGACTGGTTTAAGTCCTACCTTAGCAACAGGAGACAAATTGTCAAAATCAACAAAACGGAATCAGAACCCCTGCCGATAGCATGTGGAGTTCCCCAAGGTAGTATTCTGGGTCCCTTATTATTCTTTTGTTATGTCAATGACATGCCTATCAGTGTCAAGTGCAAACTCCTACTGTATGCAGATGACAGTGCTCTGTTAGTGTCAGGTAAAGACCCACAAGATATAGCTAATGTTTTAACACTGGAACTGGAGTCCTGCAGCAAATGGTTAGTAGACAACAAACTATCATTACACCTCTGGAAAACTGAAGCCATTCTCTTTGGCACGAAACATAAACTGAGAAGGGTAAATAATTTTAATGTCCAGTGTAATGGGGAGCCCATCACTTTGGTTTCATCAGTATAATATCTGGGAATCCCCTTTGACCCATGCATGTCAGGAGAATTGATAGGGAACAGTGTAGTAAAGAAAGCGAATGCCAGACTGAAGTTCCTGTACAGACATGCACAGTGTCTACCTACTGAGGCTCGCAGGACCCTATGTCTAGCCCTTATACAATGCCATATGGATTACGCTTGCTCTTCATGGTACTCTGCCTTGACAAAAAAACTGAAAGATAGACTGCAAATCACCCAGAACAAAATTGTAAGATTCATCTTGGGGCTGGGACCAAGAGAGCATGTAGGCCAGAATGAATTACAGCAGTTGGATATGCTGAATGTTGAAGACAGAGTAAAACAACTGAAGTTAAATCATGTTTATAAAATTGCTCACAAACAGTGTCCAGAATATCTTGCTGTCAATTTTGTCAAGGTTGGGAACCAAAGCAATCATAGTACTAGGGGGAGAGAGCATAACTTTGTAGTACCCACAGTCATTGGCCAGGCTTAGGGAGATTGACACAAGTCAGTCCATCTATCATCATTCCATCATGCA
>NC_069403.1:103670504-103694548 GCF_026875155.1 Cherax quadricarinatus | reverse complement strand
GTTTCTTTTTGTGTTTACCTAAAAACCCCTGCGGTTTGTTTCCATTTTGATGTTCATCTTGTCGACACTGAAACACGTGGCTTTTGGGTCAGAAAAAAACCTTGCACAAGTTTTAAGTGAGAAGGGGTTTGGATTGAGAGGGCATGCCCCTCTCAGTTGCCTTCACTCTAACTACTATACTACTCTACTACCCTGACCCTCTTTTCCCCGACAGTTTTAATCCCCCGCACTGTGTTTTAATCTTCGATAGTTCCTGCTATGGAACGAACTTCTCCAGGCCGAGGGTGACACCTCAAATTCTACGATTTTAAAGGGGTGATGGATGATTCATGTCTTCACATTCTACTGTTCCTCCCTTACTTCTGTATTCGACTGAAGAACCCTACTGTGTAGGCGAAACGTTTCGGAATAAGTTGTCTAACTGTTGCATTATGTGTTTACCAACAACCTGTCGGTATTGTATACCATTTTGATGTTCATCTTGTCAGAACTGCAACACGTGGCATCTTGGTACAGAAAACACCTTGCACAAGCTTTTCAAGTGAGAAGGGTTGGATCTGAGAGGGACAGGGACCTCTCAGTTGCCTCTCACTACTACTACTACTACTACTACTACTACTACAAACTACCCTGCCCCTTTCTCCTTCCGACAGTTTTTTAAGTCTCGCACTGTCGCTTAATCTTCAGTAGTTCTGACTATGGAACTGAAACTTCTCCAGGCCGAGGGACTGACAACCTCAAATTCTACGACTTTAAGGGTGATGGACTGATTACATCGTCTTCACATCTCTACTGTTCCTGCCTACTTTCTGTATTCGCTGAAGAAGCCTACTGTGTAGGCAAAAACTTTTTCGGAATAAAGTTGTCTAATGTTGCATATGTGTCTTAACCTAACAACCTGTCGGTATTGTATACCATTTTGATGTTCATCTTGTCAGACACTGCAAAAACGTGGCATCTTGGTACAGAAAACACCTTGCACAAGCTTTTCCAAGTGAGAAGGGTTGGATCTGAGAGGGACATGACCTCTCAGTTGCCTTCACTATACTACTACTACTACTACTACTACTACCCTGCCCCTCTTCCTTCCGACAGTATTTAAGTCTCCGCACTGTCGCTTAATCTTCAGATAGTTCCTGACTATGGAACTGAACTTCTCCAGGCCGAGGGACTGACAACCTCAAATTCTACGACTTTAAGGGTGATGGACTGATTACATCGTCTTCACATCTCTACTGTTCCTGCCTACTTTCTGTATTCGACTGAAGAATCCTACTGTGTAGGCGAAACGTTTCGGAATAAAGTTGTCTAACTGTTGCATATGTGTCTTACCTAACAATCTCTCAAAACTAACCTAATCAACCAAAGTAACTACTAATTAGTTATATTATGTGACCTCTTGACTTTTAAACTTCTGCCAATCCATGAAATATTACTGCCTTTATCATTATTTGTAAAATTGTTTTTATTATGTTTATGTGCAACTTCAAGATTATTTTTACAAACTTCCACCATGACTACCTCACATTAGGATTAAGATTAACCCCTTAACTGTCACAACCCCAAATCCTGAGGTGTCTCCTGGTGTCGCAAAATTTAAAAAAAGGAAAAAAAAATTCTTATGAAATGATAGAGAATCTTTTCCCGATTGTAATGACACCAAAAGAACGAAATATGATTTAAAACTGACGGAATTACGCTCTCGTGAAGTTAGCAACCTCGGCGATATTTACAAATCGGCAATTTCGCCCACTTTGAGCCCTATTTTCGGCTAATTCCATTGTTCCAGTTGACCAAACTCATAGCTATTTCTTTAGAACTCCATTTTTTCTATCGACTCTAAACAGACATTACAGGGAGTCGTTGCAGTCATTACAGGGAGAGTAAAAACAGACCATACGGGAGTGTTGCAGACATACAGGGAGTGTAACGGAACAGGCAGGGAGTGTAACAGACAGGTCAGGGAGTGTAGCAGACAGGCAGGGAGTGTAACAGACTTACAGGGAGTGTAAAGACAGCAGGGAGTGTAAACAGACAGGCAAGGGGGGGGGGGGGGGGGGGGGGGGGGGGGGCGGGGGGGGGGGGGGGGGGGGGGGGGGGGGGGGGGGGGGGGGGGGGGGGGGGGGGTGTGTAGCAGACAGGCAGGGAGTGTAACGACATACAGGGAGTGTAAACAGACAGGCAGGGAGTGTAACAGACAGTACAGGGAGTGTAACAGACAATACAGGGAGTGTTAAAAACATACTGGGAGTGTAGCGACCTACAGGGAGTTGGAACAGAATAAGGGAGTGTAACAGGACAGGAGGGAGTGTACAGGACAATACAGGGGAGTGTAAATGAATACAGGGAATGTAACAGACCATACAGGGAGGTGTAACAGACAGGCAGGAGTGTAACAAGAAGGCAGGGAGTTGTAAACAAACATACTTGGTGTTGTAACAGGCAGGCAGGGAAGGGAGTGTACCAGACAGGCAGGGAGTGTACAAGAATACGGAGTGTAACAGACAGGCAGGGAGTTTAACTGACATAGGGGAGTGTAACAGACATACAGGGAGTGTAGCAGACATTTACAGGTGTGTAAACAGCACATACAGGGGAGTTAGTGTTGTAAAAACCAGAAACAGGCAGGGAGTGTAACAGACATACAGGGAGTGTAGCAGACATACAAAGTGAGTGTAACAGACATGTAGGAGGCGAGAATCAGGTGAAGTTTATCATGCTTTCAATATGATCGCTAATTTCATCTCTATTTATTTATCCAATTCATCTAATATGAATCATAAAAATATTAATAACACAGAAAACATGATATATACTCTAGAATGAATAAAATGTCATACTGTATGTGCGGAAAGTGATGGAAGTGTTGTTTTTGGATTTAGAATGGCCACTGGTGGTGAGGAGGCTTCTGGCGATAAAATCGGATACCGATGCATTTTGCATATACGTATTGACTTGGCCAACGATGAAAAAACAGTTAATGACAATTTGTCTCGAAAACGTGTCCGCGCAAGGCCTTAGCCCACGTACAAGGTAGTGAGCCATTGTTCACAAGCCAGGGAGGGATGATTCCACGCTTACACGCTTATATTTTGTAATTTATGCCATGTTTTTATCTGTTGCAATTGCTAAAATAAGGCCACCATGGCCCAACGAATGTTTCTAGTGCTAACTCTGTGATAAGTAAGGAAAGAAGCACATTCAAATGCAAGAAAACACTCGCAGCAAGTACGAAGTGAAGGAGGAAGAGAGAGGGGTGAATGTGCCTTCTGTTGTGATTCAGTGATTCTTATGATATGTATGATTATAACGCAGCAGGTATCGAATGGCTGCACTATAGCGAGTAAGCGATAGAGAATGACGCGAAGTAAATTCTCCAATGTTGTGGACTGGGTGTATATCTGCTGAACATTTTGCAGGCATGCTTTTTATTTCCACATACCCTAAACCTCTGCCTGCTCTGCATCAACTAATTAAACTAAACATCTCCATCTCCAGGTAAGTGTAAATATAATAGTGTAAGCATAAAAAGCTATATATAGTGGACCCCCTAGTTTCGTGGTGTAATCCATTTCCAGAGAGCCGCAAAGGTCGAAATTCACGAAGACTCGAAAACCAATTTTCCAAATTAAGAAATAATGGAAATAAAAATTAATACCGTTTTCAGATACCCAAAAATATTAAAATAAAAATATTTTTTTTTTTTTCAAATTAAATAAAGATTTGCAAATTGAAAGCATCAGAAATCAAATGTACATGCATTTAAAATTAAATAAATAATAATACACTTACCTTTACTGAAAGACTTCTGCGTGGTGAAAAGACGGGAGGAGGGATAGGAGGAAAGTGTACACTATTTTTTGGAAGGAGAATCTCCTTCCATTTAGGACTTCAGTATGAAGTCATATCTGGGGTTACTTCCTTCTTCTTTATGCCACGGGACCGCTTGAGAGTCACTGGCCCCGTCGCACAAGATATTGTCCAGTGAAGTTTGTTTCTGGCGTTTCTTTAAGATTCCCTGATGCTGGGACACCCAACTGTCATTGTACCATGTTGACAATATGGCCTGCAACAGCTTTGTTAGGGTGAAATTCATCCATAATTGTTTGCATTCAGTCCACTTTCCACAAATGTCCTTATCTTTGTAAGGATAGGCAGCATTCCTCCCATCTCCTCTTCCTCCTCCTCTGCAGCAGGTTTCCTGAGCTGTGATCTGATGCTGTTGCAGATGAAGCTCTTGCAGCTCTTCAGTGGTTTAGCTCTTCCTGTGGACCTCCACCAACTTTCCACATCCTCACCACTCACTTCCAACCCCAGGGTGACTTCCCAAAGTGCCCACATAGTTTCCACAACTGGCATAGGCTCTTAGGGGTCAGCCCAAACCCTTTCTAAATCCCTCTCTGGGTACACAATCTGGCCCCAAATTTCTCCAAGCAGAGTTCAAAGGTCCTGGAAGTCACTCCTCCCAAGACTTACTATAAGGTTAATGCAATGGAGGAAGGATATTTAAAGTGTTCTTTCCAGAAAGCTCTTAGGGTCATTCGTGTCTGAGGTCACTTCAAAGCACTTCTGAAACATGCTTTTGGTGTAGAGTTTTTTTTGTGAAGTTGGAAATGACCTTGCTGGTCCATGGGCTGGAGGAGAGGAGTGGTATTAGCAGGCAATGCAGGGTGTTGTAGCAGGCATGCTGGGAGTGTAGCTGGCATGCAGGGAGTGAGCAGGAATGCAGGGAGTGTAACAGGCATGCTGGGCAGTTGTAGCAGGCTTGCTGGGAGCGTAGCAGGCATGGAGGGAGTGTTGTACGCTGGCAAGCTGTGAGTGTTATCAGGATGCAGGGAGTGCAGCAAGCATGCTGGGAGTGTTAGTGGCTGCTGGGACGTGTGGGCAGACATGCAGGGAGTTGTAGCGACATGCAGGGAGTGTCGCAGACATGCTGGAGTGTAGCAAACATGCTGGGAGGGGGAGCAGGTATGCAGGGAGTGTAGCACGGCATGGCGGGGAGTGTGTTGCAGGCATGCTGGGCGTGTTTGTTGCAGGGTGTAGCAGGCATGCTTTGGGTGAGTGTACGCAAAAATGGGGGTGTGTATTGCAGATATGCCGGGCGTTGTAGCAGACATGCGGGGTGTAGAGGCATGCTGGAGTGTACAAAGGGCATTCAGTGAGTGTAGCAGGTATGCTGGGGTAGTGAGGCAGGACCATGCAGGGAGTGTAAAGACATGAGGGAGTGTAGCAGACAGCTGGGGAGTGATAGCAGGCAATGCGGGTGTGTAGTGTAGCAGGCATGCAGGGAGAGTGAAGCAGGTATTGCTGGGAGATGTAGCAGACATGGCCGGGGGTGTAGCAGGCTTACAGGGAGGGTAGCAGGCTGATGGGAGGTGTTAGTAGGCTTCGCGGGGAGTGTAGCAGGCATGCAGGGAATGTAGGAGGCATGCAGAGTGTAGGAGGCAATGCCAGGGAGTGTAGCAGGAATGCAGGGGGAGGTAGTAGGCATGCTGGGAGGTAGAGGTATGCAGGTGAGAGTAGTAGGCATGCTGGGAGTGTAGCAGGCATGCAGGATGTAGGAGGCATGCAGGGTGTTGCTAGCAGGTATGAGGGTGTTGTTGTAGTAGGAATGCTGGGAGTGTAGCAGGCATGCAGGGAATGTAGGAGGGCATGCAGGGAGTGTAGCGGTTTACAGGAGTGTGTAGGAATGCTGGGTGTGTAGAATTAGAAGACATGTACGGAGCTTCGCAGGCATGCAAGGAGTTGTGCAGGCATGCATGGATCGTTAGAGGCATGTGGGAGTGTAGAGTATGGAGGGCGTGTAGAGGAGGGGCAGGGAGTGTAGCATACATGCTGGGACTGTACAAACATGCAGGGAGTGTAGGCAGGAATGCTGGGGAATGTTTGCAGGGAATGCAGAGAGTTGTTGTAGCAGGTATGCTGGGTTGTAGCAGGCATTGCAGGGAGTGTAGCAGATGCGGGAGTGTAAGCAGATATGACAGGGAGTGTAGCAGACATGCAAGAACGTGTAGCAGGCAATGGAGGGAGTGTAGCAGGTATGCTGAGGAGTAGCAGACTGCAGAGAGTGAAGCAGGCATGCAGGAAGTGTTACAGCAGACATTGCTGGGAGTGTAGCTGTTTGCTTGGGAGTGTAGCAGATATGCAGGGAATGTAACAGGCATGCTGGGAGGGTAGCAGACATGCAGGGGGGGTAGCAGACATGCAAGAATTGTAGCAGACATGTAGGAAGTGTAGCAGGCATGCTGGGAGTGTACAGACATGTAGGAAGTGTAGCAGGCATGCTTGGAGTGTAGCAGACATGCAGGGAGTGTACCAGACATGCAGGGAGTGTAGCAGACATGCAGGGAGTGTAGCAGGCATGCAGGAAGTGTAGCAGACATGTAGGAAGTGTAGTAAGCATGCTGGGAGTGTAGCGGACATGCAGGGAGTGTAGTGACTTGCAGGGAGTGTGCAGTTTATATTGCTGGGAGTTGTAGCAGGCGATGCTTAGGGAGTGCAGAGATATGTAGGAAGCGTGCAGCATGCAGGGAGTTTGATAGCAGGCATGCAGGAAGTGTAGCAGCCACGTGCTAGAAATTTTAGCAGTATCTGTAGGAAGTGTATCAGGCATGCTGGGAGTGTAACAGACATGAGGGAGTGTAGCAGACTTGCAGGGGTGTAACGGCATTGCTGGTGAGTGTAGAGCATGAGGAGTTGTAGCAGTATATGCAGTAATTGTAGCAGATATGTAGGAAGAGTTTAGCAAGCTGCTGGGAGTGTCGCAGAATGTAGGGAAGTGTAGCAGGCTTGCTTGGACGTAGCAGACATTGTAGGGAGTGTAGCAGACATGCAGGTGTGTAGGGAGACATCAGGGCGTGTAGCAGACATGCAGGAGTTGTAGCAGATTTTGCAGTGGAGTGTAGAGGCATGCTGGATGTGATCAGACATCGTAGGAAAGTGTAGAGAATGCTGGGAGTGTAGACGGGCTTTACATGAGTGTAGCAGGCATGCTGGGCGTGTAGCAGGGCAGGCCGGGATGTAGCAGGAATGCACTGATGTTGCAGGCATGTGGGGGTGTGGTAGGCATGCTGGGAGTGTAGCAGGATGCAGGGATGTAGGAGGCATGAGGGAGTTGTATCAGGGTATGCAGGGAGTGTAGCAGGCATACAGAGAGTGTTGTAGCAGGAATGCTGGGGGTTGTTTTGTGCCAGAAATGTGGAGTGTAGCAGGCATGCAGGGTGTGTAGCAGGCATGCATGGAGCGTAGCAGGCATGCTGGGAGTGTAGCAGGTATGGAGTCGAGTGTAGCAGGCAGGCAGGGAGTGTAGCAGGCATGCTGGGAGTGTACAGACTTGTAGGAAGTGTAGCAGGCATGCTTGGAGTGTAGCAGACATGCAGGGAGTGTAGCAGACATGCAGGGAGTGTAGCAGACATGCAGGGCGTATAGCAGACATGCAGGGAGTGTAGCAGGCATGCAGGAAGTGTAGCAGACATGTAGGAAGTGTAGTAAGCATGCTGGGAGTGTAGCGGACATGCAGGGAATGTAGTAGACATGCAGGGAGTGTAGCAGGTATGCTGGGAGTGTAGCAGGCATGCTAGGAGTGCAGCAGATATGTAGGAAGCGTAGCAGGCATGCTGGGAGTGTAGCAGGCATGCAGGAAGTGTAGCAGACGTGCAGAAATTTTAGAAGATATGTAGGAAGTGTAGCAGGCATGCTGGGAGTGTAACAGACATGCAGGGAGTGTAGCAGACTTGCAAGGAGTAGTTGTAACAGGCATGCTGGGAGTGTAGCAAGCATGCAGGGAGTTGTAGCAGACATGCAGGAATTGTAGCAGACATGTAGGAAGTGTAGCAAGAATGCTGGGAGTGTAGCAGACATGTAGGAAGTGTAGCAGGCATGCTTGGAGCGTAGCAGACATGTAGGGAGTGTAGCAGACATGCAGGGAGTGTAGGAGACATGCCGGGCGTGTAGCAGACATTTGGGGGGGCCCCAGGGAAGTGTAGCAGATATGCAGGGAGTGTAAGCAGGCATGACAGGCAGTGTAGCAGACATGTAGGAAGTGTAGTATGCATGCGGGGAGTGTAGCAGGGAATACAGTGAGGTAGCAGGGCGATGCTGAGGAGTGTAGCAGGCAGGCAGGGAGTGTAGCAGGAATGCACAGAATGTAGCAGGCATGATGGGGGTGTAGTAGGCATGCTGGGAGTGTAGCAGGGATGCAGGGAATGTAGGAGGCATGCAGGGAGTGTATCAGGTATGCAGGGAGTGTAGCAGGCATACAGAGAGTGTAGCAGGAATGCTGGGGGTGTAGCAGACATGTAGGGAGTGTAGCAGGCATGCAGGGAGTGTAGCAGGCATGCATGGAGCGTAGCAGGCATGCTGGGAGTGTAGCAGGTATGGAGTGAGTGTAGCAGGCAGGCAGGGAGTGTAACAGACATGCTGGGAGTGTAGCAAACATGCTGGGAGTGTAGCAGACCTGCAGGGAGTGTAGCAGACATGCAGAAAGTGTAGTCGCATGTTAGGAAGAGTACACGGCTTGTGGAGTGTACCAGACATGCAGGGAGTGTACCAGGGACATGCAGAAGGTGGAGATTGTTAGGAAATGTAGCAGGCAGTAGATGTGTAGCAGAATTAGGGTGTGTCTTAAGTGTAACAGAACATGCAGGAGAGTAGCAGGCATGCAGGGTATGTAGCTTGCATGCAGGGAGAGTAGCAGGCATTCTCTGAGTGTTGCAGGCATGCAGGGAGTGTAGCAGGTATGCAGGGAGTGTAACAGGCATGCCAGGAGTGTAGCAGGCGTGCTGGGAGCGTAGCAGGCATGGAGGGAGTGTAGCAGGCATACTGGGAGTATAGCAGGCATGCAGGGAGTGTAGCAGGCATGCTGGGAGTGTACAAGGCATGCAGGGAGTGCAGCAGGCATGCTGGGAGTGTAGTAGGTATGCTGGGCGTGTTGCAGGGAGGGTAGCAGGCATGCTGGGAGTGTAGCAGACATGCTGGGTGTGTAGCAGGCATGCTGGGAGTGTAGCAGACATGTAGGAATTGTAGCAGAAATGTAGGAAGTGTAGCAGGCATGCTGGAAGTGTAGAAGACATGCAGAGAGAGTAGCAGACATGCAGGGAGTGTAGAAGACATTCTGGAAGTGTAGCAGACATGCAGGGAGTGTAGCAGACATGCAGGGGGTGTAGCAGACATGCAGGGAGTGTAGCACACATGCAGGAAGTGTAGCAGACATGAATGAAATGTAGCAGGCATGAGGTGAATGTAGCAGCATGCAGGGTTGTGTTAGCAGACATGATCGGGAGTGTAGCAAACATGCGGGAGTTTAGCAGAAATGCAGGGTGTAGAGACATGCAGGAAGTGTAGTAGACATGTAGGAAGAGTACAAGGCATGTGGGAGTGTACCAGACATGCATTTAAGGTAACTGACTTGTAGGAAATTGTAGCAGGCATGTAGGAAGTGTAGAGACATGCTGGGAGTGTAACAGCAAGCGGGAGAGTAGCGACATGCAGGGAGTTGTTGTAGCAGGCATGTGAGAGTTGTAGCAGGCATGCAGGGAGTTGTAGGGGCAGGGTTTATGCAGGAGTGTAACAGGCCATGCTGGGGTGTTGCAGGCGTGCTGGGAGGTAGTAGGCATGGAGGGAGTGTAGCAGGCATTGCTGCGGAGTGTTGCAGGCATGCCGGGTGTGTAGGCAGCATGTGGGAGTGTAGCAGGAATGCTGGGAGTGTAGCAGGCATGTCTGGGGTGTTGCAGGTGAGCAGGGAGTGTAGCAGGCATGCTGGGAGTGTTAGCAGACCATGCTGGGAAGGGGTGTAAGCAGGCATGCTGGGTGTGTAGCAGTATGAAGGGAGTGTTAGCAGGCTTGTGGGTGTGTAGCAGTCATGCTGGGAGTGCAGCAGGCATGTGGGCGTGGTTGCAGGTGTGCACGGAGTGTAGCAGGACTGCTGTGAGTGTAGCAGGACCATACAGCAGGTAGTAGCAGACATGCTGGGAGTGTAGCAGGCTTGCTGGGAGTGTTAGCAGGTATGCAGGGAGTGTAGCAGGCTGCTGGGAGTGTAGCAGGCATGCGGGCGTGTTGCAGGGAGAGTGTAGCCAGGCATGCTGGGTGTGTAGCAGAAATGCAGGGAGTGTAAGCAGTAAATGCAGGGAGTGTTGGCAGACATGCAGGGAGTGTAGCAAACATGCTGGGGTGTAGAGACATGCTGGAGAGATGAAGCAGGAACGCGTGAGTGTAGGCAGGCATGTTGAGGTGTACAATGATGCGTTGAGTGTAGCAGGTATGCTGGGAGTGTGGCAGACCATGCAGGAGTTGTAGCAGACATGCAGGGCGTGTAGCAGACATGCAGGGGTTGTAGCAGACTATGCTGGGATTGTAGGCAGGCATTCGGAAATGTAGCAGGGCATTCGGGAGTGTGCAGTATGTGGGAGTGTAGCAGCCATGCCGGGAGTATAGCAGGCAGGCTGGGAGTGTAGCAGGCATGCGGGAGTTGTAGCATGAATGCAGGGAATGTCGCAGGCCTGATGGGAGTGTAGTAGGATGCTGGATTTGTAGCAGGCATTGCAGGAATGTAGGAGGCATGAGGGCGAGGTGTTGCAGGTATGGGAGTGAGCAGGCATTACAGTGGGAGTGTAGCAGAATTGCTGGGAGTGTAGCGACTGTAGGGAGTGTAGTAGGCATGGGGGAGCGTAGCAGGCATTGATGGAGCGTAGCAGGCATGCTTTGGAAGTGTAGCAGGTATGAAATGTACAGGCAGGAGGGAGTGTAGCAGGCATGATGGGAGTGTACAAAACATGGCAGGGAATGTTAGCAGGCCCATGCTGGGAAATTTAGCAGGAATGCAGGGAGTGTAGCACGAATGTAGGAGTGTACATGCATCCAGTGAGCTTGTAGAGGTATGCTGGGAGTGTGGCAGAATGCAGGGGTGTGCAGACATGCAGGGAAGGTGTAGAAGACATGCAGGGAGTTAGCAGACATGCAGGAAGTGTAGCAGGCATGTCGGGAGTGTAGCAGGGCATGAGATGGAGTGTAGCAGGTAATGTCTGGGGAGTGTAGCAGGCTGCCGGGGAGTGTTAGCAGGGGCATGCCGGAGTCTAGCAGGCATGCGGGAGAGTAGCAAGGCATGCTGGGAGTGTAGCATGAATGCAGGGATGTAGCAGGCATGATGGGAGTGTTGTAGGCATGTGGGAATGTAGGAGGCATTGCAGGTATGCAGGGAGGTGCAGCAGGCATACAGGGAGTGTAGCAGACTGCTGGGAGTGTAGCAGACATGTAGGGAGTGTAGCAGGCATGGAGGAGTGTAGCTGGATGAATTGGAGCGTGCTAGGCATGCTGGGAGTGTAGCAGGTTATGAAGTGTAGCAGGAATCAGGAGTGTGCATGCATGCTGGGAGGTACAAAACATGCAGGGATGTATTTTCCTGGAGAGAGTTTTTTCGGGGGTCAACGCCCTCGCGGACCGGTCTGTGACAGGCATACTGGTCATGCTGGGAATGGTAGCATGGAATGCGGGAGTGTTGTAGCAGGTATGCTGGGTGTAGCAGACATGCGGGAGAGCAAGCAGGACATGCTTGGAGTGTAGCAGGCATGTGGGAGGTGTAGCAGGACATGCGGGGTGTAGCAGATATGCAGGGAGTGTAGCAGGGTTATGCTGGGAGGTGTAGCCAGACATGTAGAGAGTGTAGCAGAAGGCAGGAAGTGTAGCAGGCATGCTGGTTGTGTAGCAGGCTAGCTGGGAGGTAGCAGACAGATGCAGGGAGTGTAGCAGGCTTGCTGGAGTGTAGCAGGACTTGTAGGAAGTGTAGTAAGCATGCTGGGAGTGTAGCGGACATGCAGGGAGTGTAGGAGACATGCAGGGAGTGTAGCAGGCATGCTAGGAGTGCAACAGATATGTAGGAAGCCTAGAGGCATGCTGGGAGTGTAGCAGGGCATGCAGGGAAAGTGTAGCAGGACATGTAGGGATGTAGTACACATGCAGGGAGTGTAGGGACATGCATGGAGTGTAGCAGAAATGCAGGGGGTGTTGCAGACAGGCAGGGAGTGTAGCAGACATGCAGGAAGTGTTACAGACAGGCAGGGAGTGTAGCAGACATGCAAGGGGGTGTTTTGTGCAGACAGGCAGGGGAGTGTAGCAGACATGCAGAGAGTGTTGCAGACAGTCCGGGAATGTAGAGGACAGGCGGGAGTGTAGCAGACATGCAGTGAGTGTTGCAGCAGGCAGGGAGTGTAGCAGACATGGCAGGGAGTGTTGTAGACAGGAGGGAGTGTAGCAGACATGCAGGGGTGTTGCAGAACAGGCAGGGAGTGTAGTAGACATGCAGGGAGTGTAGTAGACATGCAGGGGAGTGTAGCAGACATGCTGGGAGCGTTGCAGGACAGGCTAGGAGTGTTTGCAGAATGCTGGGAGTGTTGCAGACAGCCAGGGAGTGTAGCAGACATTGCAGGGAGTGTTGCAGACAGGCAGGGGAGTGTAGCAGAAATGCAGGAGGTTGCAGCGGAGGGAGTTGTAGCGGACATGCAGGATGTGTTGCAGACAGGCAGTGAGTGTAGCAGACAGGAGGGAGTGTAGCAGACATGAGAGAGTGTTGTTGGACAGGCAAGGGAGTGTAGCGACATGCAGGGAGTGTTGCAGACAGGCAGGGAGGGTAGAGACATGCAGGGAGTGTAGTAGATATGCAGGGAGTGCTTGCAGACCTGCAGGGGCGTTGCAGACAGGCAGGAAGTGTAGCAGACAAGCAGGGGTGTTGCAGACTGGCAGGGAGTGTAGCAGACAGGCCGGGAGTGTAGCAGACATGCTGGGAGTGTTGGCAGACAGGCAGGGAGTGTAGGCAGACATAACAGGGAGTGTAGCAGACATACAGGGGAGTGTTGCAGACTGGCAGGGAGTGTAGCAGACAGGCAGGGAGTTGTAGCAGAATTACCGGGAGTGTTGCGAAAGGCAGGAGGTGCAGCAGACAGGGCAGGGAGTGTAAAAGACATTGCAGGGAGTGGTAGAGCAGGCAGGGAGTGTAGCAGGAATGCAGGGGGTGTTGCAAGACAGGCAGGGGAGTGAGTAAAGACAGGCAGGGAGTAGTGTTAAGCAGAAGGCAGGGAGTGTAGCAGACATACAGAGAGTGTTGCAGCGGACAGGAGGGAGAGTGTAGCAGACATAACAGGGGGAGTGTTGCAGACAGGCAGGGAGTGTAGCAGACATACAGGGAGTGTTTGCAGACATACAGGGAGGTTAGCAGACATACAGGGAGTGTAGCAGACATACAGCGGGAGTGTTTGCAGACAGGGCAGGGAGTGTAGCAGACATACAGGGAGTGTGCAGACAGGCAGGGAGTGTACGACAGGCAGGAGTTTGTAAAGACAGGCAGGATTGTTGCAGACGGCAGGGAGTGTTAACAGAAGGCAGGGAGTGTAAACCGACAGGACAGGAGTGTAACAGACAGGGCGGGAGTGTTAACAGACAGGCAGAGGAGTGTTGCAGACAGGCAGGGATTGTAACAGCAGGCAGGGAGTGTAACAGACAGGCAGGGACTGTTGCAGACAGGCAGGGAGTGTACAGACTGGCAGGGCTCGTGTGTAAACAGACAGGGCAGGGAGTGTAAACAGAGAGGGCAGGGAGTGTACCAGAGATTGCAGGAGTGTTACATAAAAACAGACAGGCAGGGAGTGTAACAGTACAGCAGGGAGTGTAACAGTCAGGCAGGGAGTGTAACAGCCAGGCATGAGTGTAAACGACAGGCAGGGAGTGTAGGCAGACATACAGGGCGTGTAAAGACAGGCAGGGAGTGTTGCAGACAGGCAGGGAGTGTAGCACGACAGAGCAGGGAGTGTAACAGACAGGCAGGGATGTAGCAGACGGCAGGGAGTGTAACAGACAGGCAGGGAAGTGTAACAGACAGGGAGGGAGTTGTAACAGGACAGGCAAGGGAGTGTAAAGACAGGCAGGGAGTGTAACAGCCGGCAGGGAGTGTAACAGACCGGCAGGGAGTGTAAACAGAACTGGCAGACGAGTGTAACAGACAGGCAGAGAGTGTAACAGACAGGCAGGGAGTGTAACAGACAGGCAGGGAGTGTAACAGACAGGCAGGGAGTGTAGCAGACAGGCAGGGAGTGTAACAGACAGGCAGGGAGTGTAACAGAAAGGCAGGGAGTGTGTAACAGACAAGGCTGGAGTGTAAACAGACAGGCAGGGGTGTAACAGACAGGCGGGAGGTAGCAGGACAGTCAGGGAAGTGTAACAGACAGGCAGGGAGATGTAAACAGACAGGCAGGGAGTGTAACAGACAGGCAGGGAGGTGGTAACAGACAGGCAGGGAGTGCAACAGACAGGCAGGGAGTTGTAGCAGTCAGGCAGGGAGTGTAGCAGACGGCAGGGAGTGTAAACAGACGGCAGGGAGTGTGTAACAGACATGAGGGAGTGTAGCTGACAGGCAGGGAGTGGAACAGCCAGGCAGGAGTGTAACAGAAAGGAGGGAGTGTAGCTGACAGGCAGGGCGTGTCACAGACAGGCGGGAGGTGTTTTAACAGACAGGCAGGGAGTGTATAACAGACAGGCAGGGAGTGTGTAGCAGCAGGAGGGAGTGTAACAGGAAATACCCCCAGGGGGGGCAGGGAGTGTAACAGACAGGGCAGGGAGTGTAACAGGCAGGAGTGTAACAGACAGGCAGGGAGTGTAAAGACAGGGGGCCCCCAGGGGAGTGTAGCAGACATATGGGATTGTAAACAGACAGGCCAGGGAGTGATAACAGACAGGAGGGAGTGTAGCAGACAGGGCAGGGAGTGTAACAGACAGGCAGGAGAGTGTAGCAGACAGGCAGGGAGTGTAACAGACAGGCAGGGAGTGTATAAACAGACAGCAGGGAGTGTTAACATGACAGGCTAGGGGGTTTGTAGCGACATACAGGGAGTGTACAGACAGGCAGGGAGTGTAACAGACAGGCAGGGAGTGTAACAGACAGGCAGGGAGTTTTGCAGACATACAGGGAGTGTAGCAGACATACAGGGAGTTGTAGCAGACATACAGGGTGTTGTAGCTGAATACAGGGGAGTTGGAGTGTAGCAGACATACAGGGAGTGTAGCAGACATACAGGGAGTGTAGCCAGACATTACCGGGAGTGTAGCAGACATGCAGGGAGTGTAGCAGACCAGGGCTGGGAGTGTAACACATGCAGGGAGTGTACCAGACAGGGCAGGGAAGTGTAACAGACAGGAGGGAGTGTGTAAAGACAAGCAGGGAGGTAACAGAAGGCAGGGGTGTGTAACAGACAGGCAGGGAGTTGTAAACAGACAGGCAGGGAGTGTAACCGACTGGCAGGGAGTTGTAGCGACTGGCAGGAGTTTAGCAGGCAGGCAGGGAGTGTAACAGGACAGGCGGGAGTGTATCAGACAGGCCGGGAGTGTTAACAGACAGGCAGGGTGTGTAAACAGACAGAGGGAGTGTAACAGACAGGCAGGGGAGTGTTGCAGACATACAGGGAGTGTAACAGGACATACAGGGAGTGTAACAGACAGGCAGGGAAGTTGTAACAGCCAGGCAGGGAGTGTAACTCAGGCAGGGAGTGTAACAGGACAGAGGGAGTGTAACAGACAGGAAGTTAGTGTAACAGGAACAGGCAGGGGAGTGTAACAGACAGGCAGGGTGTAAACAGGCAGGGAGTGTAACAGGCAGGGAAGGTGTAACAGACAGGCAGGGAGTGTAACAGACAGGCAGGGAGTGTAACAGACAGACAGGGAGTGTAACAGACAGGCAGGGAGTGTAACAGACAGGCAGGGAGTGTAACAGACAGGCAGGAGTGTAACAGACGGCAGGGAGTGTAGACAGACAGGCAGGGAGTGTAACAGACAGGCAGGGAGTGTAACAGACAGGCAGGGAGTGTAACAGGCAGGGAGTGTAACAGACAGGCAGGGAGTGTAACAGGCAGGGAGTGTAACAGGACAGGCAGGGAGTGTAACAGACGTAAAGGGCAGTGTCACAGACAGGCAGGGAGGAGTAACAGGCAGGGAGTGTACGGCCAGGCAGGGAGTGTAACAGACATACAGGGAGTGTAACAAGAAAGGAGGGAGTGTAACAGACATACAGGGAGTGAACAGACAGGCAGGGAGTGTACCAGACAGGCAGGGAGTGTAAAGAATACAGGGAGTGTAAGGACCTACAGGGGTGTAACAGACCAGGTCAGGGAATGTAACAGACATACAGGGCGGAGAGTAACAGACAGGCAGGGATGTGTGTAACAGACATACAGGGAGTTGTAACAGACATACAGGGAGTGTAAAGACAGGCAGGAGGAGTGCACAGAAGGCAGCGTGTGTAACAGACAGGGCAGGGAGTGTAAGACATTACAGGGAGTGTAGACATTCAGGGGAGTGTACAGACAGGCAGGGAGGTTAACAGGCGACATACCGGGAGTGTAACAGACAGGCAGGAGTGTAACAGACAGGCAGGAGTGTTACACAGACCATACAGGGAGTGTGTGGTAAAGACAGGCAGGAGTGTAACGACAGGCAGGGGAGTGTAAACAGTCTTTAAGGGAGTGTAACTGACAGGCTGGGAGTGAACAGACATACAGGGAGTGTAAACAGACTGGCAGGGAGTGTAACTGACAGGCAGGGAGTGTAACAGACATACAGGGGGAGTGTAACCGACAGGCAGGGAGTGTAACGACCATACAGGGGAGTGTAACAGACAGCAGGGAGTTGTAACAGACATACAGGGAGTTAACCTGGACAGGCAGGGAGTGTAACAGAACAGGCCGGGAGATGTAACAGACAGGCAGGGACGTGTCAGGCAGGCAGGGAGTGTAACATGACAGGCAGGGAGTTGTAACAGGGGAACGTACAGGAGTGTGACAGGACAGGCAGGGAGTGTAACAGACAGGCAGGGAGTGTACAGACATACAAGGGTGTTTGTTAACAGACAGGCAGGGAGTGTAACAGACATACAGGGAGTGATACAGACAGGCAGGGAGTGTATACAGACATTACAGGAGTGTAACTGACATACAGGGAGTGTAACAGTCTACCGGGGTGTAACAAACATTACAGGGAGTGTAGCAGACATATACAGGGAGTGTAACAGAATACAGGGAGTGTAGCGGACCACTTACAGGGAGTGTAACAGACTACAGGGAGTGTAAAGACAGGCAGGGAGTGTAACAGACATACAGGAGTGTAAAGACATACAGGGAGTTGTAACAGTCATACAGGGAGTGTAGCAGACATACAGGGAGAGTAAACAGACAACGGATTTGTAACAGACATTACAGGGAGTGTAACAGACTCCTACCCAAGAGTGTAGCAGACATTCAGGGGTGTAACAGACATTACAGGGGAGTGTAAAGACAGGCAGGGAGATTTTGTAACAGACATACAGGGAGTGTAACAGTATTACAGGGAGTGTAACAGACATTCAGGGAGTGTAACAGATATACAGGGAGTGTAACAGACAACAGGGAGTGTTAACAGACATACCAGGGAGGGTTGCCAGACATACTGGGAGTGTAACAGAATAAGGGAGTTGTAACAGGACAGGCAGGGAGTGATTTGTAACAGACAGGCAGGGAGTGTAAACAGACAGGCAGGGAGTGTAACAGACATACAGGGAGTGTAACCGACATACTGGAGAGTAACAGACAGGAAGGGAGTTAGCAGACAGGCAGGAGTGAAACAGCAATACAGGGAGTGTAACAGGACAGGCAGGGAGTGTAATAGGACTTACCGGGAGTGTAACAGACATACAGGGGTGTAACAGAATACAGAGTGTAGCAGACAACGGGAGTGTGTGTAACAGACCTACAGGGAGTGTAACAGCTGGCAGGGAAGTGTAACAGGAAATACAGGGAGTGTACAGGCAGGCCGGGAGTGTAACACAGACAGGCAGGAGTGTAACAGACATACAGGGAGTGTACCAGACAGGCAGGGCGATGGAACAGACCTACAGGGAGTGTGTAAGACATACAGGGAGTTGTAGCAACATTACAGGGAGTGTAACAGACATACAGGGAGTGTTGCAAGACATACAGGGAGTGTAACAGACATACAGGGAGTGTAACAGAAGGCAGGGAGTGTAAACCAGACATACAGGGAGTGTAACAGACAGGCAGGGAGTGTAACAGACCGACGGGAGTGTAACAGGACATACAGGGAGTGTTGCAGACAACAGGGAGTGTAACAGATACAGGGAGTGTAAAAGACAGGAGGGAGTGAAACAGACATACAGGGAGTTGTAAACAGACATTACAGGGAGTCGTTGCAGTCATTACAGGGAGAGTAAAAACAGACCATACGGGAGTGTTGCAGACATACAGGGAGTGTAACGGAACAGGCAGGGAGTGTAACAGACAGGTCAGGGAGTGTAGCAGACAGGCAGGGAGTGTAACAGACTTACAGGGAGTGTAAAGACAGCAGGGAGTGTAAACAGACAGGCAAGGGGGGGGGGGGGGGGGGGGGGGGGGGGGGCGGGGGGGGGGGGGGGGGGGGGGGGGGGGGGGGGGGGGGGGGGGGGGGGGGGGGGTGTGTAGCAGACAGGCAGGGAGTGTAACGACATACAGGGAGTGTAAACAGACAGGCAGGGAGTGTAACAGACAGTACAGGGAGTGTAACAGACAATACAGGGAGTGTTAAAAACATACTGGGAGTGTAGCGACCTACAGGGAGTTGGAACAGAATAAGGGAGTGTAACAGGACAGGAGGGAGTGTACAGGACAATACAGGGGAGTGTAAATGAATACAGGGAATGTAACAGACCATACAGGGAGGTGTAACAGACAGGCAGGAGTGTAACAAGAAGGCAGGGAGTTGTAAACAAACATACTTGGTGTTGTAACAGGCAGGCAGGGAAGGGAGTGTACCAGACAGGCAGGGAGTGTACAAGAATACGGAGTGTAACAGACAGGCAGGGAGTTTAACTGACATAGGGGAGTGTAACAGACATACAGGGAGTGTAGCAGACATTTACAGGTGTGTAAACAGCACATACAGGGGAGTTAGTGTTGTAAAAACCAGAAACAGGCAGGGAGTGTAACAGACATACAGGGAGTGTAGCAGACATACAAAGTGAGTGTAACAGACATGTAGGAGGCGAGAATCAGGTGAAGTTTATCATGCTTTCAATATGATCGCTAATTTCATCTCTATTTATTTATCCAATTCATCTAATATGAATCATAAAAATATTAATAACACAGAAAACATGATATATACTCTAGAATGAATAAAATGTCATACTGTATGTGCGGAAAGTGATGGAAGTGTTGTTTTTGGATTTAGAATGGCCACTGGTGGTGAGGAGGCTTCTGGCGATAAAATCGGATACCGATGCATTTTGCATATACGTATTGACTTGGCCAACGATGAAAAAACAGTTAATGACAATTTGTCTCGAAAACGTGTCCGCGCAAGGCCTTAGCCCACGTACAAGGTAGTGAGCCATTGTTCACAAGCCAGGGAGGGATGATTCCACGCTTACACGCTTATATTTTGTAATTTATGCCATGTTTTTATCTGTTGCAATTGCTAAAATAAGGCCACCATGGCCCAACGAATGTTTCTAGTGCTAACTCTGTGATAAGTAAGGAAAGAAGCACATTCAAATGCAAGAAAACACTCGCAGCAAGTACGAAGTGAAGGAGGAAGAGAGAGGGGTGAATGTGCCTTCTGTTGTGATTCAGTGATTCTTATGATATGTATGATTATAACGCAGCAGGTATCGAATGGCTGCACTATAGCGAGTAAGCGATAGAGAATGACGCGAAGTAAATTCTCCAATGTTGTGGACTGGGTGTATATCTGCTGAACATTTTGCAGGCATGCTTTTTATTTCCACATACCCTAAACCTCTGCCTGCTCTGCATCAACTAATTAAACTAAACATCTCCATCTCCAGGTAAGTGTAAATATAATAGTGTAAGCATAAAAAGCTATATATAGTGGACCCCCTAGTTTCGTGGTGTAATCCATTTCCAGAGAGCCGCAAAGGTCGAAATTCACGAAGACTCGAAAACCAATTTTCCAAATTAAGAAATAATGGAAATAAAAATTAATACCGTTTTCAGATACCCAAAAATATTAAAATAAAAATATTTTTTTTTTTTTCAAATTAAATAAAGATTTGCAAATTGAAAGCATCAGAAATCAAATGTACATGCATTTAAAATTAAATAAATAATAATACACTTACCTTTACTGAAAGACTTCTGCGTGGTGAAAAGACGGGAGGAGGGATAGGAGGAAAGTGTACACTATTTTTTGGAAGGAGAATCTCCTTCCATTTAGGACTTCAGTATGAAGTCATATCTGGGGTTACTTCCTTCTTCTTTATGCCACGGGACCGCTTGAGAGTCACTGGCCCCGTCGCACAAGATATTGTCCAGTGAAGTTTGTTTCTGGCGTTTCTTTAAGATTCCCTGATGCTGGGACACCCAACTGTCATTGTACCATGTTGACAATATGGCCTGCAACAGCTTTGTTAGGGTGAAATTCATCCATAATTGTTTGCATTCAGTCCACTTTCCACAAATGTCCTTATCTTTGTAAGGATAGGCAGCATTCCTCCCATCTCCTCTTCCTCCTCCTCTGCAGCAGGTTTCCTGAGCTGTGATCTGTTGCTGTTGCAGATGAAGCTCTTGCAGCTCTTCAGTGGTTTAGCTCTTCCTGGGCCTCCACCAACTCTTCCACATCCTCACCACTCCCCTCCAACCCCAGGGACATCCCCAGTGCCAAAATAGTTTCCACAACTGGCATAGGCTCCTTGGGGGTCAGCCACAAACCCTTCAAAATCCCCCCTTTTGTACACATTCTGGCCACAAATTTCTCCAAGCAGAGTTCAAAGGTCCGGAAAGGGCACTCTCCCAAGACTTACCTATAAGGTTATGCAATGGAGGATAATAAATTGATCTTTCCAGAACCTCTTAGGGTCATTCAGTGTCTGAGGTCACTTCAAAGCACTTCTGAAACATGCTTTGGTGTAGAGTTTTTTGAAGTTTGAAATGACCTGCTGGTCCATGGGCTGGAGGAGAGGAGTGGTATTTTGGAGGCAAGAACTTCACCATGATGAAACTAAGCTCCTCCACTATTTTCTCTTCCAAGTCTGGAGGATGAGCAGGGCATTGTCCATTACCAGGAGGCACCTGAGTGGCAATTTATTTTCCAGGAGGTAATTCTTCACACTGGGGCCAACACTCATTAAACCAAATCTAGGAAAATTCCCCTTGTGGGCCATGCTTACGGTTAGCCTTTCACATCACACACAAGTTATTCTTGGCGACACTATTCTTGAACACTCTGGGTTTTTCAGAGTGATCACCAGTAAAGGCTTCACTTTAAATCCCCCAGCATTACTACAAAACATGAGATTTAAGCCTGTCTTTCATAGGCTTGTGTCCGGGAGTCCCGCTTCTCCTGCGTGATGTAGGTCCTCTTGGCATTTTCCTTCAGAAGAGGCCTGTTTCCGTCGAAATTAAACACTTGCTGGGGTGGAATTCTCCAGTGGTTCTACGCACTCCTTAAACCTGTACAAATTCTCAGCTGCTTTTTGTCAGAATGGCGCCTCACATGCCTTATCACACTGTGAATGCCACTACACTTCTTAAATCTCTCAACCAATCTTTGCTGGCCTTAAAATCACAAGCATCACCACTGTTGCAGGCATGTTCTTTACGAGATCATCATGCAACTGCCTTGCCTTTTCACATTTATCGACTGCGAAAACACTATCTCCTGCTAACTCTTTTTCGTAATCCACACCAACAATAACCTCCCCACTTTTTCGAGGATTTGTGATCTCCTTTTTGTCAGCATATCCACCCCTTTTGCAACAACAGCACACTTTATTTCCTTTCCTTTCGCCACGATCAAAGGATGGTTGAATGGGGCTTGCCATACATCTGGCAAGCTCTGTAACACGCACTCCATCTCATATTTTTCAATGATTTCCTTATTGAAATTCGATCGTGTTTCTCATTTTTCTTACCAAAGGTCTTGCACTAGTTTCCCTTGGGCTCGTGTGACTTATTTAGCATTTGTAATAACAAAAAAAACAATGGATTATTACGTATGAAACCCGCGGGTGATGGTCACGTGTTGGTAAACAATGGCACACTGAGTGTGAAAGCGTGGGGGAACTGCTTTGTGTGCGCGGTGACGGCGGATGGGTACCGGACGGTCGCCAAAACAAGAGTTTTTTTTTTTACGAAACTCGAGGCCAAATTTTTCCAAAAAAAACTCACCGAAGGTCGAATTTCATGAAAGTCGAGGCTGCCAAAACTCGAGGGGCCACTGTATAAGTGTAAATATAAAGGACCCCAATTTGGAATACATAAGTGACTGACTTTTTTGGGTTATCCCAGGTACTTTACACATATGCTGCTATGTATGATAATCATGTAACTGTATTTGTGTATACTGAAAAACTTACTTATTTATAAATTAAAAAAGTAAATATTTCTTATTTATAAATTAAAATGTAAATATTCTTATTTATAAATTAAAATGTAAAAATTTCTTATTTATAAATTAAAAAGTAAAAATTTCTTATTTATAATTAAAATGTAAATATTTCCCTTTCTTATAAATTAAAGTGTAAATATTCTTATTTAAAATTAAAATGTAAATATTTCTTATTTATAAATTAAAATGTAAATATTCTTATTTATAAATTAAAATGTAAATATTTTTATTTATAAATTACATACATTAAGTGTGATGTGGTGGTGGCAAAGCCTCCACCTCCTCCAAGAGGGCTTCTCTATTGGGAGCCCTTAAACCTAACAACAACATTTACACCATTATCCTCTTATACATTAATGACATTTTATTTATTCAGAGTAAAACACATGTTTCTATGTCATTAATATTGTTTATGAGTAATATTAGATAAATTGTGATAGATAAATAAGCCATAGAGAGATATTAGCATCATTTTAGAGCATAATAAACTTGCGTTCCTCTTGCCTCCTACATGTCTTCCATACACCAACAAGTCAATAAAGGTAAGTGTGATGTTAAATGTTCATTTATCCATTTTATTTGTGCTTTATATTTATTTGTCATTGTTTTCTGTATGTATATTTATATTTAATCTTTAAAAAAAATATTTTTCGTTAATACTTTTGGCTGTCTGAAATTAATTAATTGGATTTCCATTATTTCTTATGGGGAAAATTAATTCAACTAATGGCTAATTCGACTAAAGGCTAGCTCTCTGGAACGGATTATAGGCATTAGTTGAGGGTCCACTGTACTACTATGCTGGACACAGTACCAGCAACCAGTGTATTAGTACGCCGGACACAGTGCCACCACCTGCTTACAATATGTCGCACATAGTTATGATAATGTTTAGTTGGACATTTATAGCTGTGTTAAGAGTATTGGTAGTCATCCAGGTTAATATCTTTAAGAGCACTCATTAACAATGCTGTTGAAAGAATTTAAATTTGGGCAAGAGATGACCAAAGTCTGCAAAGTGATGAGGTCTAAGCTGCTGAGATACATCTGAAAGATCATTGATGTATATGAGGAAATGCATAGAGCCAAGAACACTGCCTTATATTGATGTGGAGAAATTTTCTCCAGGAGGGGGTATCAGCCCCCTTCAGGCCCCTTTCAGCCCTGAGGGCCCAGCCCTCTCAGAAGGGGCAAACTCTTGTTTACTGCTACAGCAAGTAATTGATCCCAGATGCAATACGAGTATGTGACGTGGTCAAGCGACCGCCGCTCCTTGCAAGAGTCCAATGTTGCAAAGTGTAGCTTAATGAGAGACGTCCATCTCTTACCTTAGCAGGACAATTAAGGAAAATCCTGCTCCCACTTTATTACCATGGTAAAGATAGTGTACATTGTTGTCTATGCTTAAGACAGCAAGAATCAAGCATTCTGCTTTGCTTCATGGAGGAAGTTTGGCAAGGAAACAAAAAGTACTAGGTCAGCTTTTCTTTCATGTTCTAGGGGCATTGCAGCAGCGTAGGAGGCTGTGAGGTCAGATTACTTTTTGACTCTACTGAGAGAGAGACATCGACGTGCCGGGATAACCAACAAAGACACTGTTCCGCATGTTTGCCAAAAGAATCTCAATCCTTACAAAA